>JABFEB020000039.1:4538466-4548792 GCA_019775895.2 Stomatorhinus ivindoensis | reverse complement strand
GATTTCCACGTTGATCACCGTTTCGGAGCACCACCTGTGCAGGGTCCCCTATGACGCGTGATTTCCACGTTGATCACCGTTTCGGAGCACCACCTGTGCAGGGTCCCCTATGACGCGTGATTTCCACGTTGATCACTGTTTCGGAGCACCACCTGTGCAGGGTCCTCGAGATAAACACTTATTTGCTCTGATCCTGCTCCCTGTGCACGATTGGCTGACATAAATGTGACGTTACACATAAATGTGCTATGCACCACATCACACTTAAAATAGTGTTTGAAGTAAACAGTTTTTGAAGTATATGGGCACTAATACTGGGAAATAGGTTCACATTTTCGCTCCCATGAAGCTCCCAGCCAATCCAGGACACAGAGAACCTGATACAGCTGCGCTGGGAAATGGGAGGGTGTTAAAATGTGGATTGTCGGTTCTGCTTCGGAACACAGACGAGCACCGTGGTGCCTCAGTGATCAGCTCAAACCTCTGCACACACATTCTTACGTGGAGGAACAACCACGGAGTGAGACTGACGCAACGTGAGGTTTGCACTGCGGCGAGTATCTGCATCCTCGTGCTGGGGTAGTGCGAGAAGCACGCAGCCCGCTGAGATCGCACGGCTGACTCCGCAAGGTAAACGAGATAAGCGGCGAGCAGCGCTTTATTAATCCCCAGCGGAAATTGGGCTGCCAAACTAGGACTTTTATCAGCGTTTTCAAAACTTAATATAATTTATCAGGTTTTTGATAAGGGGCAGAGGCCCCTTGTTATAGATATGGCACACGGGGTAATGCAGGGGACTCCGCAAAGCTGCTGGGGCCTGATGTTTGACCTTTGGGCGGCGTATTTAACCTGAAGGGACAGGTGAGAAATCAGCAGGCGTGCGAGTTAGCTCAGATAAACCACAGCTTTGCACAGCAATAAGAAGACGTTCTTTTCCTCTTTCATAATAAATAACGTATAGTGTGAAAAGTGGAATTCGATCTCTCAGCACCAGCAAATTATTAGCCGTGAGGACATGCGAGGGACACCAGGCCCCGGCCTGACCTTTGAACTCAGTTCGGCACTCACCTTTGAAGAAGCAGCCAGCTGTGGAAGCGGAGAGGTGCAGTACGGTTTTCTCCAAAAGGTCGGCCAGCACTGTGGGGAGGGCAGATGTCTTTGTGTTTACACAAATCCAAGGGCTTTAACGACAGTAAGCTGTTGTTACTGAGGCACGCGAGTCTCCGCTGTGCCCTCTCCCCCCCACCCGCGCTGTAGGGCTGGCCAATTAATCAAATTTTAATATCAATTAGAATTCTGGCTTCCAATGACTATCAAAACAAAATGATCCGGATAAAACAATTACTCTGCTGCATTTCGTTTCGCAGTGATGCCCCCGTTTTGTTATGCGTTATAAACCCAGTGCACCCCTTTCCAGACCCTTTTGTTTCTCAGTTATTATATTTAGCATTTATCATATTATATTTAGCGTTAAAGAAAATCCACAGTAAGTTTTTTTTTTAAAAAAAAAAAGCTCAATAAATGCATGATATTTCCAAAGTCAATGACTAATCATGTTAAAAAAATCATCTCAATACTGACCAAAAAAATTGCGATTATTATTATTATATAGATTTTTTTCCATAATCGAGTAGCCATACCCAGCTGGTAGAGTGACTATGGCCGGCGGCGGTCATCTCTGTCAGACCGGAGTCGCCTTAAAAGCGGCCCAGCCATGTTGTAGGAGAGCATTCCCAGATCCCGTCACATGCGTGTGCAGGGGCTGCGGGAGAACACGCAGCTAGTCTGACATCATGCTCTGCGTTTGCTCTGGATGCCGCACTGGTTTCAGTCTCTAATGTGTCATCGTTTGCTGCGCTGTGGACACGGTAGGTGTGAAGACAGACTGCTCTCTACTCTGACACTCTCCTCTCAAATCTGCCAGAGGTTGAATTTCACCCTGCAAAACTGTCTGTCTCTCACCCATTTTCGACACTGGAGGAGAATGCTTGTTAAGCACACGGATAACAGCCCGAGGTCACGGGTGATGCCATCTCAGGCTGACCTGGTTTTGTGGCTCCAGACCTGGCGGACGTTGGGGATTCACAAGGCGTCGGACGGGGAACGCAGACAGGCACGTTTATTTCACGACCTCAGACAGACCGGGCAAACACGAAAAAAAACCCCCCCCACTGCACACAGCTTGAGAGAATTCATTTAAGCAGGCAGCCCGACACGACCCGTAAGAGCGTAACTGCGAGGTTCCCATGACACCTCGTCAAAACAGCGTGCCGGGCTGGAGCAGGTCGACCCGGAACCTTCTGACAAGAATAACCAAATAAGAGGACTTCTGAACAAATGACTCCTTAACATTGAAGGGAGCAGAAATCATTTTCTTACTGAAGAAAGTAAGATTGCTGGATTATTTTCCAACAATGCAGTAATAATACTGAACAAAGGCTGAATGGAAGAATTTATATAATCCCAAACTATATTTCATATTTCGATCTATCAGGATTATCTTCCTCTTTCACGTTATGGGACGTGGGTTAATAATCCGATGACATCACTCATACTGTACTGTAAAATCCCAGACACACACCGTTCTCTGTTATGAGGCCGGACTTGCCGGTCATGACCTTCGAGTACATCTCCCTGCAGCAGACCATCCAGTCGCGGTCGTCGGGCCTTGTGGAGGTGAGGAAGGCACCCAACTCCGAGTCTGGAAGACAGAGAAGACGCTAGCAGGCTGCCATGCTTAATCTCCTTTGTGCGGCCGGGCGGGCGTGCGGGCGGGCGAGCGTGTGACCCTACCTCCAGCAGTATGGCCAATGACACTTTTCATATCACTTCAAAGGTCAACGGTACGACAGAAACACAAGGCGCTGGCGGGACTTCATTAGCACTGCCGGAGAATTTACTCTGCAGGTTCTCGCACTTGTAGGAAGTCATTATACTTTATTCATCTGAGATTTGCATTTCTTCCCTGGCTCAGCGTACATCTGTTAAAGCATTACGGTGTCATCACCATTAATTAACCTGGAAATCACGCTTTCAAGAAACAGCTGCCAAATGCCAATTAAATCAGTGGATGAGTCCCCTGTCATGTACCTTATACTTCCACTGGATAAGTGATGGGAAAATGGACAAATGGAACGATGGATGGATGAATGGCTGCATGGATGGATGGATGGATGGATGGACAGAGGGATGGGATCCATACCCTCTTTGGTGTGAGGAGTCTTCGGAACCTCTGGAAAGTAACACTTGGGCAGCGGGAACGATGAAAACATCTTCCATGGATATGGGTCACTGCCCTAAAAACATGAAATATAACATTAACACCAACAAACGTGATCATTCTGCTTCCTGTGATTCTGAGAAGCCCCCAATCTCTCAATAGAAGCCTATACTGGATTGTTATGAATTTAAGGGTGAGTCTGGTTCCTAAGTCAGTGGGTTGATATTCAAATATGATATAAACAAATGGCAAGATGTTGTTTAAATATTATTTAAAAATTATTTTAAATGAGGGAAAACAAGTTTTGCAGAAATGCACTCCAAACTGCACAGCCGAGGTCATCGAGAAGCGCAGCGCTGCACAAGCAAGGGGAGGTTCACCTCCGACTCCCCAGGGCAGAGACAGCTGTCCAGCAGCACCTTCGCTGCAGATTACGACACAGAAAGGCTCGCTGATAAACACTGCAGCCTTGGGGTGAAGGTGAAGCAGGAGGACTCTGAGGCACCTGGGCCTGCATTTCAGCCTAAATGAGCCATCTTTGTGCTGCTGTTGCAGTATAAAATACCAAAATCGTTACGCTGCCGTTGTAGTATCAAATACTAAGATTGTCACGCTCCCATTGTAGTATAAAATACTAAGATCGTTATGCTGCTGCTGTAATATAAAATACTAAGTTTGTTACACTGCTGTTGTAGTATAAAATAACACTGCTGCTGTAGTATAAAATACTATGTTTATTACATTGCTGTTGTAGTATAAAATACAAAGATCATTATGCTGCTGTAGTATTATAGAATACTAAGATATCGGCAGCATCTTCAAATAAATATGTGGAAAAATAAACAGTACGGCGGCATTCATTTTAATTAAGGTTATTATAGTTATTAGTTATGCAGGCCTCGTTACAGACCAGCATCACGTCCTAGATGTTCCCTGTCTTGTGCCCTGCATTTTCTGGGACAGCTGCCAGGGTCACTGTGACCCCGCGCTAGCTTAGCGGTATCGATGATAGATGGATATACATATAATACATTAATTTACAAACCCGTGTAGTTGTGTGTAATTGAGTTAATACTCTTTCTGGAACATTTCCACAACAATACCGTCACATAAGTTGCCACTATCTGTGAATGGTTAGTCTTGTGCAATTAATCACTCCCTGTACAGTCCAGACAAAGGACAGCAAAATATCACCCTCCCCACTGGGACTCGCACACATAATGAGGGTAAACGGGAGACAGACACAACTTCCTGGGTATACGGAACTGATCCTTTGACTGTCTCCGTGACAAAACTGCGAATATTATTATTAATGGTGCAGGGGGGCTTGGATGCAAATGCTCGTGGTGGGAAGCCTTTTCAAGCAAACACTGAATGCAGGGAAATAAACAGAGGACATTCATTAGGAAAATGAGTGGAATATTCCATGCCGGACTCGTGCCATTGTTATATTTTAATAATGGCCCATTCCTCCATCTCTCTGCCGCACAGAGAATGTAGTAGGTAGTGTGTTTGTTGCACTTCGTCTGCGATCACATAGAGATTCGCTACTAGACTACGGCCCACGGCTGGCGAAGCTGAAAAGCGGCACAGCATTGAGAGCAGCTGTTGCGGTTAGTGCTGGGAAATGATGCAGACTGGATTGCGATTTGTAGGCATAAATGCGTGCCAGACCATGAAAACCAGAGAGGACAAACAGCGACACACGGGGAACGTAGATATTCATGAGAGGGCAGACTGACCTTCTGCAAGGCCCGCGAAGGCAGCCTGCGTTCGTTCGGCCCGCCTAACGCCAACATGCGGACCAGGACATGGTTCCTCTCAACAGAGAGCCCGTCTATGATAAAATCTCTGTGGGAAGAGAGACAGAACAAGCATGGGATGGCCGGCGACGCCATCAGTGCCACCAATGAAACGGCTGTGGCTGATCTGTGGGGGGCGCAGTGGTTAAAGAAGAATTTCTGTTTTCTAGCATAAGCTGCCATGCTGTTTTATCTTTGAGGGAGTAACCGTACACTGATAAATTCTGTGTCACGGATAAACAAATAGTGACACAAATAATCAAATCACCATAATTCTGCCGTTAAAAGGCAAAACACCATAACCCCATATCATCTTATAATGTAATGCTCAAAATTGGATATTTTAGGTTCTGTTTTATCTGGAGACAAGATAATTTTAGCTAGACTTTGCTCACCAACTATAATTTACCTTCCACAGATCAGGGGTGGACTTTGAAACTCTGAAGGCTGTTTTCTCAGTTACACTGCAGCATAGTTACTGTATTCATCCTTTTTAAGGCAGAATAGCGGCTGATAATTACTGTCACTTTAGCAACTGTTATGTCAAAGCAATAGAACGGGCTGGAGGGAATCAGAGGGAGGACTCCAAATCCGCACAGCAGTGAAGAGGACAGCGACACCTATTAGAGAGGCACTCCAAGACTGGACCGCATTTCGCTTTGAATCTTCCTCCAAGAGCAGAAAATATGACATGGTTACAAAGCCAAGTCGTTTTTCTTTTTTTATTATTTAACAGTGAAATGTGAGAATCATCCTGCGACGTTCTGAGCCCAGGAGGGAAAAAAACTCGGGGGGAAAAAGGGCCAAAGAGCTCGGGATTTCATTCAAACTACCACTCCTGAATATACTCTGAAACAGCAAGAGCTTATATTATTCAGCCAACAAAAAAGAGCTTAATTTCCGCCTAGGAAGTATCTCTCTGTCTGTCAACCTGTCTTCTCTATTATCTGTAGAATTCAAAATGATTTATACATTGTGGAACTCGTCACAACAACGGCAGGGCACTGCATTAAAAACCCATATGGAGATGAAGACTTCGGACTCCTGGAGAAGCACTGTGAAATACTTACTCTCTGCCTGTAGATGGAGCCACTGTGTTGTCATTCTGACCTTGGAGTAACATCTCAGAGATTCTATATTGTGACTCTAGAAGCAGGAGGGAATCCAGGCTGCAGATCATCATGCTCAGTAACCTGGAGGTTAAACAGCATCAGGCAGGTGAAACTGATCCAGCTCTAAGCACAACTGGCTCTATTTGTACAAATTAAACTATGATATCAAGCAGTTTCTGAGTTAACATATCAATGTCCAAGGTCAGATTTATCTGCCTGTAAGACTTCTCATTTAGGTTCGCAAGAAGACGACACAAACAGTGAAAACGTGTTATATAAATTCAGCAAGCAAATGAACTTGATAGCTAACAGCTGTGTTGCAAAACAGGTGTCTGAATGGATTCCTTTGCTGTAGCCTTGGAAACGTTTGGACTGGAGATAGCTTTGTGGCTACAGAAGGTAAGACAGAAGCAGGGCCCCAGAGCTGTGGCCAGTCAGCCTTTCATCACAGATAGTATGAAAGCTGTAATCACGTCCTACTTTCCTGACTTACTTCCCAGTAAACGAAAAGCTTCTACAAAGGACTAAACTGAAAGTGCTCTACATAAAGAAAGCAACTTTGTAGCAGGGCTGGGAAAATGGATTTCAGCGTTCAACAAATACACAGCGACAGGCAGAGCCGGGACAAAGCGACATGCAGAGCCGGGACAAAGCGACATGTTCACCACGTACACGCAGTGAGAGCAAAATCTGACACGAAATGGACAGAGTCTCTGAGGATATCTACGGCCAGACACGGCTGTGAAGGATGACGCCTCCTGTGCTTTTGCTGCTAATCTCTCTGCCTTCCCCCAATACACTGGTGCTTCACTACCCCTCTGGTCAGCACTAGTAGATCTCGGGGTTTTTATAGTGAATACGGCAAGATACTTTACTGAGGTGATGGTTTACAATGAAAAGTAAAGGGTCAAGCATGTATTTAATCCTCAGGCTCAGCTAAAGTTCTGATTTATGCAGGTCCGTCTGAGTAAAGTGAACTGCAGCATCAACAGGAATAGTAATAATAATAATAATAATAATAATAATAAACCCTCTCATATCTCTCATACTGCACATGGCATTCTGTAAATTCCTGTTGTTTCTCTCAGAACTCGAATTTAATCCGTTCAGAACTCCAGATCGAATCCTAAAAAGTTCTGAATGAATTTTCCCCACAAGAAATAATGGAAAACCAATTAATTGGTTCCCGGCCCCCAAAAATTACACCTAAATATATATATATATATATTTTTAAGCATTTAAACACAAAATTAACCAGATAAAATAAGAGCATGTACTGTACTAAACACATCTATCAAAACAGTCATTTGTAAAGTAAGAAAATAAATGTATCCAAACAATGTGTAAAGTTAAAAAAAAAAAAAAGTGTCCTACCCTGATCGTTCGATCCTTCCGTGTGCCACGCCCCCTCGTTAACCTCGTATGGGATCCCCATGTGATCAGCTGTTTCTGGTTGTTGTCATTAGTCCACTGTATTTCGTCCGTGTTTCAGTTTGTTTCCCCAGTCCGGTCATTGTATTGTCAGTCTGCGTTTGGCCTGCCTTACCTGTAATTAAACCCCGTATTCCCTGAATACCCTGATGTCTGCGCCTTTGTCTCCGTTCCCACTCGGCAGGACAATATCATAATTAAATGTATTAATGGTTTATTATTAATATTAAAATATTGAATAAGAAATCTTTATTTTAAAATATATTCCATTATATAATAATAATTACTGTTACTGTCTATCGTCTAAATGTATTTTTAGTGTCTAAATATATGTATTCGGTTAGTGTAGACATGTCCAGCACTGTCACAGCGAATGCGAGGCTGAGACTGAAGTGTTACCCTTTGTTTCCTCTGAGAGACGAGCCGCGTGGCTCATTTCCCCAAGCGTACAAGTTATCTTAGGTCAGCGTTCACGGTTTGACTTCTGAGATTCAGATCGAGCTTTAGGTAATTTTTTTTCGAACTGGTTGGTTCAACTTTGAAGAAATTCGAGTTCTAATGAGTTTGAGAACTGAGGGTACCACAGTATTAAAATCAATAAGATTTTTTTTTCTCTCCCCTGGATCTCAAGAGGCTGTTGCTACTGATGCTGCTGATAATTAAATAAAATAAAATAAAATAAAATAAAAATAATAAAATAAAATAATAGGGGTGCTATGGCAGTGTGGTGGTTCGCACTGTTGCCTCACACCTCTGGGATTAGGGCTCGAGCGTTCGAGTCTCTGACCCGACTCCACATGTGTGACCTTTGCATTTTCTCCCTGAGTTTTTATGAGGTTTTCCTGGTCCCCCCCCCCCCCCAGTCCAAACATATCTTAAGATGATTGGAGTTGCCAAATCATCCCCTAGGTGTGAATGGTGAGTGTGAATGGTGAATGTTCCCTGCGGGGGGTTGGCGCCCCTCCCTGGGTTACTCCCTGGCTTGCACCTGTAGGTTTCCGGATAGACCCTGGGCCTCCAGACCCTGCCTAGGACAAGCAGCTATGGAAAATATGAGTAATAATAACAACAATAATAACAACAATAATAATAGTAATAAAATCATAGTTTATCAAATGCAAAGCAGTAGATGCAGGGACTGAAATGTGCAAGATCCCTATTGTACATAATAGTGATATGTAAAATAAATAAATAAATAAAAAAGTAGTACAAAGATGCTAATTGTCATACTAATAGCCTGATCGGCTATTGAGCTCTTTATAATATGCAGCCATTTTCAATCACCAGCACCTGTCATATGGCAAAGACAAACCCCTCCAACAGGCCTGATTCATGTCACAGTTCAACTGCGTGACCAAGAGAGGGCGCTCGTATTCCCAAGCCTGTTATGGACACTCAGTTCAATAATGGCCCATCTTAATTGCACCGCATGAAACACACACGGCTTCCTCTTTTTCTCTCTGCCTGTCTCAGTTCTCCTGTCTCTCACAGAGAATCGTTCCCAAAGCGAAAGCCTGCTGTTATTTCATTTATGTGAGCTGTGATATTAGTTTTGCATAACGACTCGTCTAAACCACGCTGTGCCGATTTGTAAACAGGGAGCACTGCTCTCCAAAACAAGCCTTCCTAATTGATCCATTTTGCATATTTCACTACACAGGCCCGTCCGGGGGGGGACACCGCTTCTTCTCCTTAATCTGAAGGCTCAGCCCCCGCTGACTTTACTGCTCGACTTCTAACTGGGGTAAAAATTCCAAAGGATTAATTTTTATGTAGAAATGTACACCCTTTGCACAAACCGCATGTTTATCATAGAGTAATTCATTTTCTAAGAAAGTGTTTTTATATGACTTACATTTTTGCTTCTATGAAGAATATACATACTAGGCTTATTTGTAAGTATCATCGTATTAAACATGCAAGTAGCTATTTGCCATTTCCCAGTAATAGTCTCACATCTGTGATTACTATGCTGAAATATATGGGCTGCACATAAATACCGTGATCCTTAAATCTCAGCTGGATTTACAACCAGTCAATGTAAGAATGGAACAACAATTCATTATGGAAAAAAAGAAAAAAAAAAAGGTACAATCGCAGTAATTTATGCGCTTACCAGTTTGTGTAATCCTGGGGTGTACATGGGGGGCGGGGCCACTGGCCCCAGCTGATAGGCTCCCAGAATCCCCTTCTCATGTCACTCACCAAATAAAAACATCCGATTGGCTAATGATAAGATGTGCCCCGCTGAAGGAATTATGGCCTCTTTTATGTCCCTCAGCTTTTTAAAAATAAAAAATAAAAAAGAAATCATCGACCTCGACCCCAGCAGGATAAAAACGGGGCCGAGACCAATTCTTTGAACCCCCCACCGCCTCTGGAGTGTTTCATTTAGAGGACACCAGCCGAACATGAAACACACAGCTCACAGAATGATACCCCCGTCGGTGGGGGGGGGGGGGGGGGGGGGGCGGTACACTCGATGCCGAGGAGCACAGAGCCAGGCCCAGCACCCAGGGCTACTTCCATGTGAGGAGAGGAGACTCAGCCCATGCGGCAGAATAATGGACTGTGAGAGGCCCCCTGAATTATTGATGGACTCCCCCGCTGAAGGCCAGCAGCCTGTTGGATGTGAAAGCTTCACAGGGCGCTAAACGCGTCCGGAGCCGCACTCACACCTGCTGCCACATCAGCTCCGCCTGCTCTTCTCCTCTGTGTGCCATTTCATTACGTCCACCCCACCACACCCCACCCCACCCCA
>JABFEB020000039.1:4500556-4523783 GCA_019775895.2 Stomatorhinus ivindoensis | reverse complement strand
GGAGGCATTTTTAACAAAGCACATAGGTCACCAATAGTACTTCATCTAACAAGGTAGTATGACACACCTGTTTGAGAAGACGTGTGATTTCGGGCTTATTAATGTCAAACACAGCCGATCCTGAAGGGAAGCTGAGCTTTTGCACCAGGAAGTCAGACTCCAGACTTTTAGCTATGTGTCAAAAAAAAGAGGCTGGAGATGTGAGCTTAATCAGCTAAATGCACTAAGACACAGCCCACCGTAATCCTGCAATGTGGCGACTCGTGGCTTATTGGCTAAACTCTGCATCTTGAAATCGATGTCTGTATTGACAAGCGCATATACTGTAAAAAGAGCTAATGACCAGCTCACATGAACAGTGTATTACACACAATTGCCAATGCACTTCATTACAGTAGTGAGCAACGCATCACTTCATTACAGTAGTGAGCAACGCATCACTTCATTACAGTAGTGAGCAACGCATCACTTCGCTACAGAAGTGAGCAACGCATCACATCGCTACAGTAGTGAGCAAAGCATCACTTCGCTACAGTAGTAAGCAACGCATCACTTTGCTACAGTAGTGAGCAACGCATCACTTCGTTACAGTACTGAGCAACACATCACTTCATTCACAAGAATACAACTAAAACTGAGGAAACTGAAAAAGAAAACACAAGACTTTACCCAGACTAGTATAAATCTCTCTGGTTATATTCAATGGGGAAGATGACAAGGTTTTTGCAAAGAACCTCAGGACTTTTTCCTAAGGAGAAGAAAATGAAACGAGAAGTTAAAGGTTTGGTGAACTTTACAAAAAAACTAAGCGCACATCCTCACAAAGGCAAAAAGTTATACAGAAACAAAGCTGGCTAGGAATCAGAAAATCTGATTTCTTACTTAACTGGATAACTTGTCAGATTTAAGGTAGTGTATAAATGGACTTGATCCTCGTCCACTTACATTTAGCCCAGACCACCTTAAATCCACCTCCATGATTTTAAGTGA
Source organism: Stomatorhinus ivindoensis (assembly GCA_019775895.2). NCBI lineage: Eukaryota > Metazoa > Chordata > Actinopteri > Osteoglossiformes > Mormyridae > Stomatorhinus > Stomatorhinus ivindoensis. The sequence continues at coordinate 4,522,793 of JABFEB020000039.1, read as the reverse complement.
GGTGTAAATCGCTCTGCCCATCAGGGAGCACTAGAGGGCACTGCTGAGATTCCCGCAGACCCTACAGCCACCCCCAGCCGGTCACTGGGGCCCCTGTCAGTGAGGCCAGGGCCCGGCTTACACTGAGCTCTGGGTCCGGGTCGGCCAGGGCCGCGAAGAGGCTCCTACGCAGGCTGCTCCAGCTCTTGCAGGCCAGCACGTCGGAAGGGGGGGTGGCACAGAGAGCATGCAGGGCCTCCCAGCGCACCTGTCGACACAGGACATGTTTACGCACACGCTCAGGCGCACGCTGCCGTGGGACTAGCCCGACAGGAGTGGCCCTGCTCCCTGTACCTCTTTGGGTTGGGCCTGGTCCAGTTTCCCAGCGACGGCCTGCAGCTGCTCCTGCTTCATGAAGCCGTAGCTCTGTGCAAAAAAAAAAATTTAAAATTAAAAAAGCTCTTTGCCTCCTTTTGAACCATAACTTTCTGCGGCTGTCATACCACTCAATGCATCAAGTGATAACTTAACTGTTAACTGTTCGGAAAAAAAAAAAAAAAAACACACACACAAGGCAGAACTTAGGAGAGTAAAAATGATCAATAATGTCAGTTATATAATGTATGAAGACAGCAGATGTTATTATTAAAGAGGTGAGGTGGATTTGTGACTGAAATTGTGTCAAATTTCTAGTGAAACCTGTATGGATATAGTGAAAATGAAAGAGAATGCATGTGTAAAGCTGCGAGCAGATTTGGGTGAAAGTACCTTCTAAGAAACTAAAAAGTATAAGGAGGACAATACAAATAGCCTTGCTGTGCACAATGAATCTTAAGTGAACAGCCCAGGGTGACTCAGACTGCATCCATCCATCCATCCATCCATCAGGGCTGTGGGGCATGGAGCAGGGTTCATTTTGTGAAGGATGTGCATTAGCCCAGTTACCAACATGTAAACAATACGAGCACTAACTGAGCACATCCCCAGATGTGTGACATCACAGCATCACTCCCACAGGTACACTGCCCCTCCCCCCCGACACACACACATATACTTCCCTTAAAATAAATTAATCCCTCCATCACCTTTTATAGGCCATTTGCAATAAGCAGGAAACACAACACAAAAAAACAAACCAGGTCAAAACGCTTAAACTTCACACCCCTATTTGTCTCTCTTCACGGACTCTCTACAGGCAAGTGAACCTAGTTCTAGTTCTTAATCGCAGCTTTTGGAGTCATTGGTGGAGAACATCCACATGCAGCATCTCGCTCATGAAGAACTGCATCCTATATTACAACCCTTCGATCGCCAAGGTGATGACAGCAGAAGATCCCTCCTCCACATAAAAACATCTTTAATTACAGACGTTTCCTGCTTCGGTCTACCTCCAAGAAACATCTGAACGTGTTTAAGCATCTTAGCATCTTAACATCACATCTAAACTAGTTCATCCAACTACTGACCTGCTCTGTCCTGGATGGTCTTATATGCAAAATAGCAGCTTTGAATTAATCAAACGATGATCCCATACTGGATAAGCTGCTGGACGGTGGATGTATGGACGTTCTTCTGACTGCATACCTTACTGAATGAGGAGTCACTATCAGAGCAGTTGTCCATGTAATGGCCATCAAACTGCTCACGGTAGCTCCTCCTGTGCATCTCTTCCTTCTTCAGCTGATCCTCCTCAAACTTATTGATTAGTGACTCCACCACCACAACCATAGTGTTCTTCAGTGTCTGCATCATGTGTTTATATCTGAGGGAGAAACAAGTCAAACATTAAGGCACAAAATACTATTCATTAAAAGACCTAAGTCTTCAGCCTTATATCACATCACAATGAGAAGGTAGATTCATGTGGACCTAGGACAAACGCAGTTTATTTACATATCTGAGGGTGATTCTTTGATGAGGCTGATACCACTTACTCGGCCGATTCCCGAGCCCTCCTCGTGACGTCATGCACCTGCGTGTCCTGACCACATGCGATCGATTGTCCCTCCATCCGTGCGCATCCCTCGATTTCTTGCTCGATTACCCTCCCCAGGGCGTCCTCGATATACCGCCGCAAGTACTTGACCAGCTCATAACTGCCCAGAGACACATCGGTCAGTCGAATGCGCACACACGTTTCCCAGCTCAGACAGAGAAGCAGGGAAGGGGCCGTACTTGTGGAAGTTCTGGTCCGTCTCCTCCAGGTGCAGCAGCAGTTCCTCGGCGCACTCCACGGACGGCGCCCCCCGGATGCGCTCCTTGACGCTCCTCAGCAGGCGCCGCAGCAGCGTCTCCAGCTCTGCCTCGTCTTCGGCCGACAGCTGAGACATGGCGCCCTTATTTATTCTTGGCGTTATATTTAAGATGCTCCAGAGTCTCAGGCTGAAGCTCGAGGAGAAGAAGATCAGAATGGCCAGCTTCAGGCAGGGATCTGCGATGCCTTTAACGTCACGCAACTTATCTAGGCACAATTTTAATACACTTTTGTTTTATTCTTGCAAAGTCTGCTTCCACAAAAGATTGTCAATACATATACAAGACAAACATTTTTATTAAAAATAACATATCAGTAAATGTGTATGCATTCCAGCTAAAATGCAAGATGATACTCACAGTTTAACAGCCCGAGTTAGCGTTCTTATTTTACCTTGTAGTGTTTATTAACCAGCCCACTCACACGGTTTTCGTATTTCTAGTTTACGTTTAGAGAAAACAGCGTTTCTCTCTTTTAATGCCATAATAAATATGCAACCCTGGAGGCACTGGCATCCACTTACCATGCAGGGAATACAATGCTGCAAAGAAAAATGTAAAAGACGCACGATCTTGTTGCTTTGAGTCCAATCTCTATGGAAACAAGGAAGTGGATACTGCCGCATTGCCTTATGGGGAATGTAGTCAGTTACTATTGTAGCAGCATTAAAGAATCACCGAAATGGAATTTTTAAAGACGTACATATATTAAAAGCCTATTGATTCGTAAATATTTTGGTACATGAGGAAAAGTCTTATGCAAAGCATGCAGGATTTGTTTTAGCTAATGAAATAATGCTAGAGTGAAAGTCACGTGGTCGCAGGTTCTGCCTGCATGTCTTCCGGGTGAGCTTTACCCATGTCAACTCGCCGGTGAATTGGAGAGCTCTGTAAACGTTAGTACAGAAAGTAATGCAGTTTCTTAATTGTAATTTTTAGGATTTTAGTCTTTGCGTAGCTCAGCGGTTAGTCATAGTTACAGAGCTAGTCGGTATTGTAACCCCTAACATATCTTACTAACAGGTGTAAAGAACTAGGGGGATATGGCTGCTGTTGACAGCTTTCAGCTGCTGTACAGAGAAATTGCTCGTTCGTGTCACTGTTATGTGGAAGCGCTGGCCTTGGTGGGCGCCGTTTACACGACCAGTAGGGCCGTCGTCTTTGCCAGGGACTGCTACATCTTGATCAGGCTGCATTTCCTTCCGCGGCTGATGCACAGCGGGGACCTTTTGCATCGATTCGGCGAGTGGGCTGTCATCTTGGGTACGCTCCATTCGGCCAGTTACTCTGTGTCTGCGGCATGTTAATTATAACAGTCGATCATTCATATTAGAAATGCGAGGCCTTCTGGGGTACCGTGGATGCTAATTATATATTAGTTTAAGGGGCGCCGTAAATGGGGGCCCTAAATGAATTTGGAACATAATTGGATTGGTCTGGGTAGGTGGCCCAATGTGATATGCTTTCATGGGACCCAAAATCTCCAGAAGTGTCCCTGATTAGTCTTAAAGCTGTGATTCCTTAAAGGTTTCAAAAATTCACCAAGGCCGTATTTGTAATATACATTGGGGGGACATATCTCCCCAATATTCAGATGTATATTATAATTGGTCCTTGGTCCCAACCCCTCCCCCCCCCCCAGTGTTGACTCCATGGTTGCGGTCTTGCCTAGCACACAGGCATGTTGATGGTCATAGCAGTCACGTGACTCGGAGCTTGTGTTGGCCATGGTTGCTGAGTAGTCTCCGTCTCCGCTTGCTAAACGCAGGTGCTTCTGAAGATTTGGCGAAGGCGTATGCGGAGGAGCTGGCGAGGAAGGGCGTCAGCATTATCCTAATCAGCCCCGACGGCCGGGGCGCGGAGGGCACTGCCAAGGCCATCGCCCATTCTCACGGGGTGGCTGCCTTGTCTGTGCAAGCAGACTTCAGCGAGGGACACGCCGTGTGCCGGCCTATCAGAGATGTGCTTAAGGACAAAGATATAGGCTTCCTGATAACCAGCATGGACGTGTCCTTGGACTCCCTGCAGGCCTTCGCTGGCCTGCCAGAGGACCACCTGTGGGACGCCGTCAGCAGAAACGTGACAGCTGCCACGCTACTGGCGCGCATCGTGCTCCCGGGCATGGCGGAGAGGGGCAGGGGGGCAGTGGTTAACATCTCGTCCGGACTGTGTTGCAAACCTACTCCCAACAAAGCGGCTTTTACAGCAATCACGGTCAGTACATTGTAGCCTTTAAATAACCAGGGGTATTTTGATTATGAAATGGGTCTGTGGTGTCGTGGTTACGGGTGGCGGCTGTGGTGTCATGGTTACGGGTGGCGGCTGTGGTGTCATGGTTACGGATGGCGGCTGTGGTGTCGTGGTTACGGATGGCGGCTGTGGTGTCGTGGTTACGGATGGCGGCTGTGGTTTTCAGATTAATCATTCTCAGAGTAACGCTTTTGCTCCTAGGCCTACTTGGACCACTTCAGCCGCGCACTGCATTATGAGTACCGACACAGAGGGGTCTTTGTACAGAGCCTGATTCCATTCCGAATCAGGTCCCAGGAGGGCGGAGTCTCAGGCAAAGGCGGGCACAGTGGTGGGTGGCTGGAACCTGAGCCTCAGGTGTATGCCCGGCACGCCATCTCCACTCTGGGCATTTCGCACAGGACAACGGGATACTGGCCACATTCACTTCAGGTACATCAGGTGATGCCTTTGGGAAGAGAGGTCTGGAGGTAGAGGGTGGAAAGTGGAAATGCTTTGGCCCTGGAGCTAAGCTAAGCTAAAAGCTAGGCTGTGCTTAACAATATTGCTGTATCAAATGAAGTGAATGAACAAATTTGCCAATCGATACACCTATGAGTCCATGGGCCTGCAGTATGAGAACCACCTTTCTTCAACCTGATTAGATTCTCCTGTGGAACAGTATGGTTTGGTACGGTACTCAAAAGGGACTGCACTGCACATCTCAGGGAGCAAAACTGATCAGAACGAGTATTGTAATCTGTTGTAAACTAATCTCTTTTTTTGTTTTTCAGTTTTGGCTCGTTCAGTACATGCCTGAATGGATTTGGGTTTGGGGAATATGCATGTTCTTAAGAAGACAGTAGGTCACCCATTCCTGGCCTTCCAGCCTGGTCATCTCACAGCACTACCATGTCAAACACTTCAAGTTCCAGCTAAAACAGCAACGCAGTCATCGTGAACCTGAACTTCAAAGGCTTGCATGTGAAATGTTAGACGCCTTGTCATTTGTTTGTGTCTTAAAATCCAACGGTTCAGTAGTACCTCATACTTTTGGCCGAGGCTGTTTAAGCTGAATGTAAACATTGAAAAGACCTGTTACCTTCAGGATAGTGATTAATGTCAAATTTGTACATTTACATGTAGTGCTTTGGAATATGTCTCTCAGCGATTGCTGCGATGTGTTTGGTGCACAGGGTCAAAGTAGGTTGTCTTGATGAACCTTTTAAGACACTTTTCTGCAAAATGTGATTGAAGTGACAAAGTGTATGTTTTCTTTAAGTGTTTCTATTATTTCTTATTATAGTAATTTGGGTAGGTTGTGTTGTAAACAACTCGTCCTGATTTTCAACCACTTTATTAGGTGATGGTATTCTGATCGGTGGGCTTTAATGACTTGGTTTTGTTTATTAGTGCAATCCTTTATAAAATTATTACAATATTTCTAGTGACCAGTGTTGGGTTTGGTTGCTAAGGTACGTGCTTGTGGAGGTAATTTGCAGGTTTTTTTTTCCTATTGTCCTATTTTTCTTTATGACATATTTGTTTTTGTGGTTGTGCAACTGAACACAGCTTGAATGTGCCCAGTGAACACTGTATGAAGAGTGTAAATAAAAGTATTTTGGTCTTCCGTGAGTTGTGTAGTATTTTCTGCTGTTTTTTGAAAGCAAAAGGCCGACCTCTCGAAAAAATGGAATAAACGTGACCAAGATGGGGTCGCTGTTTCCCCTGCTGGTTGATGTGCAGAGGATTGTCATTCACAACTGCCAGTTTTTCACCTCTGCTCCATTTTACACTTGATCCACGACTGGTTCCTGTTGGATTAAAGCCCACCCACTGTGGATGGATGGTTTTTTTTCATGAAAGGGAGCATCCACAGTAATAAGAGGAAGGGGTGAATATTCTCTCATACATCTTCTGCCTAAGGAAGGACTCTCAGAGCTGCGTGTTGTTCCAGCATACTGTTGAACACAGTGGCGACTTTGGGTGAGTGCTCAATGCAGGAATGAACAGGAAGAATTCAGTCTGCGGGTTAAGATGATATTAAAAATGCGGAGGGTCGTAAGTGTCACTGTGAAACTTTTTAGACCGTTGCGTATTTTGTTTGATTAAAATAATAGGAGAACAATTTATTCGTAATACTTATGAATTGTCCAGATACATTTTTTATTAATGAGCTGGTTATATACAGGAAAATGTTCCAATGTATTTTATTAAACCTTTTACCAGACAGACCATGTAGTCGAATATAATTCAATAAGCAGCCAATTTTCAATTAGTTTATAATGATTTATAAATCCCCTATATGCAAACTTAAAATCAAAGATTACTGCCAATATAATGTTTTTGGAGTGCAAAGAATCAGAAATATCAGATGCACCTGTGCAATGTCCTTCATTCACGTTTAATGGCAAAATGCCATATGTATACCACTAAACCATTAGTGATTACTCTGTGTTTTTGTTTAGTAATTAATATGGGAGTGTAGTTGATTAATATAAACTGGTTTGGAAGGACATTGACAGTGAGTGCATGAATGTGCTAACATTTCTCTGTGCACTCATAACAGACAGTCGATGTTTGGGATTGAACAAGGTCGAGTCCCTGGTTCCCACTACTTTGGATAAGCCGTGTAGCTTATATTAAACTACACAAAATATTCTCTGGGTCTTTTGACATAGAAAGTGGGTCTTGAATAAAGGACACATTTAAACACTCGTTTCAGAATATATAGCTGAAAACACTGTTTAATAGCATTTAGACAATGTGTGTTACATTTGATTTGGTGTAATGCGGAATATGTTTTTCAAGTAACACTTTAGTTTAAGGCAGGGTTCCCTGATTCCAGTCCTGGGGAGCCAGTTTGCAACACAGTTTGCAGATTTCCCTGCTCAGACACACCTACTAAAGCTGGTAAATAGCTGATTACAATGTTTGACCATAGAACCCAGGCATAAGCTTTGCTCTTTAAATATTAATAAGTTGTTCATTTGATAATATACAGACAAATAAAAAGATTCACTTACAATCAAATGTAGAAATGTATTATAAAGAGACTCCTGTCTCACAAAGTATTTATTGAAGAGCGTGTAAATGCTTGATTACAATTTGAGCGTGAGTATGCCTAGTATGTCGTTGACTTTTTTGGGTAAGTGACACTTATTCATTCTTGTGGGGAGGTACTCTGTGCCTGTCCCATCTTGCTCTCCATGAAACATGCATGCAGGTGTAAACAAGGTTGGGGGCCACTGCAGTGTCAAACATGCAGCGCCCCTTTAACTGTGTGGTTCAGGGCCCACAGGCCTGTGACTATTCTGCTAAGAATGGGACGTGAACCCGTGACCTTCAGATCACAGACGCGGAAGCTTTTCTGCCAGCTCGGCGATTTCTGATGCATGAATCTGTGTTAACAAAAGCCGCCTTCCCCTGTTTTTCAGTCCCATCAATCAGAGAACGATGGGTGAGTGGGATTTCCTGGGCCGTCTGCTGGACAAGGTGCAGACCCACACCACGGTCATCGGGAAGGTCTGGCTCACCGTCCTCTTCGTCTTCAGGATCCTGGTCCTGGGGGCGGGAGCTGAGAAGGTGTGGGGGGACGAGCAGTCGGATTTCATCTGCAACACGAAGCAGCCCGGCTGTGAGAACGTGTGTTACGACCACGCCTTCCCCATCTCACACATCCGCTTCTGGGTGCTACAGATCGTGTTTGTGTCCACGCCTACCCTGGTCTACCTGGGTCACGTCATGCACATCATCCACACGGAAAAGAAGATCCGACAAAAGATGGCAGGGCAAGCCCAGGAAGAATGCACCAGTGTGATCTTGAAGAAACAGTGCAAGACCCTCAAATACATCAGCAGCACGGGCAAGGTCAGTCTTCATGGGCGCCTTTTGCAGAGCTACTTGGCCAATGTGATCACTAAGATCCTCCTGGAGCTTGGCTTCATCATGGGCCAGTACTATCTGTTCGGCTTCAATCTCCAGGCCCGCTATGTCTGCGGCATGTTTCCCTGCCCTCACCAAGTGGACTGCTTCATGTCCAGGCCAACCGAGAAGAATGTCTTCATCTGGTTCATGCTGGTGGTCGCCTGCGTGTCGCTGCTCCTCAACTTTGCTGAAATCTTCTACCTGTGCGCCAGGAAGGTCGGCTCGTGCATGGAGAGGAAGCAGGACTACAGGGCGACAGACGACGGAGATGAGCTTAGGAACAAGGACCAAGCGCTTCAGAACTGGGTCAATATGGAGCTGCAGCTCCACGGGAGGAAGTTAGCGAGTGGTATCACCAAGAGCCTGGTTTCAGAAGACAACAGCATCAACCTGGAGGAAGTTCAGATTTAAACATCTAACAAGTACTACACAGTCAAAGACAATGATCTTCCTGTTAATGTAAAACTACGATATTACTCCTGTCAAAGTGTGTCAGCTTAGCCATTTCAAAACCCCTGAAGTCACCCCAGTATCAGCAGCAACCACCCAGTGCACCTTCTCTGGCTAATCACCACCTCATTGAGGTATTTAACTAATTAAGTGAATTAATTGACTAAGCTGTTGGCAAAATGTGACAAGCACATGGAATGGCTGCGGTGCCCCTGAGGAGATGTTCGGGAACCAAACCAGTGCTCGTCTAAGCAACCAGCGACATACCAGAAACATTTTTGAGAACAGAAGAAATGCAGTATGCATACAGTATGTTTGATTAGTGACTTGTATTGTTTTCTGAGCAAGTCTACATTTTCTACCCAGATAAATAGCCTTAGACATTGTCTTTGACTGCCTAAGATTTTGCACAGTATTGTACATTTAGCTTATACTTGCATGCAACTGCGTGAGATTTTATTACTTTAGATTAGATTCAACTTCATAGTCATTCTGATGAGTGGGGGAACGCCGTTATCAACTAATTAATATTAAACTAATTTTCTTGCGATTCGCAATAAATAAATGTTGTTAAGTTAATTGAAATTTCAAGAAAATGTACTGGAACTTCGTGTTACCGTGTCGCGCCGCTCCTGCGGAGCTGAGATTCTCAGCCTGGCATCTGCGGCCTGATGGATGATCGATGGTGGATGTTTCTGCTGGAATTTCTGTAAAATAAACGACAAACACTAAGCTTTCATAAAAGAAAATCAAATATCAGATGCACTGACTAGATTCTGGTTTGTCCTATACTGTAATTATATTAAATGTATGCAGAGATTTCAGAGACAATTCAGTGCATTGTGACAAATATTTCCTTTAGTAAAAATGCACAAAATATTTTTGTAGCTGACTTTTTTCACCACTTATACTACATTATATATTATGTATAAATATCACGTCAGAAGATGACAAGGAAACTCTCTTTTTGAACGTATTTGACCTTTATTGTGAGGCCCTATCAATCATTAACATACCTGCCAACATATTATTGCATGGGGAGTTTAGCTTTTCAAATTCCCTCTGTGATATTTGCTGAGTATCCGGGAACGTGACCGCTTGCCAGTCTGTGCGTCGATTGCACAACTTTCCACAAGCCAAAAACTCAAGGTCCAAGCCATGAGTAACTCTCCCTCCTTAGAGGTGCTAGTTGACATAAAAGGAACAGGTCGTGTTGTAAAGGTAAGAGCACAATTTTATCAATTCTAAAGACTTACCTTCTAGAAAAAAAGCATGAATGTTTTTGAGGACAAATTTTGAAATAAATGTATGCTTCAAATGTGTACATGTTAATTCTTTCAAAATATTTACATTATATGTATGTTTGTGTATATGCTTAAAAATCTTAAAGGAAATTATCATCTTTGATGATCATAGCTCGTAATTAAGCAAACTACGAAAGTAGTGTATATGTAGTAGTGTAGCCGTAGACATAAAATAAATACATAGAATATTATAATGTAGTGACTGGATGGAATTATCTAGAGATAAACAAAATGTGTTAAAGCATTTTGACAGAATTTTCATGAGAGCAGTCATTCGTAATAATTTTTAACAAGTGTTGCTCAGCCTATTTCAGCTTTTTTGTTGATTTTTTTTATTTTTAAATATTCGACTTTGTTGTTCTTTTGTTAAAACTGGCCACTGGGATGACTGTGACGTTGTTTGATCCAAGTGAAACGTTCACATTTAATGATTAAGTTTGCAGTTAATCCTGGGCTGACGCAATCATTAATTTTCTGTCCTTTAAAGAAAAATCAGAAGAATGGGAGACTGGTCGTTTCTGTCCAAACTTCTGGACAAGGTTCAGGCTCACTCCACGGTCATCGGGAAGATATGGATGAGCGTGCTCTTCATCTTCAGGATCCTGGTCCTGGGTGCGGGGGCCGAGAGTGTGTGGGGGGACGAGCAGTCGGGTTTCGTCTGTAACACCCAGCAGCCCGGCTGCGAGAACGTCTGCTACGACCACGTCTTCCCCATCTCCCACATCCGCTTCTGGGTCATGCAGATCATCTTCGTGGCCACGCCAACCCTGATGTACCTGGGACACGCCCTGCATGTCATCCATCAGGAGAAGAAGATCCGGCAGCAGCTGAAGGAGCACAAAGAGAACGGCACCCTGAAGGCCCCCAAGTACACGGACGACAGGGGCAAAATCAAGATCAGGGGCAACTTGCTATGTAGCTACATGACACAGCTGCTCTTCAAAATCCTCTTTGAGACAGCGTTCATCGTGGGCCAGTATTACCTGTATGGCTTTATCATGGTTCCTATGTTCCCGTGCTCCAGGAAACCTTGTAAGTTCACAGTTGAGTGCTATATGTCCCGGCCGACGGAAAAGACCATCTTCATCATCTTCATGCTGGTGGTGTCGTGCATCTCGTTGGCCTTGAATGTCGCCGAGATCCTTTACCTGCTGTGCACTAGAGTGAAGTGCAGACGACGAAGGCCTGCCCAGAAGCAGCAGAAGATGTACACGAAGTATCCCCATGGCTCCGCCTCGCTTAGCTGGCAGACGCAGGTGGACGGCGAGGAGGGCAGCAGGCAGAACGAGATGAACCTTAAGCGGGAGAGTGATCAGAGTCGGCTCCAGAGTACAGACGGGAGCTCGGATGGGTCAAAGGAGGCGAAAACGCTGCTGAGCTGCCACTGAGTGTAAAGCGGCGTGCCGGTGCGTCTCTCCTGGAAGTGTGAAATATTTCATGTGCCGGAAATTCAGTCACACCATAGCATCCAGCCTACAAGTCACTGACTTCATTATTCAGATGAAATTAAACAAATGCAAAAAGCTGTTGTTTATTTTTATTTTAAAAGAAAATGTTGCATTTCAACAAGTAGTGCAATATAGATGTTAGATCCGTTACCATGTACATGCACACTTGCTACAAGTACAAATTTCAATATTTAACAATGTCCTGTATTTATATAAACGTGTAAGTAATATGATAATTCAATAAAACTCATTGACTACAAAATGCTTTTTATTGTATTTGGTTGCATATTGTGTCTGGTGTTGTTCTGCGTAGTTTCATGTCTTTCTATGCTGACTGATACATGTGAGTGACTTAATATTAAAAATCAATGTTTTGGGTTTCTTATGTATTTTATGTTGGTTGGTTGCTTGGATTTTTAAATAAAAATGACAGTATTTGAGCATCTTCCCTTTGTTAACAAAAGAAACAAGAAACCAGTTAAAACTACATTACATACAGCAAATAAAAAAAAAATGTGCAATTCAATCAAAAAATAGTGATCCAGCAGGAGACGATATTCCTGCACCGAGTTGCATGGACTCACACAGATCATTTCCAGTTATGTCGTGAAACCAAATAAATATGTTACCCCGGGGGTATTTGGGGTCGGGGATACAGTGGCTTCGTGTCCAGCCTCTCACCCCAGGGATTGGGCTTTGAACCCCGCTTGAATCCCGGTTTCCATGTTCTCCCCAAATGTGTGTAGGTTCCCTCCTGGTATCCTGCTGCCCCCCTGTCACCCGAAAACATGCCTGTACTGTGAATGTGTGCGGAGGCCCCCCACCTTGGGATGGGTGTTTGGGTCTGCACGTTTCATCAGAACACAAATGTGTGAGGGTACTCATTACAGAGCAGCGGGAATGAAATGGTGGCCATATTCTGGATACAGTGGGGTTTGTGGTGTTAGAAGACAGAGACCTTTCTGGAGAAAGGTAAAAGTGTAAAGCATTTTTATCTAGTTAGGAATAATAATAATAATAAAAAAAAACTTTGGTATGTCTTTCATATTCAGAACATACTACTACAACAACTACTATTACCACTACTACTACCACTACTACTACTACTAATAATAATAATAAAACTTTGGTATGTCTTTCATATTCAGAACATACTACTACAACAACTACTATTACCACTACTACTACTACTACGACTACTACTACTACTAATAATAATAATAACTTTGATATGTCTTTCATATTCAGAACATAGTACTATTACTACTATTACTACTACTACTAATAATAATAATAACAATAATAATAATAATAATAATAATACAATCTAAACTAGAATCTCATCCAAAGTGTTTCCAACCCTCTACAAGAATAATTTTCTATTGAGATCTATCTTCTGGAGATCCAGGCTGAAAGGCCACTTACGGCTTTGTTTGTTTCCTTTAGAAAATGACACGTGGAAGACTGATGACTGGGAGAGGTCTCTGTCCAAAAACACTTGTATTTCATTTGAGTTTTTCAAGGTCCTCTCAATTAATAATAAACCCAGCATTCTGGCACTCCTCAGAATGCAATCCATGGTCAAAGTGACACTATGGAACATCTTATGCAACCCCTCGGAAAAAAAAAAAAAAAGATTCATCACAACTACAGAGTAACTGACACTCGACAGTGAAGACTTGGAGGTAAGTAAAGTTTTGCTTTAATGGGGAAGGCAAAGTATTTTTAAAACTTGGAGACAGTTTGCTGAAACACCTCTCTCTCCGAAACATGCGCCTAGCATTTAATTTAATATTGCAGTATTGAAATTAACTCAGAGTATTTCCTAAATATGCCGTGATCTATTATGAGATATGACTATAAGAAAATATTTTGCATTCATTTATTTGCAACATTTATATTGCTTTGTGCCATTAATGTATAACATTTAAGCTGAAGTTACATTTTGACCAAACACACCCGTCCATCCATTTTCAATCCTAGTCAGGTCTCTTTTTATATTAAAAGTTATGTCATTAGAGGCGGTTATACAGGAGGAGGGAATGGAGATGCTGAACGGGTTTGCAAAGCAGTGAGCAGGACGCAGGCTAATGGATCCTGAAAAGTTTTAGAAAAATCTCCAGATTCAGAAACGGGTCACTGCAGTCTAGCTCTGCGGGTCATCTTCTCCATCTATACGCATGTTGCCTTTTTCATTTATTGTTTTTATATAATAATAATATTGGCTAATGAGCTATGGCTGGAATTGGTAACAAAAGAAAAAGAATTCAGAGCTGAACGCTTTTTGAGCTCTGCCTTCTGCCAGACAGTGCAGTTTACAGAAGGTTAATAGTTACTCCAGCACTAATATTGCATTTGGACACCAGGGGCTTCTTTGGACAGACTGATAGCATACACCTGGCCGCCCTTGCCCCGCGCTACACCCCACTGTACGATGGGTTAAATTTTCTTTTTGTACTTACATGAGATGAATCGGACAGGAAATTTTTGACCCTGGTATTTAATTGTAACTTTATATAAATCAGAAGCAACCACAGGTAACAAAACTGAACAATCAGTTCTGGGTGGTCGCAGTGTTGCACCTTCAACACATCCTGATTAATAAGAAAAATGTTTGCACTTTAAATGAGAGGTAAACTCATAGTTGCAAATAATGTGCGTTCATTTGTATGAATCCAGAATTAAACAAAGTCTGTAATCCTTTACATTACGGCCACCAGTGTAATGTGAAGTTTTTCATTTAAGGGCAATAAACTTGAGGACTTCCAGAAAAAATGTCTGATTTTTAAAAAACAATTTCAGATTAGCGTATAGCTACTTGCTCAATTCCAGATAAATACATTGTCATGTTAGTCACCTATTGACAATAACTGAATGTTGTTGGCCTGCTTTGGGATGCCAGAGTTCACCAGCCCTCTCTTTTATTTTGGTTGAAACCTACAGACTGCAAAGTGAAACATGGGAGATTGGACTTTTCTGAGCCGTCTGCTGGACAAGGTGCAGACCCACACCACGGTCATCGGGAAGGTCTGGCTCACCGTCCTCTTCGTCTTCAGGATCCTGGTCCTGGGGGCGGGAGCTGAGAGGGTGTGGGGGGACGAGCAGTCGGGTTTCGTCTGCAACACGAAGCAGCCCGGCTGCGAGAACGTCTGCTACGACCGCGCCTTCCCCATCTCCCACATCCGCTTCTGGGTCATGCAGATCATCTTCGTCTCCACGCCAACCCTGATGTACCTGGGACACGTTCTGCTCATCGTTCACCAGGAAAACAAGCTGCGGATTCATCTACAAAACCATGAGCAGACCCTAAAGTTGCCAAAGTACTCAGATGACCACGGAAAAGTGACGGTCAGGGGAGACCTTTTGGGGAGCTACATGGTGAACCTGGTCTTCAAGATCCTGTTTGAGACGGCCTTCATCGTGGGCCAGTACTACCTCTACGGCTTCGTGCTAGAGCCCATGTTCGTCTGCTCCAGATCTCCCTGCCCCTTCCACGTCGAATGCTACTTGTCCCGACCGACAGAAAAGACCATCTTCATCATCTTCATGCTAGTGATCTCATGTGTGTCTCTGCTGTTGAATGTAATGGAGATATTTTACTTAGTCGGCTCAAGGCTGAAGGATTCATCTAGAAAAAAGCAGAAATACACGACCACTTTGCACACTGCACCGACCACAGACAGTCGCCAGAGTACTTTATCCAACAAAGTATATCTGAAGAATGAGGATGGACAGACTTGCCCTCACAGCATAGCATAAGACCAACCACATCAATCTCAGGTCATGTGACATGCTGGGCCTCTCGACGTTAAATTGGCCCATAAGCGTTATGATGTATCAAGGGAACTTCTTCTCAACAGGACAAATCAATGCCTGTATGTGTTATGTCTCAAAGTCAGAAATTGAATTTTATTTATCCATGTAATTTAGTCTATTTGATGTGCATTGTGGTTATTTGTATCAATATATGTATGTGAAGTATATATATGTAATTAAACTAAATAAAGGTTTAAAAAGCATAAACATCGAATAATCTAAGGTTTATGTAGTTTCTAAAAACGAGTTAGACTCATAGTCATGTAGTCCAAAAGCCAGAGTCTAACCCACAGGACCTCGGAGTATCCTGCCAAACATCCTTCTGCCGCATCCCAAACCTGTGTAGCTGCTCGCATCACCACGCCGGCCTCTTTCCCAGCGTGGCAGAACCTGCACCTTCACATTAAGTGCACTTGCATCTTCCATCCTGCCAACACCGACGGAGAAATCATGGGAGTTTTTTTGAGCGCAAACTGAGCCCTGAATATCTGGACCCAACGTGAACTCCTCTCAAAAAAACCGGCCGGGCCACTTAGTTGGCTGTTTGTGTTGCGAGAACCCGATTATATTTCCGCGGCACCGGATGATCCCGAGTCTTTGGAAAGTGGTTGACCCTGGTGCTATCATGGCGTGCGTGCCACATATGCTATTACTCTGGAACTGATTTCTATGGAGGCTGTCAGAACGCCTGTCAATCATTAATGCCCCGTCCGGGAGCAGTTCACCGCGCGCGCTATTGGCTCCTGCCAGATCTATAATTTGCGGATGTCAGGAACAACACAGTTTCTTGGGAAGCATTGTGCAATCCCGGGGAAGGTGAAGATTACAGCGGATTGCTGGTGAGGGCATATTTGGCTGCAGCCGCGGGTGGAGTCACAAGCTTTTGGTGAAGGTCTTCGCCGTCTAAAGGTAAGCCAGGTTGTCTGTGCTTTGGTCAGTGCTGCCTCCGCGAAGCTTTGGAGGGAATGAACTTCAAAACGAATCATTCCGAATACTTTTCAATGGGGAGTAAAAGGAAAAATGGACAGAATAAAACTCACCTGAATCTGCAATATTTTGTTGGATAATCCTAAACAAAGAATAAAGCATTATAGATGTGTTTTGTACATCTCTTCCCAAAGTATTATTATAATAATTATTATTATCGTTGTTATTATAGTTGTTGTTATATAGTTGCTTGCACTGTATCATAGTCTTTATAGCTGTTTTACGCTCAAGGTCTTACACTCAAAGAGACATGACAGACTAGTGGTGAAGCCCTGTGTTACAGACACAAAAAGTAACTTACACCACACATAATGTTGAGCTACCTTAATTAACCAGGGGGGTATTCCATGAAGGAGGATTTCTTGCTTAGCCAGATAACTTCTTGGATTTAAGGTAGTCTGGGTGAAATGGACTTTATTTTCGTTCCCTTACATTCAGCCCAGACTACCTTAAATACAACAAGTTATCCGGCTAAGCAAGAAATCCTGCTTAGTGGAACAGCCCGCAGGACACTAAAAGCAATCAACCAGTGATTTTGGATGAAGTTGGATATAACACTACAAGCATATTTGTCAGTGTGACTTGGTTTTCTGGCAGAATGGTGAGTCCTTAATTTAAAGAAAGCTGCCTTCCTCTGTTTTTCAGTCCCATCAACCAGAGAACGATGGGTGAGTGGGATTTCCTGGGCCGTCTGCTGGACAAGGTGCAGACCCACACCACGGTCATCGGGAAGGTCTGGCTCACCGTCCTCTTCGTCTTCAGGATCCTGGTCCTGGGGGCGGGAGCTGAGAGGGTGTGGGGGGACGAGCAGTCGGGTTTCGTCTGCAACACGAAGCAGCCCGGCTGCGAGAACGTCTGCTACGACCGCGCCTTCCCCATCTCCCACATCCGCTTCTGGCTCATGCAGATCATCTTCGTCTCCACGCCAACCCTGATGTACCTAGGACACGTTATCTTGGTCGTGCATAAGGAGAAAAAGATAAGATTGCACTTGGAGGAACATCCAGAGAACCAGTGTCCAAAGCTGCCTAAATACTCAGATGAGCATGGAAAGGTGGCTCTCAAAGGGAATCTTTTAGGCAGTTACCTAACCTCCGTGTTCTTCAAGATCCTGTTTGAGACGGCCTTCATCGTGGGCCAGTACTACCTCTACGGCTTCGTGCTAGAGCCCATGTTCGTCTGCTCCAGATCTCCATGTCCCTTCCACGTCGAATGCTACATGTCTCGGCCGACAGAAAAGACCATCTTCATCATCTTCATGCTCGTCATGGCCTGTGTGTCTCTGATTTTGAATGTACTGGAGATTTTTTACTTGATTTGCTCCAGATGTGGGTCAAATAAAAAACGAAGGGGAACCCCGTTGCATAATAATGGAAGACACACTTAAAGTAGCTGATGAAAAACAATTTGTTCTTAAGTATGAAATTTGTGATCAAACTTATATACACACTAATGTTTCATGATGTACATTTTTAGGATCAAATTCTCATAGGTGGATATGTAGTAGTGAAAAGTTTTATTTTTTATTTTCTCTAGGTGTTTTGTACAGATAAGTCTTTATAGAAATATATTTAGTGCCCTGGTATTGAATTATTGCAGAAAACTGTAGGAGCTGCATACATATATGTACTGCTGAAATTCAACTGTCTCAATGCTTTATAAATTATTCTTTAACTTCATAAAAAATTACTTGACTTTAACAAGCTGGAATCTCATTCTTTGTGTGTGGTTTTTGTTAATTACAAGTGAGCAGACACAATGGAAAGCCACATTAAACGTAAACATTATTTTTCTTATACAAAAAAAAAAAATCACCGCACATGATGCAATTTCCCTAAATCCTGGCTACACAGGCACCTGTTTGCCTTGGGCTCCGCAATCTTACAAACACAAGAGCTGAACAAACAGACCTAAAGACGGTTCCCAGCATAAGCTCTTTGCTTCTTACTTTAGTTGTACGATTTCAAAATACAAAATGTCATTTCCAACCCGGCCAGTAACAAAGCAGCGCAACGCCACCTGTGTCAATTTATGTAATGTTTGAGCTGATCTTTCATTTTCTGCGCTAATTTGTTAGTTTGCTTTCACACATGCAAATTTCCCCACAGACAAGAACAAACGTCACAGCAAAAATAAGCCATATTCTTTGTGTGCTTATAGGGAATTCCAGACCCAATTTAGGTGGGCATCATGCACCATGCCTTTGTGTAAGTCACTCTGAAACTCTTATTTAAAACCCATTTAGAGATTTCAGAGCCAATTCCAGAGACTACAGGTGCAGGTTTAGGGAACAACCCAGGGTGAGGCTCCAATTCATCACATGGCACAATACTAACTCTAATTAACCTAATTTGGACTGTGGGGGGGATCCCAGCATACCCCGAGAAAACCCCATGATGATAGGGGGAGAACGTGCAAACTCCACTCACAAGGGACCAAGACAGAGACTCAAACCCTGGTCCCAGAGGTGTGAGGCAACAGTGTTAACCACCACTCCACCCTGTGACTGACATAAAAACATAAAATTAAGGGCTAACCAAAAAATAACTAATTACCTAATAACAATACAGATTACCTTAGACTTAGTCAAATTTAGAGATGGCAGAAATTTTGCAGTCAGGAGCAGATGAACATCTGGCATAGAGGTTCTCTCTGCCGTCACCAACCGACACACACTAGAACAACACTGCCCTCTCGTGGACAACAAAACAATTGCCACTATTCCGTTTGTCAGATGGCATAAATAATTTATAATAGAAAAAGAAACACACAGCACACAAATCCGCGTTTGCGGAACTAGTGCACCTGTGTATTAATACTACAGAATTAACAACGCAATATACACCACGATTACTATTTTTAGAAGGCTGTCAATGAAAAATGTTAAATCATAAATCTTCCAGGCAATTTGTCACAAAGCTGTACGAGAAAGTTCTATTATTCTTTTAAGAATACGATAAGATTTTGAAAATACTTTTTTGGCTTGACCGCAGTAAAATACTTCTCACTTCTTTGGTTTGAGCAGAATTTATATATAAAAAATGAATTTGCCAATGAAGTTTGCAATAAAATCTAAGAATGGGTTCTACAAACGAGAACACGACGACTGCAACACCAGCAAGTCTAAGATAATTCATTTTACTGAATTCACACTAGATGGCGCAATAGGCATATTGAAACAATTCGAGTATATCGTACATGTATATACAGATACAAGTATATATTCATCTATTACGGTGATAACACATTTAGTTTGGAGGTTGAGACACAAACACTTTAATTTTGTTGTCAATTTAATTACCGTTCTGTTCTGAAAACATGTCTGAAGAGAAATTGTTGTAGTGAAAGGAGGTTTAAAACCGTCTGACGTAGGAAATCAGGTGACCTCCCCCCCAAGCCCCTATAAAGACTCCTATAAGCAAAGAAAGTTTTACAAGTTTCTCTCAGTTTTTCATCAGTCCCAAACTTGGATCTGAAGAAAACAGTGAGTGGTCTAAATCGGTTCAAGGAGTAAGTCCCTCAGGGCTGTCTCCCTTAGCTTCTAAGCAACTTTCCAGGTAAGATTTAACTAAAACTAAGAGTTTCGTTGCAGATCGCGAACTTTTATGTATGTATAAGTTATTATGCACAAAATGTATTTTAGTTACTGCCAGCGCTTCTAAGATGCTTAAAGGATAAAGTCCCTATTGATAATAAACTCTTAAGACAAATGTTAACACTTGTATTACTAACTTTTACACTGGGGCAAATTGTCATCGCAACTTACTCGCTTAGACCATTTTTCTGCTATTAAGCATTAAAATCAACTTTCGTATTTAAAAAATTGTTTCTATTTTAGAATTATATATATTTTTATTACATATTATAAATATCTATAGTATTCTGTTACATCAAATGGCAATTTACAATAAACCAAAATTCCTCAATTCCTTAGGTAAAGACATTCTACAGAAGTTTAACTAAGTTTAAATAGTACAAAGGTTTCCACTTATACGTGGATTTATTAACACGGTCAAAAGAAATATGTATCCACTTATTGAATATTCATCGGGCAGCTGATCTGGAGAGACTTAATAATGTCAGAAAAAGACAAGAACACCCAATGGAGTATTCAGTATTTCCAGTTTGATATATTTATTGAACTATTTTGTCAAACATTACCAACTTTATTAAATAAAGAGCGTGCATCACCAAAGTCACGACAAACGATAGTCCCGCACTGAGAAGCCTCCGCCGGTGGCGTGTTTTTCTGAACTTGGCGCTTGCATGGAATATTCAGAGAGAAGCGGAGATACCGGGTTCGTCCAGCCTCATGCCAGTGACTTTTTATCTGAATGGCCTTTTCCTTAATATTGGCTCTTTATATTTCGCGCTATGATGTTTCACTCCGTAGGACTTCCAATGTACCGCTTTTTAAGCGAGGGAGTCTTACACGGTTTATTGCGTTCGCCCTGCCTGTGGATGTTAATGACTATTTAACACGCGCATCTTATATACGGATTAGCAAAATAATTTAATATTATAATAGCATCAAAACAAACAAACAAACAAATAAATAAGAATCAGAGGCCTTGCACTAATGGGTATCAATGCGAATGAGAGTTTAGTTACGTATACTTTTTGGAACCGATGAAAAGTTGACCTGTTTAAAATGAAGTTCTTTTCATTGTTTTGAAGGGGAAAAAAGAGATATTGTGAAAAACAGATAAATTCAGTTGTCAATGTATCATCAATTAATGACTCACTTAGTTTGCATTATATAAAATGCAGTAACTAGTTAATAATGTTATGATGAATACGTTTCATGCGTTCATTTAGAAATCCAATAATCCTTTTCATGGGGCATCAGTAAGGGGCAATATCTCATGATGGTTCAACTGACCTCTTACTCTAAGGACACTTAAGGTCTTCATGAATTAAACAGAAGGTTACTGAATGGTTCGAGTTCATTTGTTAGCCAGAAGTACATCTTAAGATTGATTTATTCGTCTTGTACATTTCACCTTGACAGTAAATCGCATAGCAGTTCGGAGGGATGTTAGGGCTAGACCAGCTGCTACTCGGAGCGCAGCGAGCGGAGCGTATCTGCGCAGCCGCCGCATCCCATGCGCTCGCACACTGACACCCGTGATTCCGGTCGGTTGCCGTTCTCCGGCATTGGAATCAGGAAGCAGCTCCGTTTGATCCGCGGAAGACGCAGAGCTGCCAAGAGCACGAGGCCGTGCTTTCTGTTTGCCCGGCCGTGCGTGAATGCGCCGCAGCCCCCCGGCACGTCTTAAATGCTCCGGAAGACACTGACTGCATCCGAATGAATGCTAAACGCTCGGAGCCGACGTGGCCAGAAATCACCAGGGCGCCAGATGGAAAACCCTCCCCGCTGCTATACGAGCCTGCTAGCATGATTACAGAACGAAAGCATCCAGAAGCTATCGAGGGCATGTTATTTCCAAACGTAAAGACACTGACATATAACTCAATTTCCCTCTAGAGGGTGCATGTTTTATTTATAACTGAAAGATCTCACTCCCTCCCTAAGTGAAGCACGTAGCGCATATGCCCATTCAGCGTAAGTGCTGAATTGATCTATAAAAAAGAAGGAAAAGGTCAAATTGAGCGTGATCATGAGAGGGCGTTTGGGGTTATCAGGCAGGAAGCTCTCTGCAGTTTATGTAATGGAAGTTATGTTTGTTTGTTGTGGTTATCAATTTTAATTTACACTGCTGAAATGTACTCCACACTCACACACACACACACAGCTCCCCACTAGCGAGCCTGTTGTTTTTACATCTCACATTCTTCTGACTTGTTAATAAACCATATGGCCATATATATACATGCATATAT
>JABFEB020000039.1:4483932-4500456 GCA_019775895.2 Stomatorhinus ivindoensis | reverse complement strand
TATAAAATCAGAATCAGCTTTTCTCGACCTGATTTATTTTAGTACACAGACAATAAATGACACAAACATTAAGCTACACTATGCAAAAAGTTACATATACACACGTGGGAAACCCACTGTACAGAGTATAAGGTGCGAGGTTGAGTGCAAACAGAGTTTAAGGGGGAAAAATTGACAGAAGGCAGTTGTGAAATGAAAATGATCTGTTTTTGTTTGTTTTGAAAAGTCTCTGACTGCATAAATGTGTCCATGTTGTGATGTCTCATGGGTAATGTCCAAAATTCAATGTCTATTTCCAGCTAGATACCCATCGAGATGGGTGACTGGAGCGCCTTAGGAAGACTCCTTGATAAGGTCCAGGCCTACTCCACAGCTGGGGGGAAGGTCTGGCTGTCGGTGCTGTTCATCTTCCGCATCCTGGTGCTGGGCACCGCGGTGGAGAGCGCCTGGGGTGATGAGCAGTCGGCCTTCAAGTGCAACACTCAGCAGCCCGGTTGCGAGAATGTCTGCTATGACAAGTCCTTCCCCATCTCGCACGTGCGCTTCTGGGTGCTGCAGATCATCTTCGTCTCCACCCCGACGCTCCTGTACTTGGCCCATGTCTTCTATCTCATGCGCAAAGAGGAGAAGCTCAACAGGAAGGAGGAGGAGCTGAAGGCGGTGCAGAACGACGGCGGCGATGTGGACATACCGCTGAAGAAGATCGAGATGAAAAAATTTAAGCATGGCCTGGAGGAACATGGGAAGGTGAAAATGAAGGGCGCTCTCTTGCGAACCTACGTCATAAGCATTTTGTTCAAGTCCCTTTTCGAGGTGGGCTTCTTGATCATACAGTGGTACATGTATGGCTTCAGCCTCAGTGCCGTCTACACCTGTCAGAGGATCCCCTGCCCGCACAGAGTCGACTGCTTCCTCTCCCGGCCCACCGAGAAGACGGTCTTCATCATCTTCATGCTGGTGGTGTCTCTGGTTTCCCTGCTCCTCAATGTGATCGAGCTGTTCTATGTCTTTTTCAAACGAATCAAGGATCGCGTCAAGGGCAAACAAACTCAGTTCCACACCGGCGGCACCCTGAGTCCCAGCCCCAAGGAAATGACCAACTCCAAGTACGCCTACTACAATGGCTGCTCTTCCCCTACAGCACCTTTGTCCCCCATGTCGCCCCCGGGCTACAAGTTGGCTACCGGAGAAAGGACCAATTCCTGCCGCAATTACAACAAGCAAGCCAACGAACAGAACTGGGCCAACTACAGCACCGAGCAGAACCGCCTGGGCCAGAACGGCAGCACCATCTCCAACTCCCACGCACAGGCCTTTGACTTCCCCGATGATACCCATGATCCCAAGAAAATGGCCGTGGGCCATGAATTGCAACCCCTGGCTTTGATAGACCCGCGGCCGTGTAGCCGGGCCAGCAGTCGGATTAGCAGTCGGGCGAGGCCGGATGACCTTGACGTCTAGCTCCAAGGCTTCCGCCTTCCCACCCCTGCTCGTCCAAGACGGCACAGAACACAAAGCACTAGGAGTTGGCCTTCGTGTACTTATGGGCGGTACTTTCCCCGTTTGCTGTCTTCGGCTGAGACTCTAGTAGACAGAAAGACGGTAAAAATACTTACACCCTGCTGGAGGTACTATTAATTAACAGTGGCGTTGAAACTAGGCAGGCTAACGAGCTTTAACAATATGACACAACAAGGGGGCGCTGGACGTAAGAGTTCTCGCCCCCTGTTACTATGCTCTAGAAGAGTGTGTCTCCATGATGTTTTGCTGTTTTTTTTTTCGTTTCTTTAATCTTTTGCTTTGCCCACACAATAACATTCCATTTAGAGATATTGCACTTAAATATTACTAGTGTATCTGATTTCATGTGTTGAAAATGGTCTGACAAACATTTTGCTTCTGTGTCCTCATTGTAACCACCTTCTCACAGTGCTGTTGTCCATCTTGTAAAACAGGGTTTAGACTGCGTCTTTCAGTGTCCTAGATTAATA
Organism: Stomatorhinus ivindoensis; assembly: GCA_019775895.2. Lineage (NCBI taxonomy): Eukaryota > Metazoa > Chordata > Actinopteri > Osteoglossiformes > Mormyridae > Stomatorhinus > Stomatorhinus ivindoensis. The sequence continues at coordinate 4,498,465 of JABFEB020000039.1, read as the reverse complement.
TTTATTTATTAGTATATCAATGGAGGACATCCAACAGTAGATAAAGATTGACTACTACCCAAGGTCATATCCATATTAATAATGTATGAATCCATGAGTCCCTGTAGCATATTTATTGACAATAATCCAAATTTCAGCAGTATGTTCATCTTTTTTTTGTTGTTCCCGGTTGTTTTTATTAATTATAGTGGACTGTTTTTTCCTGATAAACTTTGAATTTATGTGGTGTCGGTTGTATCATTTATGTTTTTTCTTATAGTTTTTTTTCTTTTGTCTTGAGTTTTATTTGAAAGCAGAGTTCTCTGATTTGTGGGCGGAAGCTGCCATAGAGAAGATAATCAATTAAACAACTCGTTTTTCTTTTCGCTAAAAAAAACGTGTCGTAAAAGTGTCTGTGGCAGAAAGGCTTGATTTCTTGTAAGTTTTGTTTTCTTTTGGTTTTTGGGTAGAAAGAGGCTTCTCATCTTTTACTTTCGGTGGAAGAGATTTAACAAAAAATCAGTGTAATCATTGCTGCTTGAGAGATAGATTTTTAGTACTGTAAATCAAGCTAACTGTGTCACAAATGTGAGTTTTTAGAAGACTGCTTATAGAGCTGGACTAATATTTAGTCATATTAAAAGGTATATGCCAGAGTAGCTCCACAACTACCAAACAACAGTCGATGATACATCAGTTGGAATTCTTTGTTTTTTTAACCATTGCATCATAGTCCTTTGTTACCCAGCATCTGCAGATCATGGGTATTTTCAGCTACAGTGGTGTAGGCACTGAGATTTTGGCTAGGGTGTAATACTATGCAGGAAAAGGGGCAAATGTTTCCTAGTATGCATGTTACTAATTTATTAAATGAAACGGCAAGTGGAGGGTCGCTACATTTAAACAGAGCTTCCTATCAGCAGTCCACTTTGGAGACCGTTACGGCATATTTGAGTGAAAACAAATGCCAACCCGGCAAACTCGGATGTACGTATTTCTCATAAAGTGCAGCGTCAGATTGTTATTTTTGCGGAATCCACTGTTGTACAGTGTGGAAAAGCACGATATCAAGAAACATGACACCAATCATATCTGTGAAACAGGCTCTTTTAACCAATAAAGATTTTTTCCCATCTGTTTCCTTTTTTTGTCACAACATGCTGATTATGTCAACATTTGCTCTCTCTCTAATTAAGGGAAGATGGTCAATACCGTTTCAGATCATTGACCTTGTTCTGGAGCTGGTCCAGGTTTGTGTCACTGTGGATGTTAAATTGTACTATGGGGTTTAATTACACAGGTATCTGACCAAGGAGTGTAAGTATAGCCCTTTTCGTCAGCTAGTCAATAATTAGCATCAAGCTCTTAGAAAGCAGCTGAACATTGAAAAATAAGTACTGCCTCACTCCTCTGGGCAAATAACCAGCTTAAAGTCCACGTTACTAAGGTACAATTTAAAATGTGCAAATAACAATGCAATTATACCATGGCTTGTGTCACTATTGCGCTTCAGTGATGTGCTAAACATGAGCAGCGTACACTGATACACTGACCACTAACTGGTTTCTGAGGCACACCGGTGCACTGACCGTCCTGTGTATTGTGCCGAAAATAAATGTAGTTGCAAAATTAGCAGCTATGTCCTTGAAGGCAGTGATCTGAGGACTGTCTTCCTTTTGCACGTGCCAGAATGAGCTGCGGAACAGTAATGACTGCGGCTGAGAGAGGATGCTGGGAAATCTGCAGGAAGTTCTACAGGCTCCAGCGTAAATACATCAATATCTATGACTTGCTTCTGATCTGAATAATTTCAATGATTTCCGCACGACAGTGGGAATGTTGCCTCTAAAGCTTGACCCTGAGCAGAATAAGCAGTTAGATAAAGGATGGGTAGATGCATATACAGTCATGCATCACTTAATAATGAGGATGCAGTCTGAGAAATGTGCACTTATACAAGCCTGGATGGTATAGCCAACTTCACACCCAGGCCATGGTCTAGACAAAATAACAATAAAATATACAGCAGAGTAGATATATAAGCCAGTAACATAGTTCCTTATTATCATTATCAAGTAGTACGTACTGTATATAATTGTGTGCTATACGTATATACATACGACTGGTAGCGCAGTAGGTTTGTTTGCACCAGTATCAGTGCAAATGCGTTGCGGTATGATGTTACGATGGCTTTCAGCTACATTATAATCTTATGGGACCACTGTAGTATTTGAAGTCCGTCGTTGACCGAAATTTTATGTGGAGTGTGACCGTTATGAGAGTTCTGTCATTTCTAAGACAGTTTTTCTTAACAGATCATCCAGCGATGCATAGGAAACCACAGACAGATTCGAAAAGCTATGCCTGAGTGACGTACGACGCCTCGTTCTCCATGTCAATGAAGATAAATGTGTTTGTTACATTTCCAGTGCTAATGTGTGCTGCAATAAACAGAGAAGCTGATATGGGTTAAATCTGAGTTTGAAAACACATTAGACCCTAAGCAAATTTTGTCTTATAAAGATCCCAATTTTTTTTTCACTCATCCACCTTTCCACAAAGCTAAATAATCCCACATGCCCAGCTGAGAACTGTGGGCCTTATGGAACCTGAGTGGAAGGGAAAAAGGTTTCATTTTAATTTATTGCTAATTAATGCAACTTCTTTTATTTAACAGTGATTTTCAACAGGATTCACCTGCGATAAATAAGTCGTTCAAAATAACACAGTACTACAGCAAATGGTAAGTCTGATTATGTAACCTGCTTAATTGCGAATATATTACAGAGGACACGTCCACGTTTTTTTTGTTGTTGCTGTTAGGATGAGGTATAACTAACACAACCATACTAAAAAAAGTTCATGTCAGTTTCATATATAAAACATTCTGTCTGTAGCCTAACACCAATGGATGAACTAATTGCACATGCCGGCGAAACAGAAAAATCTGTTTCTCCTGCTTCGTTTATATTTGCCTGCCAGGCCAATATCTTGCATCATAAAGAACTGAAAATAAGTCCGATTTGCACGTAACCCGAGACCTGAAAAGTTTTACGGTTCGTGACAAAGTCGGGAAGCAGGCACGTGTATAGGGCTGCGTGTGCAACGTAAACTCGCGCACAGTGTCCTCTCGCGCGCCCCTTATGCGAGGGGATCAAAGGCGGTCCGCTTGGCGTGTTTGGCACGTTTCTTCGTTTACTTTTAGAAGGCAGGGATTCAAGCGAGGACAACGTTTCTACACAGAGGGCTTTTTATTTTCTCCCCAGACTGCTGCACAGCTTCAGCGGCTGACATACCGCTTCCTCTGCCCCCGTAGCCACCGTGACCACAGCTCCAGGGTGGTGCTACGGAGACACGCTGGAGCAGCTAACTTCAAGTAAAAATGGCAAGTTGCTTTTCATTCTGACATCACCAAGATCTAATAAAAGCAGATATAAAATACTATGCCTTCTCGTCTAAAGTTTACACATTTAAGACATTCTTTTCCATGTTGTCTCACACTTTAATTATCCCTATGCTCTTATTTCTGTCAGTTTTCACGGCAAGTTCATTTCGCCACATTTAACTTAATTTTACAGCCCTTTTTAAGGTGATGCAATTTTTCCTCCCAATGCAATTGCAAGAATTTCAGTTACCCTTTACGCTTTATACCACTGAAGTCCAGACAATGAAAACAATCGACTACATGGCATTAAATAGAAATCTAGCATATAATATGCTTTGATAGTCGGTCATATTTTAATAGTATTTTGGATAGCTCAGTATTTGTTCTGAGATCTATAAATACACGAGCCCTACAAAAACCATGAAAAGACCCCAAGTGAACTAAAAGCGAGTTCCAAGAATGAATAGCAGTCTAACTTTACAGTAAAACAATAATATGATCCAGTGAAAGAAGAAACTAGCTTTTCATATCATTTGAGTCAATATTATTTCAGTTAGTTTTTTAAAAGAAACTATGAGTAAGTGTTTATGAGTAAGAACAGCAGAAAATCCTCAGCATTAGTCCTCAGTGTCCGAGACAGTTGTTGTAAATGTAAGCAAAGAGTGGTGAACCCACCTCTAATAATAATAATCAATCCTTTATTTATCCCCATGGGGAAATTCTTTTTATGCCTCACTCAACATGCTCTTTGTAGAGCAAGCTGTCCGCAAGGGGCAGCCACCCGTAGCGGCACCCAGGGAGCTGGGGGGTCAAGGGCCTTGCTCAAGGACCCACAGACAGGCTGAGGCTGGGTTTGAACCGGCGACCTTGTGATTACAAGCACACAGGCTTAGCCCACTGAGCCACATACTGCCCCTTCTAGGTATGTTGGCTCTGTTACCAGTAACTGATGGGGCGAGTTTAACTGTCGTAGCATTTTAAACTGCGTCCCTGGTCTCTTCCTGTCCCCCTGCCTTCAGAGATAATGAATGATAGCTTAGAACAAAGACCAAGAATGGCCATCTATCGATTTGATCCAGTAGACCGCCAACGTTTCCTTTGCCATTTGTCTGGAGCCTTTTCCAGTGTCGACATTCTGTTCGAGTCTCGAGCGGCTCCTACTCGCTCGCATTGCTGAAGTATATATGTTTCTTGAGACACCGTCCCCGCGTATGTGACTCTCGTCTGAGCAGAAGGCCAGTCATTGAGGACTTCAGCTAGGGGCATGTTTCACCGTCACCGATTATGCACTGTGTATACTGTGCTGGTCAAAAGTTTGGACACGCCAAGTCGCCTTAAAAGGAGAGTTATAGTGTTGCATCGCATCGACCTGGCCACCTGACCTGAACACAGCAGAGATTGTGTGGGAGGAGTCTCACCCAGAGAGTGAAGGAGAATTGGCCAATGAGGGCTCAGTATGTTTGTGGAACCTCCTTCGGCACAGTTGGAAAAGCAGCTCAGGAGACCGCCTCATGAAACTAGCGTAGAGGAGACAGTAGGGTCAGCCAGTCCATGCTGCAATTGGGGATAAGGACCTTGCTCAAGGGTCCAATGGTGGGATCACTCTGCTGACCACGGGATTTGAACCGATTCCCAACTCAAAGAATTGCCCCCCCCCCAAAATGAATTACTATTTTTTAAAATACTTTTTTGGTCAATGCATAATATATATATATATTATTGTAGTTTTGATGTCTTTAATTATATAAAATGTAGATAATAGTACAAATTAACCATTCAATGGGTGTGTGTGTGTGTCCAAACTTTTGACTAGTGACGCATATATGACGGAATGACCTTTGGAACAGTAATAACTGCGGCTGAGAAAGGATGCCTTCACAGTATTACAGCAAATGCTAAAAGTCGGATTACATAACCTGCTTAATTGCGAATATATTACAGAGGACGCGTCCACGTTATTTTTACTGTTGCTGTTAGATTGAGGTATAACCAACACGTTTATACAGCATCCCCCATGTTCTCAGCTGTTTATATAACGAAGAGAACCAGGATGCTTTCAGTTGTGTAACGGGACGAATAGCAGATTTTCAAACTATGTCTCAGCTTTCTTCGTGGTCAAAAATTGAATTTATACCCAAGTTATTTTCTTTGAGTTTTTCCACAGTTGGAGAGGGGACTCGAACAGAACTCAGAGTCTGCGGTTTTATTAAACGTGGCGAAGTGGGTCCAGACATGTTTAACGAGCTTAAGAATATGTACCGAGTCAAAGCAAATTAGCGCTAATATAGTTTAATGTTGACGGCAGCAGATTTTACCGCCGTTGGTCATCAATGAGCATGACCCGCCAGCACTTGAACTTTTACGTGCCGTTGGGAATCGCCTGTGCAGCAGTGATTATGCATGGACACAACTCAGTGGCAGTGATATGAGACTAGCATTGCGCTGGACCACTGTCTTTCCGGCCATTAGCTTCTCAGTCTGTCAGCCTTAACAGACCTAAAAGTGAAACCACCCGAATTGGCTCTGTTCTTCATAGCTACAGAGAGGGCAATGGGTGAAAGCTTGCTTTCCTCATTTTGGGTTCATAATCACAGGCACAAAACCTGAATTAATCTCGTTCTCAGTGGGTCACATGTAACTGTGACCGAGACGTCTGGCCAGATAATGGCTCTCCATGCCAAGGTGAGGAAAAAACATATGGAAACATCAAATATATGGGGAATGCCTCCTTTGCTCGAGGCTGAACAGATTCAGCTCAGCTAACCTCTCCTCATAAGATATTCCTCTAAGACCAGGAATCATTCTCGTAGCCCTACGTTGAACCCTTTCTAAGACAGCAATGTCCTTCTTAAGGTATGGTGACCAAACCTGCACACAATATTCTAGGTGGGGTCTTATCAAGGAATTGTACAGTCTTAGCATCACCTCCCTTGACTTAAACTACATACAGCTAGAGATGTAAGCCTGATGTCCTGTTGGCCTTTTTAATTGCTGAAAAAAGTTAACATTCATTCATCTTCAGTACCACTTGTACCGCGTGGCCTTGGAGGGAGAAGGAGAGGGAGAGAGAGAGAGAGAGAAGGAGAGGGAGAGAGAGAAGGAGAGAGAGAGAACTGCAGCCTGCTTCTCTGTTCCTCATCAATGAAGGCCCTCTTCCTGCTTTATGGGACTTCAGTCCTGCTTCTAGGAGCCTGATATGAACTGTCCTTGCAGTGAAGTTCATACTTGCACTTGCACTTCTTTTGAAGGTCACTTGATGTCTCCTTATGATCCATGACAAACTGTCGGATAATTTAATGTTCATCTCTGACATTAGAACGTTGCTTCTGCCCTGTACTTGCTGGTTTTTGGTCGTTCCCAGTGTCTCCTGCTTCACCTTGTTGTTTGAACAACACCTGAGAAATTTTGAACCTGGAAATAATCTGCTGCTTAGCCAGGTTTAAAAAAAATGCAGATTTCTTGAAAAATGTAGAGTGGTCTCATAAAGTTTTTCCACAGCTCTATATCATATGTGTGTTGTGTATATGTATAACCTCCATTGTTCAATGAGCCACACAGGATGCATGAACAGACATACAGATGCAAAGAATGTGGGTTCTTGTAAGAGGGATATCTGCTGTTTTGAATGCTTCCTTCACATTGTTGAGGGGTCAGTGGCATGGATGCACATCACTCTTCTGCAAAGCTTGCAGAGCGACCCTGTGACCAGCAGCCCGACAGAGTCCCAGACACCCTTGATGGACTGCGTGTGTGCAGTCTGCAGGCGTGTTCTGCTGCGTGCGGTCGCCCCTAGAGCAGAACGTCTCACATGTGGACTGCATTAACTTTGTGGTCTGTCCTCTGGAATCGCTGTCCTTTCAACAATCAGACTCTGCTGTGATTTCCTTTTTTGCTAACTATCAAACCATTAACTTATCCTCCTCTCTAACCAAGCGCTATCAGATGGCCATAATCAAATCGTCCCCATCTCGGTCTTTGACTGTGACATCGGAGATCATCCAATCACAAAATGGTGTGGCTGAATTTGGCAGTTTGGTCTCTGTTGGAGTTAATGTGGTTTGCAGTTATATGTAGTGGAAATTTCCCCCGTTTGCATTCCGCATTGATAAAGCAGTCGCCTGTTTTTAACATTCCTGCTTGGATTCCAGTGGTCCCTTCGCTTCCGTTAGCCAGTCTGTTGAATGTCTTCACAATAAGCCAATCTTGGCACCTGCTGTTTAGGTGTCAGCTGTTTCTTTAAATTGCAAATGGACATTCCGTTAAGCCCCCTTTAAGCTGTTCAAGCTGAAATGCTAATTTGTATCAAAAACCTTGTTTGTAGGTGCTAGGAGGACTGGCAGGTTTGTATCAGGACGGTCTTCCAATCTTACAAAAAAAAATAGATAAATTCGCTCAGGAGAGCCAGGCAAGGATGCGAAAACTTTCGCTCGAGGAACGCCACGATAAATCGCCATCGGCGACGTGCCCCCGCATCTGAGTCTGCAGCTTTAATTAGAGCCGGTGACATTTGAACTGCTCCGGTTTGTTCTGGAGCCTGGGCCTTTGTCAAACGGCCGTCCGCAGTGCCAGATGCACCGGAGCGGGGCGGGAACACGGAATGTCACACCTATCCAAAGTCAACACCCTGCCGGCGCTGGTGCGCTGGAGGAATTTCCACGTTTTCTGCCGAGCGCTCTTCCTTGTTTTTCCGTGATATACGCACATCACGGCCGACCCCTCTACGTAGCCTAATACGTAGACTTGGCTCCTGTTTTCTATTTGGCGAGGGGGGGGTGCACTTTTCCATCATGGGAGCCAAACCGTGGGGAATCAGCCAAGAATATTCCGAGAATGTAGAGTAAGTTATATTTCGCTTACCTAATTGCAACCAGCGCATTTATTTAAAGCAAGTTTGGGACTAGATGTCTTGGAATGAGATCTACTGCTGAAGCAATCAATTAGCAGGAAGCAGCCAGCACCTAATTAAACTGTTCATTTCTGCAGGATGACAGCAGAGAGGAACAGTGAGACATTTCATGCCGTACCTTGCAATGAACATCTCTGAGTTAGAAATAAATGTTCATTTGACTGGCTTGTACAATGAGACCCCTTGGACCTATTGGCCAATCAACAGCACCTTAGAGCAGGTAAGTATGTCTCTAGTTTGCATTTCTGCAATAAATACTGTGAGTCTGATTTCCAGTTAACATTTGTACTGTTCATTGTTATTGTATCGAATACCCTTGATTGCTGTAGTCTAAACTGGAATCTTGAGTGTAAGTACGATTATAGAGTAACTGAAGTCAGCCAGGAATACCTGTGGGATGAAGAGGAAGGTGCCTTTGCTCGGCACTGACGCCGTTCTTGGCCGCTAAACCTTCTGCTGCTTGCCAATGAATGTCAGCAGGCCACAGTGGGTCCCTCATCAGAACTGGCGACCAGATACAGAACCAATGTCAAGTCAATGGAAACATCTCATTACGAGATGGCCATGCAGAATGTTTGAAAAACTACAAGTTGTAGAAGGTTCCATTTTGACGTTACTCAGCCCTGGGGCTGTTTTATCCCAGATGTATGAAAGATGTTAAATTCTCTCTCTTTTTTGTCCGAACAAGATTTCCAAGTCTCTTATTGTCCATAATGAAATATGCCAAAGCTGATTTTACTTCCCAGAAGGTCGTTGAACGATCAGTATCGGCCAATGACAAGTATGTTTTTTTTTATATATTAAAAGGGTCACTGTTTTAAAAACCCTCTTCAACAGAGATATAACATGACAGCATGATTAAACCCCCTCCCCCTTCCTTCTGAAAGAGAGCTGTCTTTTAGTTTGTGAGGGTTCCTTTGTTTTTGTAATGACAGCACACAGACGTCACACTACCGTCTTCCAGAGATGATGGTGCTTCAGTGCACAGGCTATCAGGATTGGGATTGCGGCAGACTGATGGGATGTATTTGCATAACCATCATTCCTATACTGGCCTTCTGTGTCATAGAACATTCATTACACTGGTGGAAATTGTGAAACTAACTTAGAGCTCTGCAAAATTTCTGCAGGTTTTACTGAGGAAGCAGGCTAAAAGGAAGCGTTCTCCATCAAAACAGCATTTCTTGATTGTATTTGTCATTGGTTTCGAAAAATGATCATGACCCACTTCCTGTGTAAGTCTGAAGTGTCCTCTGTGACAATGACACATCATGTGACCACTTCTTCTCAAGACCTTCATCCAGTGGAAAGTACAGGGCGTAAAAAAATATTCAAAAGTACTTCTTAGGAAAAGTCTGTTTGTGCTTTTCCCCGGCAAAGCTTTCGAAAGAAGCTCCACGAGCTTTTAACTTGGCTTTTTGCCAGCCATGTAACTATAACAAAGCACCATTTTAATGGCTGCTGCCGTGTTCGACAAACAAACTGGCACATCGAGTCCTGCTTTTATTTTGAAACGGTCCATGAAAATCGCAGTAGTCTATAGTCTGCGATGTTGTCAGCTTTGCAAAGCGTATTAAACCAGACAGTGCTGAAAGCTTGTTGGATCACTTGGTAAATTGAGACTGGCATCATGGGAAAATGGCAGAATTAAAGGTTTCTTCCATCAGAGGGTGCTTAAATTTGGGGGGGGGCTTGCTCAGTGGGTGGCACTGTTGCCTCACACTACCAGGGTTGGGGGTCTTGAGTCCCATGTTCTCAGCATGTTACGTGGGTTTGTGCCTTTTATTGTGGTTTCCTCCTGCAGTTGAAAGACGTGCATTTGGATGATCTGGGATCTCTAAATTGCCTACAGTGTGTGTGTACGTGTGTGCGTGTGTGTGTGCACCATTCTAGCACCTAATAGATGGTTGAGATGCTTAAAAAGCAACTGAAGTAAGTCTGAATGAGAAATATCTGAGCTATTTTAGATGTTCCTAAACTATATAACCTCTAGATTTTATGCATGCAGGAAAATAAATCTTGCGTGGTTTATATATATGAAGTGAACATTTTATACTATATGAATGAAGAATAACGACTTTCAAAAATGTCACAGCTTTAACCTTACAAGCGGAAATGGATAAAATGTTAGATGAAAAAACCTGGTAAAAATCACAAGAACTGAAATTAATTGTGCTAATATGGTAGATTCTCACAGAATAATACAGGCCACAGGTTACAAATGAGATCCGTTCATAGATCTGCCTTTAAGTCTGATTTGTAGTCAGAACAGGTACATACAGTTTTTATTTAGCTTCAGTTAGTGAAATGTTTGTCTTCATATAAAGTATATAACCTACCTTTCTATGCATATAAAACACTTTGGGAAACACTTCCAAATACACTAAAACATCTGAAGAATAATAATTTAGTACATAATAATAAAAGTAATGAAGCACAGTACTTGAGCTGATGAACCACTGAAGCCGTGCAACGCTTTCATGAGTGTCACAAAGTAGGGTGTGCATTTGTTATTACCAACCATTGTATTTAACTTGAATGTGTAATATTATAGGCTTTGTGGAAATCCGAAAGTATGAGTTGTCCATAAGTCGGTCGTTATTAAACCGCGGACTGCCTGTACAGTATATGCAAACCCTCAATGTTTACCCAAAACAAAGATGCTGAAACAATGGCTTTTGTTAATAGCAACGTGTGGCCATTGATTTTGAACACTGTTATTTGCTTTCCTTTCATGGTTTTCTGTTGTTCATTGCAAAGTTGGGTGTTTGACATTTAGAGGAAAGTGCAAGAATTTATTTAGGTATGTAAGTTAACTGAATGTGTCTCCTTAGACTGGTACAAAATTCCACAATGTGGCTAATGGGGGAAACTAGCAAATTATAAGATTATAAATTTATAAAACCTTAGAACAATCAGAATGCCGAAAAAGGATCGCTCATCCGGCAATGTAAAAACCATTTAACCATTTACAAAGTCCCAAACGCAGAATTTCAAGAGTTTAACCAGAAGCATGGAGGTCTGTTGCTTCCAGTATAATATTGTTTGGCGTGCTGAATGTCTTCTGGATGGTTAAGTGGATAAGCTGGATCTCAGGTGGTTGGAAGAGTAAGGAAAACAAAGCACTGGAGCAAGTAAATGACAGTGTCCCGAACCAGCTGAGGTTGTTGGCCGACCAGAAGGGACTCTCTCTGGACTATAATGAAACCTTGGCATTTCAACTTGCTGTTTATCCCATTAGGGTTTTGACTTCCATTCCGGGGGCTTGGGTTTCTGTTCAAACAATGCAGAAGTGGAAGAAAGTGAAGAGTCTCTTTTGTATGGAAAGATGGACACAAGGAGAACTGAACAGGTTGCGAAGGGTGGGGGTTCTTCCTGGAGATGGCCTTGGACCTGTTTTCCTCATGTACTGAATGCCAAGCTTGACACCAACATAATGTACATTTTTAAAATCATTTTAAAGACACAAATGGGCTTGAGACCACTGTGTTTCCTCGCACTCAAGATCAGCACACAACTGTGCACGCCATTAGCTGAAACCAAGAAACTGAAGATCTGACGCTACTTTTAAAGGGAATGAGTAAGCAGACCGTGAAGTACACCTGATTGAGATACGTTTAATTTCACGTATAACATTATCTTCTACTCCTGGATGAACGCTTTTGTTTTTATTATGGTCGATAGCCATTGTACTCCTTCTTCATTCTATTATACTGATGAAATTGCCACTTTACTATTTTCACCTTTAAGCTGCAGTGATGCTGGGGCCTGTTGCAGGAAGCAGAGGATACAAGGCAGGGAGACACCATGGATAGGACACCAATAACTAGAGCTTCTTAAGTAAGCATTGCTGTCAGACCTTCCACAGCTTATGAAATGATGCTTTATTTGTACAGGTTCACTGACAGTATATATATATATCATCTTGCTGTAGTTTGAGACACACACACAATTGAAAAGTTGGATCCAAGCATAGGGTCTGGCCTTCGACCCAACAGCTTCAGAGGCTTGCTCAAGAGCCCATCTGACACAAGACTCTTCAAGGTTGAGGCTTGAACCAATAACCTTCTGATTATAGACACAAAGGCTTAACCAAACGAGCCATACATTCACCATCATCCCCAGTTGCTCATATATCTCTATTGACTTTAAGTTTTACATTCCACACGCCCCCTTCAATGACATGACAGGTTGTTTCATACTCAAACCACATTCCCATTGCAGCTCTTTTAAAGCCATTTTGGTGTCTTGAACAGTAGCATATGTAAACACCCTGTGCCACCAACACCTTCCTCTCCACTCAGATTCCACAAGAAAGGACATTTTTCCAGGCATTTCCAAAGGGCCGTGTTTGGCTGGAGTAACGCTATAACCCATTGTTCCTCCTTTTTGTTTATTTATCTCAGTGCCCTACAATTCACTTCCCAGCAAAACCATCATACTTTCTCTCAATTCCTCAAAGAGATCGTTAAATGAAATGACAGCACATCTGTAATGTTTCCTTCGTTTTTCACTTGAGTGAAAGTAGCTATGAAATTAATAATAAAATAAGCCATGGCCAACATATAACTGTATTACTAAGCTCAGATAAAAGACTAAAAGCAACAGATTTGGAGGAAGACCAAGGACGTGTGTGGAGTGTAAATAGGGTATATCTATTTACCCTTTATTGTTGTATATGACACCTTGGTGTGAATCAGACTCACTTTATAACAGTGTTTCCCAACCCAGTTCTTGGGGAACCACAGACAGTCCATGTTTTTGCTCCCTCCGAGCTGAGCAAAAATGTGGACTGTCTGCAGGTCCCCGAGGACCGAGTCGGGAAACACTGCTCTAAAATGTATTACACACCAGTAGTAAGAGTATAAAGGGATAGTATGTAAAAAAAAGGTGAAAATGATTTCAGATGTCTCGTGTGCTCAATGAAGCACATTCTTCGGGTTTGTTGTAACTCTTGCCACTGTTTCCTGCTCTAACCACTGCTGATTTTCATGTGACGATGATGAATTTGTTTACTTCGGTCTGGTCCACAAGCAAGGACCACCATGGTGAGTCCAGTGCCAGTATGGGTACTTTTCCTTTGTTTTCCTTTTTTGCCACAGACTAAATGCACTGAGCTGGAGAACGTGTGAGCCATTAAAAGCAGCGCCAGGCGCGAATAGCGAACAAACAGCTAAACAAACCCAACGAGGTGCTAATTAATAATCAAAGCACAGCGGCACCTTCTTCCAGGCAGCCTGGGTCTGGCAGAGGTTTGTGACGCGGCAAACTTGCTCTTTAGCAAGGCTGATTTTTAGTTCCGTGTCAAATCTACATTGTTAGCTATGGCTGAGAGCCGTGTAGCCCAGTACGCTACCATATAGCCTGATGCAAATCTCCCAAGAACTGCAACTGCAGGCATCAAGTTACGTCATGGAGTACTTGGCTATACCATCCCTGATGGTGTGGATTCTATACAGAAGCATGAATTAGCCTGAAGTTTGGCTTTCAACTGCCTTTCTCTTCCACACACTGCTGGAGTAACGACAGAGGAGATCGGTGTCAGCTACTGACAGACAACACTATAGATCTTATGCTCCTACTCTTAGTCAGATTAAAAACGTCAAACCAATGAGTAGTTAAGTTACCTTGAGGATTTTCTGTGTTTTTGGTTGTATGCAGTGGATTACAGTTTGAAATCTTTATTTTTTTTTAAGAAATGTGTGAGGAATTTATATGGACAATTTAAACTTTAGATGATTTAGTGCAACACGTACACTACTTATTTTTTCATATACATTTTTAATGTCAACATAGCTGAAACTATCTGAGAATGCATGTTAGTATTGCACTTTTTTGAGTGATTTTCAAGAGAATACAAAAGAAATCGTTCTCTGGCAGTATATTTTACCACAAGATTGAATCAGGAGACTGTTTCAGTGAAAAGCCAGGTACAGCCTCCTAGTCTCGGATCTTCTCTTAAAGTTTATTCATTCGTTTTATAACCGCTATGCCAGAGTTACAAGGTGACCTGTAGTCTACCCCAGTCCATTGCAGTGCACGTATTCACCCACAATCTATGGCCAATTTAGAGACACCAGTTATCTTAACTGTATGTCTTTGGACTGCAGGAGGAATCCAGAGTACCCAGGGAGATCCCACCAACACAAGGAGAATATGCAACACAGGGAGATCCCACCAAGACAAGGAGAATATGCAACACAGGGAGATCCCACCAACACATGGAGAATATGCAACACAGGGAGATCCCACCAACACATGGA
>JABFEB020000039.1:4414771-4435361 GCA_019775895.2 Stomatorhinus ivindoensis | reverse complement strand
AATTAAATCCAGATCCCGTTGTAGCCTCTCTGCTGCTAGATCAGTATCTGCTACACCACCCACCTTGGTGTCATCTGCAAATTTAACCAGCTTACTGTATGTATTGGTGTCAATTTCATTAATGTAATTTAGGAACAATAGTGGTCCTGAAATTGAACCCTGCGGAACCCCACTGTGAACGCAGGCCCACTGCCACATTGTGCCTCTAATCACTACCTGCTACTTCCTGTCAGTTAACCAGTTTTCAATCCAAGCTGCCACAGTTCCTAAAATCCCTGCAACTTTGGGCTTAAGCAAGAGCCGTTTGTGGGAGACAACATCAAAGGCCTTCTGGAAATCTAAGTAGATGACATCATGGGGCTTTTTCTGATCAATTTCACTTGTAGCTTCCTCAAAAAACTCTTCTCAAAGATCTACCTCTCCTAAATCCATGTTGGCTATACCTCAGAATGTTATTTGCATCCAGGTAATCTACCTTTTTCATTTGGATTATAGCTTCCATTATTTTACCAGTAATGCAAGTTTAAACTGATTGGCCTATAGTTTACTGCATTACTTACAGCCCCTTTTTTGAATATGGGTGTTATATTAGCATGCTTCCGATCTGAAGGTACCACACCAGTAGATAAGGATTTCTGAAATAGTAATGTTAAAGGTTGGCTAATAATATCCCTCATCTCTTTTAACACTATAGGTAAGATGCCATCAGGGCCCTGTGATGTATTTATTTTTAGTTTAGCTGGGCTTAGTACCACATCAGCCTCAGTATAGACGACGCCGTATTCCTGTTAATTGGTGGTAAGTTACTTGTGTTCTCTACTGTGAACACCTGTGAAAAATAATCATTAAACTCATTTACTATATCAATTTCATTTTCAATTATAAGGTCATTACTGTCCTGCAAATTAGTGATTTCAGCTTTTAGAGCTCTTTTGGAATTAAAAATATTGGAAGAAACTCTTATTGTCATCCTTAGCCTCCAATGCAATTTTTCTTTCTACATTCCTCTTAACAAGTCAAATGTTATTTTTTAAACCTGTAGACTTAGATACTCCTGCTTAATTTTGATATCATTAGTTATTCTCCATTTGTGGAACAGATCCCTCTCCCTCCTGACTTTATTCTAGATTACCTTAGTAAACCACCATGGCTGCAGTTTCCTAGATTTAGTTTTGCTGGAAACAGGTATGAAGTCCTCTTGTACTTGCAACAATGTGCTTTTAAAAAATCCCCAATGCCTCTTCATCTATTTCGCTATTTAACTCTGTCCAGTTTACAGTTTCTAGTTTCAGTCTCAGATATGTGCATACCAGGGACATGGGATGTTCTTTATGGTGGAGGAGGCGGGAGGCAACTTTCATTTGAAAACATGCTAATTTTCTGGATTCTGCTGCGGCTGCATGATTTCTGCCCCTGAAAATCAGTCTGCTTCCATAGCCATGTGGCCGTCGCTCCGGGACACCTCTCAGCTATCAACAGACCTTTAAAGAGCTCAATTTTAAGCCGGCCTGGGGCATTCAACGTCTTAAATGTGTCACGTCTTTACGGTATATGCTTGCTTGCGCAGATAAATCCAAGTCTAAACACCACTGACGTGGTTTCAGCCTACTGACATTCACGCACACCTCAGGAAGCACGATGAAGCAGAAATGTTTGATACTGTCTCCTGAAGTGGCATGCACAACCAACAGGACCAGGGCGAACTGTTTGCTGTGTCTCTGAAGACGAGTTATAGCGTAAAGAGATTTAGGAACATGCCACAAACGTGCCGGTTTCGAGTATTGGCGACAAAATCTTACTAAGATGCAAAGTGTTCAGGCTTAATTACCTCCACATCACCATTCCACCATCAGATCCATCAGATAACGTGTACCAGTTCCAGTTAAGAAAAAATAAATAATCTGGTTTGATGATTCAAACGTCTGGCCGGAAACCTCATACTGACGACACAGAGGAAGGACAGGAAAATGACTAAATTTGCCACACCCACGTTTCCAGCATTAAGTGGCAAGCCGTGATTCCTGAAAAGCATACATAATGGTTACTTTTATTTCCTCCGTGTGATGAGCCCACAGTTTGCTTGTTTTTCACCTGCCAGTGTTCCATGAGAGGAACCAAAGCCCCATCACTGATCCATGGTCTGTAAGTGGTGACATTTTGGGCATGCACTTCTGAGTGGAGCAGCCACTTCCTTTGGGACCTGGAGAAGCCCCTCTTTCCGCCCACTGGCCGAGTCACTCTCCACCTCCTGCCTTCTGAAAATAACTCAAACGTTCCCTTGTCTGCCTTCCTTTCATTCCATCTTTTCCACTACTTGTCCCAGAGTCCCCAAAAATACAAGCCGTGCTCATAATGACTAAGTATGATGAAGACTGGAGCATCAGTCAGTCCGCGTGGGAGTCGTAAGAAGCGAAAGCGGCCGGCGTTTGTCTGGTGTGGTTATCGCCTCTCAGTTCACATAAGAGACATTAAACACAAACGTCAATCTAATTTTATGTCGCTCCTGTCGGCACGTGAGAGTAGGCAGGATTAGCGCTTGTCACTCGCTTGGACATTACATGCTCAAGTTGTCACCAATTAACCTCATCAAAAGTAAATGAATGACCCCTTTGACCTTTTTTGTAGCGTGTTTTCAAAGAATCTTGTAACTAGGTCTGCATGGCACATGTCGGTATCCAGAGCAACATAACAGACGCCCTCTGCTGGTGATTTATAATTACACGAGTCTCCAATATGTGCAAAGCATTCCACAGCGCTCTCTTAAAAATGATCCTTCCCGATTAATTTAGTTTTGATTTGGACTACGTATTAAGCATTGCATTTTAAGGCACGCATTACACAGTTCCAGTTTTCATCTGCAGAGATATGGATGCTGTTGTCTATAAAAATGAAATGCTGTGCAGTTTCAGCCCTTTGTTGATCTGGATATATACGGATATCTGAATTAGTAGTGCCTCTTCTGAGGTCAGTCACAGTTCACTGTGCCACAGGCTGCTCCATTTAAGGAACAGAGCAACAAATTCATGCAGCTATATGGCCAGATTACTTTGAAGGTTTCAAAATTACAGCTCTGCCTGAACGATGCTGTAGCATTTGCAGTTACAGTGGGACGGTCGTTTCTCTCCAAAAAGGCTCCATAAGGCACCGCTTTTTCCTGCATTACTGTGTCATTTTGTACCATAGTATAGAAATACATGACTGCAAAAGTCTCATGCAGTCAGAGTAAACGTTTAAAGCTGATTATCTGGGTAGTAGGTGTATATTTGCTCAGAAAAAAACACATAATCTAACAATACAACATATGCAAATTAACAGTAACAATAAAAACTGACATGAATCTTCTCATCTGTTCTGTTCTCCAAAAACGTTACTGGTATCTTGTTGGACGGCTAGATGAACACCGATTCAGTTCCCAAACCTCTCCTCAGGGGCACCTCAGCCATTCCATGGATTAATTATATTTCACCACCAGCTCAATTACTTAATCAGACACATTTGTCAAATAACTCAGTGCTTTTGAAATATGACAGCATCTAACTCCAATGAAGTCAACCAAATGATTAAAATATGACAGCATTTGGATGCTGCATTACTGATCAGATTTCCTTCACCTAATCCAAGTAAGACGTATAAAAGATATTTACAAGATTCAAAGACTTATAAAGAGCAAACAGAATGTATAATTGCATGTGAAATAATCACATTAAAGTGACAAATCATCTCCATCATCCATGTGGCTGGGAGAGAGCTTTCTGTCGCATGCTTAGAGACACATGGGATGGCAACTCATCCTGAGGCACGTTCACACCGACGGGCCAGACCAGTAACTCCAGTCTTGGTACTGGGGGGGGGAGGGGGAACACAGCATCCAGAGGAAACTCCACTGGAACATGGGGAGAACATGCAAGTGCCACACACAGCCATGAGCCCTGGTCCCAGTGCTAACCACCTACCACCCACCACCTACCACTGTGCTACTAGTCATTTGTAGGTCTCTTTTTCCTGGTTTTTCATTATTGCATTCTTAAACATTCTGGCTGCCCCTTTGATTCCATGATTCATGATTCAAGTTAAAATGAGGAGGGGGGGCAGAATGCAGCTACTTAAAGGCGTCCGGCATCTTTACTTTAGGCTGCATTACAAACGGCCCCCAGCTAACAGCTTAATGAATCTGCACATAAGCTGCATATCAGGGTATCGATACTTACGCGTGTTTTTCCACCGGAATGCCAAGGTTACATACAGAACCACAGGCCACACGCTGTGAAAGTGCTCGCGTGCCATCAGCGGGCCCGCGAATCGTGCACCGTGGCCCCAAATTAATTGGAGCTGCATGAACTGCGACCTGAGTCACCTGGCACCTTTAAATGCATCGGCTCCTCCTGCAAATCCCTTAAGCTGCACGCGGGTGAGGCCAGATGACCGGTGGCGTCATGCGGCTAGCCAATGGCACGTCGCACGTCAGGCTCCACCGTCGATGTTGGCGGTAAGAGGACAGCCAGCCACCCCCGCTGCATGCGGCACCGCCCCGGCGCCCGCACTCCGTGAGTCTGCATGCGACCACAAATAACGCAAGCTGCTTGCGCAGTCCGTTGCTGTGCCGGGATTAGCTGTAGGGTCAGCAGCGTGTAGCCGGATGGCCCCAAGCCGCCGCGGTCGGATGGAAGAGCGTTACTTGCAGATATTTCTCTGCCCCCACCCTCTTTAATTTTTCCAAAGCTTTGTTTTCCTTTTTTTTCAGATGGCAAACCTGTAGAAGTCGATCCCAGCAGATTTCTTTAATCATTTTCTCTTTCAGACAGCCTCCTGATTCAAGGTGCAGCAGGCATTGAGTTTTCAGAGTGACCTTTTTCCAAAGGAAGACACACTTCACTTGAGTAATATCCCATAAGGCTGTGCTGTGGGCATTCACGACACACCACTCACCTGACAGGAAGTCAGCATTCCTGCATAGGGGATCAGTACACACAGCAGGAACTCAGAATATCAGGGAGGAATATACAGACTCCATGGGCAAGTGCAGTAATGTCTGTTAATACAGATTATAATTGTTAAACATTAGGAAATGATAGGTCTGCTGTACCATTACTTACGGGGAGCTTAACCGTAGTAAACAGTTGTTATGTTACTTTAATTATATCCCATGTCCCCAAAAAGGTGCAGAAATATATATTTAGTATGGCCCTTACTGTTAATTATGCAGAAACATTACATATCAGCATAGAGTGTCTGTCTAATGCATTAAATTATGCAATAGTTTCCATTATAATCCTTCATGCAGTCAGGTAAGCGTATGTAAGGAGCATGCACTGATTAGAGTGCGCTGAGACCCTGAGTGCAGAAATGTAGCGGGAGATACCTCAGCACCACACCAGTACGAATGGACCAGTGTGAGTTTTTTTTGCAGTGGCTGGAGTGTCAATCCCGCCGGCTGCACGTCTAGCTCAAAAATGTTGGTGAGAATCTGATTATTGTCCTTAACGGGGGTCTTTAACAATTGTGATTGTTTTTTGCCTTCATTATAATGAACAGGGACACACATATCATTTTCCAGTGAGGGTTGAGTGGTGGTCAGGGTAAAATGGCAAAGCAGAGAGACCAAAATTATCTGTTGTGCTTTCGAATGACTGAGTCAACAATTTTTGCAATGGCCTTTATTGTGCTAACAAATTTTTATTTGAGAACAAAAAAAAAACACGAAGAATGTCTATGCAGCTGAAAAGTCTGCCGTTCAAAAACTTTCAAAATTTTTCTCGGTTTTCCCTTTCCTTCCTGTTATTCTTAGCTTTCATTTAAGCAAGAGCAGAGTTTTTCCATTCCTGCAGTCTTGCATGTTGGACACACGGCACATTGAGTCTGCCACGGCTCAGCCGTAATGAGTGCCGACCTGCACAAGTGCGGACAATGAGGCGTGAATAAATAAACAGGCCGGCCAGCAGATATTAACAGCTAGCTTCACTTCCAGGCAGAAGTCTGAGGGCAGCTTGGTCAGCCCTGTGCCCCCCGAGAGACGGCAGGCTGCCTCGCTCTCCATCCCCACTGCCTTGTCCTGCAGCTGGATCTCTTGGTTCTCATGTTTGCATTCACTCAACATGAGAGAGAGGAACAAGAGTTCGCCTCTCCGGTTCACGGCCATAGTACGAGGCTGCCACACAGATGTTAGTAAGAGCACGGAGACCGGGGAGCAGCCCGGCGCTCTGCATGCCAATCAGAGGCCGTCGTTCTATCCGGCGTCTTCCATCGCTCTCGTGTTTACCCACTGAGGCATTGAGGCCTACATGACTGAGAGGCGGGCTCGAACAAAAACTGCTAAAATATATTAAGAGAACAGCAACAATGTGCTGTAAGCCAAAAAATGCTCGCCATTGGCCAGCAAACGCCTTAGCTGTTGATTCATAAACTAAAGGAATGCAGTTCTTTTTGTTTATTTACCATTTCTAATTACGTGTGAAGAATGTTTTAATACAAGGATATGCATAGAGCTAATTTGATTAATTCACTTGCAAACTGTCCGCTATTCCGTGAAAAGGAGTCTGTTTGGGCAAACAGATCTGTTCCAATGTTACTCTTTCTGCTGGGCTGTGTCGTCGTATGTGGCAAACAGGACGAAATGTTCTCCCAACAATCTGTCGCTCCCAAGCTGCTAACTTCATTCAAGTCAAACAACAGCTCCCATGGTATTATGGAAAATAGTTATTTCCTCCTTCAACAGTCAATCCTTCAATCTATCTATCAGTCAGTTCTCTCACGGTTTTGATGCCCAGGACGCATGAGAAACATTTTTTTTCCAGTACAAATGGAGGTCGGGCTCAGCCTGTCGAGTTCCCACACGTTTCACGCTGGGGAGATCAAACTGAATGTGTTTCGCGTTGAAAGCTGGATGTTTCGTACAGCATCATGCAACAACGACATCAGACCAGGAACGGTGTGGAATCAAGACGCGGACGCCATGATTTGTGCCTCGTTAATGGGTCCATTTAGCAAAATCATTGAAGTGTCGGGTTTTCCAGAATTTAATTATACAACTTCCTGTCAAAACTAAGAAAAAAAATCAACAGGGGAATATTTTCACTTATGTCTGGAAACACCTTGTTTCATGCAGGAGGGTTGGCAGGTAATAATTCATCTTCCTGAAGTTCATGTGCAGTGTGACGGACCTGCCGTGTACTCTACAGGACACACTGTCCCCAGTGTCTGGTCCCCCTCAAAACTGACCCTCACATTCGCAGAAGTGTTTGCACAACTATTTTGCAGAAACGAGGCCCAAATGCTTGGATGGGCCATGCCTGTGCACAGCTGCACGGGGGTGAGTGTGCCTGATTTAGCTCTCTCATGCGATGTCTGCGGGGACCATCTGTGTTTAGTGTCAGGCAGCAGGAACTGATAGAGAGTAGGGCGTGAGTTCACACACCATCGTGTGCTGCGGAGCCCCTCCCCCACACTCCTCCCCAGGACAGAGCTACCAAAGAGTTGGGATAGCAGGTCTTGGGTCGGGGGTCAGGGTAGGGGGCTGGTGGTGGAGAACACCGCTAAACACCGCCCCTTCCTGAGTAAACATGTATAAATTGCTTTCTGCGGAACATTGCTAGCGCGATAAACAAAGCGGCTGCCCGAAGCAGAGTGGCGGCCCTCTGTTGTGGCGAGCTGCGGCCCCACGGCGCGGAGCTGGCCGGGTCGTCTGGGTCTCGTCGGCCTCTCCTGCCACACATGGCAGGTGAGCTGCCCTGACGTCACCACCCGCCATCTGCGTCACATCGCCATGGCGATGGGCGGGCTGGGTGGGGTTGATGCTTCCTGTCACACTTGTGCCTTTTGAGGACATCGCCCTGGCAATCCTGATGTGCCACCAGGGGTGCATGCGGGGGTTGGGCAACAGGGGCATTGGCCTTAGGTGAAAGCTGATTGGCCCCCAGAGTGGCCCCTTCCCTGACACTCACTGATTCAAAACATATCATTGGCTAATTATAAGGTCGGCCCCCTGCATGAATTACTACCCCCTTTATGGCTTCTCATCTTGATTTGCCCCCTGTGTACCGCTTTGAAGATACTCAGCCAATACTCACTGAGACAGAAAACAATATTATTCTGGACAACATTTTTCAAACTACCAGTTGGTAAACGTGGTACGTTAAGCATAAATCTGGGTTCTAATCCTCCGTGACTTTGAAATCATTAAGAATCCGTGTGACAGCGATTCAAAGTCTCGGAAAAATATGCCAGCCACAAACACGCACCAACTGAAAATACGAGTAATAATGTACTATTGTGAAAGACATCCTTTTATCCCCCCCGGTGTTTGTTTTGGAGAGAGCAGTCTTGTTGTGTGTGAGATGGCTGATATGCTACAGAACTCTCCAGAATCCGCAGAGAAAAACATAAACGGTGGGATTTATGTGCAGGACCCTGCCAGCGAGGTTGGGATCGTCGTCCACGTCGAGCGGCACGTGAGACCACCTCTCCGAAGTGTTTATAGATTTCAACCACTACTGCAACATAGCTTCACGCGTGCAGGAATCGCGCTTTATTGCTGTGATTCCGACATTGGCGGCGATAGTCGGCACCTCTGCCTTACGAGCCGGCCTCAGTTCTCTCGTGAGGCAGCAAGTGCTGTGGTCTCCGCCAACATCTGTCCGGCACATGATAATGTGAGGCATTTCAACACCTTCGGCCCTGAAAAGCCATAACAAAAGGCGAGAGAGAGAGAGAGAGAGAGAGAGAGAGAGAGCGAGCAGCAGTGAAACGGAAGAACCACTCGTGCCACAATCCCATCCAGAAACAACATCCTCTGCTGCTTGAAACATCCATCCATCCTTTAAAGTATCTGTCTGCCATCTTTTTAAAGACTTTCTGGCTTTCTGTCGAGCTTCTAGAGTGTGCCAGCACGCCATGTCCTTGATGCTGCAGCGATATGACCTAGAGCGGGGCGAGAGAGACCGGCCCAGTGGCAAGTGGAAAGGCAGCTCATGTCTCCCCTTTTCCAGTAAAAGGCTGGATCTAAACTTAGCCCAAATATGTGCAGTGTGAAGGTGAGAGATGCCTGGGTTTTGGCGCGAGGAGCCAGTCTTCGCCACAGATGGCGGGGAGCTTGGGCCAGCGATCCGACCGCCTCCACTTCGCTCACGTGATGCCACACGCCCGGTCTCCTGGAACACCCTTGGTGGCAGGAACGAACCAGCCGTTCTATGAATGCTTCGTAGGCAAACTAGCTATTAAGAAGTGGTAAGTTATCAATGGGGATGGAGGAACCGGGCTGACCTACTCAGAGGACATTTTGCGATCGATCATTTTTATTGTGCGTATAATGTGCCACGCTTTCCGACTTTATTCCCTTCTTATAGATTCAGCTAAACTGATCCAACTGTGTTAACAGCGTAATTTACAGTCAACATCATCTGGAATCGTTGAGAGCCTCAGAAACAGCCTGCCGTGCCTGATTGGCGGTTGCCTGGCAACATTGCTCAAAAAGCCGCCATGTGTATGGCCAATGGTCATTACTGTACTACCCTCAAGGCTGTTCTCACAAGTTGTTAAAGGTACAGTGTGTGGGAGTTTGAGGCCGCAGTGTATGGAAGTGTCTTTGCTGGCTTATGGGGACAGTGACATACTGTATCATCTGACCCCAACGGTGAATTATTGTTTTTGGATTTTTCTCCCAGGTTATTATGTTTGTAGGATCAGCGAGTGTGGATGCAGACGGGTGCACACGTCGTGGAAATCATGCCGAGCCTTTCATTTATATTTACTGCTTTTTTTGTGAATTGTTAGTTCCTACCCGTGTTGTAGTGTCCTGGTTGATGGGAAAGGGTGCCTATTTCTGTAGCAACATCTTATTTTCCTTTTGTCCCTTTTGGTAGGATGCTACCCTGTAGCCGGAGGGTTATGGTTTATAAGATGGTGGTAGGGGTTAGTTTTTGGTGGGACCATCTACCTGTGCACTCTAGGGGTTGGAGGTCCTCAGATGTCAGACGACTAGAGGCCACAGTTAAGTCTGTTGCACCTGCTTTCTTTTGTTTGATGGTTATTTAGTTCATTTATGAGGTTTTTTTTTGTTTTTTTTTTCCTTTTTTTTTCTTTTTTGTTTCTTGTGTGCTTGAATGGAAGAGTCAAAGCTTAAGTATATATTAAGCGCATAAATATATCACCAATCCCAAATTTTTTGGACGTTTTTTTTCAGACAGTTCTGTTCAGGTGTGCACATCAAGCGAAATGAAAAAAGTCCCATAAAAGATCGTAAACTTAAAGCTCAATATTACTGAACTTGCATCCATCCATCCATCCATCCATCAGTGTTCCACCTGTTTAATCATTACAGGGTCATGGGACATTTCTGTCTGCTGGCAAATTAATTAACCATGAACATTCCAGGTGTGGTGCGCGGGTCGGCAGGATAGCCCCCTGTGTTTATAATCAGAGGGTTGTTGGTTTGAATCCTGGCCTTGATCCAATAGGAATGTGCCCCCTCGACCCCACTTGCTGAAATGTTTTGTTTTTTTCTTTATTTTTCTTTTTTGTTTCTTGTGTGCTTGAATGGAAGAGTCAAAGTTTAAGATAGCGTGGAAATATATCACCAATCCCAAATTTTTTGGATGTTTTTTTTGTCTTTTGCCCGACCCTGAGTGGGCCATTTTCCACTTACCTGTTCATTACATTCCCATGTGCTTTGGGTAACATCAGGGTGTCTCTTTCAGCAGTGAAGCGGATCTGCGGGGTGCGGAGAGAAACTGGCTGTGATGCAAAAATCCCAAACCCGCCACTTGCACTTCAGCCAAGGAGACCTCCATAGATAGTTTCGACGTGAGTGTTTATTTGTTGGAACAACTTGAATGAGTATGTGAACAGTGATCTGGTTTAGCCCGTCTCCTGGTCATCGGTTCCATCGTCTTTGAGGCTGACAGATCTGGCTGGGTGACCAGGCAGGAGGCGAAGGAGCCAATCCCGGACCAGGACAGGGTGACAGATCTGGCTGGGTGACCAGGCAGGAGGCGAAGGAGCCAATCCCGGACCAGGACGGGGTGACAGATCTGGCTGGGTGACCAGGCAGGAGGCGAAGGAGCCAATCCCAGACCAGGACGGGGAGCTGAAGGCGGTGGAGGGGAGGAGGCAGGCAGACCGAAAAGCTGTAATAGCAAAAAAGTGGGTTAGACTTCCTCATTATATAAAACCTGGACCGATGTGATTGGACACGCTGGCGTTCATTAGGTCTCCTTGTTGGAACTTTCGTATTCACTTTCATAAGTACAGGTACATTCGCATGCTGCTTTTCACATTTCCCATCATGCTCTCCTTTGAGGTTTGAACACACAGTTGAGAGTGAAGTTTGGAGCCTGAATAGAGGGTCTGGAAATTTATCTGGTGTCCATGGAGCAGATCAGGGGGGGTCAAGGGCCTTGTTGAAGGACCCAACGGAGATCGGTCTCCAATGCCAAGAAAGCAGTAACCTTGCGATCACAGGTACCGTGGCCTAATTCGCTCAGCCACACGCCATAAAGCAGAGAGCACAGTCAGGCCAGACAGCTTCCAGGGACAGGTTACGGAGGCCGTTTCCCCACAGGCATGGCCGTCTGCAAGACATTAGAACCAGAATTGGAAGCAGAAACCCAGAGCTTTTCCACAGCTCTACCAAAAACATGTAAGAGGAGGATATTTCTGTGATACGCAGAGATGAAAAAAAGGAAGATGGGGCAGCTGGCAGGATGGCATAGCCCGCGTTTCCCAAGCCGGCCCTCAGGGACCCACAGACGGTCCATGTTTTTGCTCCCTCTCAGCTTCCTGCCAGACAGTACACATTTTTACTCCATACTGGAAGCTGGGAGCAAAACCGTGGACCATCCTCAGGTCCTTGAGGCCCCGACTGGGAAAGGCTGCTGTAAACAGTGACGAGTATCATTTGTGTTCCTGGGTGGGGAAGCGACGTGTGGTGGGGAATTCTCTGCCCATCTCGCTGCGGCTCTTCTGGGTGGCAAGCAAGAGGCGTCTATTGAAATGGACGCGAGGAGAAAATACAAAGGCCCCGTGGTCCGTGGGCGGCCACTCGGACCCTTCCGCCGCACGATCGCTCGGGGCCTCGCCGCCAAAGCCCACCAGGCCGGCTTCTCTTTACCCCGTGCCAGCTGCTGTCAAGAACACCCCCCCTTTTCTGATTCTGCCAGATTTTGTGCCAGTCTACAGCCCGGGGTGCTGTGAAGTGCCACGTCTGAGCTGAACCAAGTGGGCAGAAAAAAAAAACCACTTTAATCAATCCTTTAAATCATTTGAGGAGAACCGTTTGTGACTGTGTGCGAATCGAGCAATTCCCAGAATGAACTCCTGGGTGGGGTGTGTTGCTGGGCTTTATTATGGTTACACACACCCCCACAGCAGTTAAAAGTTATATTTATATTGTTATATAGTTATAGTTATATTTGAGGTGTTCGGACATAACCTGTTTTGCCCTCTGCTAATGGTTCATTCAGCAGGATCTACAGATATGTCAACAAACACGTTATTTACACGCTTGAAAATCCATTTGAGGAAAAGAGGAAAATGTTCCCTGCCGAGCTGCACCCAGCACACCATTGGGATAAAACGCCGGACTGGCACTACCCGCTGACCACGTCAGGCCACTTAACACAGAGACATACCTCTGCATACGCAGACCGCATTGCATGGTAGAGCCCATTAGCATTTCCCAGCATGCTCTGCAAGCCTTGTAAATAGCCCGCGTCTTTGTTAATGTAAATAGTTGTGCGTAATTAGCGTCTGTTGTGTTGTTATCATGCTGACACACAATGTCTTGTGTAGTGATGAATGTTGTACATAATGTGTGCTTGCGCCTGCCGTGTGTTGTCGTGGCGGCCATTATGGCCAAGAGGGTGGGCAGAGAGAGCATGACCTGCCGCTGGGTGGTTGTGTGTGGTCCTTTTAAGGGCTATCAGTTAAAGTGATTAAATTTCTGCTTTCAATTAACCAGCTTGTCTTATTTCTGTCACTGTGGTTTCAGCAATTAAACCAAGCTGGCACATAAATTAAGTTAAAATCTCTTCACAATTATTTGAATTTATTTCTTGTTTATTACCCAGAATTTCCTGATGCATGCAGTAAAATTGCGTTGCTGTGATGGACTCTGCCCTGGCCAGGCCCAGGCCTAGAAGACAGTGGAAGGGGGTTAGGCGAGGAGGCGAGGAGGTGAGGAGCGAGCTGCCCCTCCAGGCGGAGCCTTGCTAGCTAGAGAAGCGCAGCAAAGAGACGCTCAGGACGTCTAAACCCTGGGAGAAGATGGGTCTCCATCTTCCTTTCATCCAGGGCTACCATCGCCATCAGAGCATGCTATGCGAGGACCATGTATGATATGGGGAAGTTGATGAAGACCTTCAACCTTACCATGGTAATGTACACTGCTAAAAGTTCAGGCGGCTCCGTTCAGATGTGCACATCAAGCGAAATGAAAAAAGTCCCATGAAAGTCCCACAAAAGATCATAAACTTAAAGCTCAATATTACTGAACTTGCATCCATCCATCCATCCATCCATCAGTGTTCCACCTGTTCAATCATTACAGGGTCATGGGACATTTCTGTCTGCTGGCATATTAATTAACCATGAACTTTCCAGGTGTGGTGCGCGGGTTGGCAGGATAGCCCCCTGTGTTTATAATCAGTGGGTTGTTGGTTTGAATCCTGGCCTTGGTCCAATAGGAATGTGCCCCCTCACCCCCCCCCCCCTTGCTGAAATGCTCTGGCAGAGCCAGATGATTGGCTGACAGTGTTTTTGGGCCTCCAGCTTTGCACTCAACTGTCTCTGTCTCAAGGGGGGAGCAAGATGGCATGTGTGAGAAGAAGCACTCCAGTGTACTTGTGCAAAGTGTCTATTGTTCTTGTTCAGGGAAAATTAGCTCAGTTCTGCACTTCTGGCTCGGATGCCTGGGGACATGGGGACGGAACCAGCATTTGGGTTAAAATAAATTGAGATCTTGGCTCTGAAGCTGCTCAGACAGACATGTAGAGCAGCCTACTGTGACAGCTAGCCAGCAGATTGGGTTTTTAACTTAGGCCTGATCACCGTGCAGCAGGCTGCTGTTCTGGGGTCAGCGGGTTCTCGTGCTCCTCCGCTGCACTCGGCAGCCTTGTGGAACAGCTTGTGCTTCTAGCTCTACGACTATTTCGGTGTTATTTCAGCCTCGCTGAATATCTGCGTCCTTCTTCCACACAAGACCACATGGGGTTTTATGCAGTTTCTTGGCCACTGGGGGCAGGGAGCTTCCCAGTGCATTATCCTCTCTGGTGTCTACTGGGGCTTATCGCGGTAAGCCATCTCCGCTCGCCGTACAAACGGCAGCCGGCGTGCCAAGCCGCGGAAGGGTAGAAAAATTAAATGCGGATTTGAATTAAGAAGGAAAACTAGGGTTATGCTTGGGTTATGAGGGTGGGGGGGGGGGGGTGGTGGGAGAGAGAGACAAGCTAGGCTTTCAACGTGGCACTTTGAGCATGTGGGGCAGCTAGCAGTCCTCATGGCCAGCAGGACCCAGGCAGCTGTCAGCCATGTGAAAAGAGATTTGAACAAAAGACGAAGCTTCACTGTAGCCCAGTACGTCGCTGTTAAATGACTGAACCAACTAAAGTAAAAGCTAAACATACGGCTGGGAACTTGTCTTCACGTGTTCTTGTGTGCGGCCTGCGACGTATCCACTGGTCCGTCACCGATAAATCAATAAATAAATCACTGAATCACATTCTATTCTGCAAAGTGCATTTTCATAAGAAGGTTCCTGGCGAAACGCGTCGCGGCTATTTACAGAAACAACCGAACGAAACGACTAAACAGAAACAGGCCCAGATGCCAATATTGGACAAAATGATCCGAGCGATTGAGTAATAGCCTTGGAAAATAGAAAAGTATGAGAGGCAGAGGATGTATACAGTCGCAGGGGCCCTCAGGGAGTTCACAGGGGAACCAGGCATGATGACATGCGGTGCTAAACTGGCAGCAAATACAGGTTTCTGTGCTGTATCGGGATGGTGTTTTGACACCACATGAAAAGTTGTAGATTCGTCATTTTATCATGGTTCATGTCAATATATTAATATATCCAGTATATTTAGTCCAAAGTGTCAATGATATGTGTTGACTTAAATTGATTTGCTGTAACTCACACTTATCTACTAATTTTGAGTCGCTGAATTTCCCATGAATGAATTTCGCATTCCTGTGACAGGGTGTCTTTTTTTCTTTTTTCGTCGTTTGAATAAACATAATAATTGAATTGACATGAAGGTGCCTCGATTAGCCTAAATGTTAAATGAGCTAGACTTATGACCAGTAGGTTCCAGTTCAAGTTTCCTGTGCAGTCCTGTTGTTTTAACCACGAGTAAAATGCTTCAGTCGAACCGTTTTAATACATTTCCAGATGAACTGTAAGTTATGTAAACTGCTTTGGATGAAAGCATCTGGTACGAAACCAAATAGTGCAATATAACTAGATGTATTCTCCTGCATGAAATATAGGAAAGTCAACTTATTGCACCCTAAAAAAAAATGCACAAATTACACAGTTAAGGGACTAGGGAGCTATTTGAAGTACCATGTCTGTACATGTAATGCAGCCGAACACCAATCCACATTTCAACTTGTTGTGGTCTACAAGCACAATGCCTTACTGCAAATGCCTTACATACACAGAAATCAAGACACTGATTCCTGTCACTCGATTGGCTTGCTGAGTGAAGGAATCACACAGTGAAGCCGTACAGTTCAAGTATCTGTCAAGGAGTTTGTACCATTTTGGTCACATTCATGTGTGTTAGTTCAAGGAATCTGTAATGCTGAAACCAGGGTTTTTGTCACATTGTTGCTTGGTGAAACAAACAAAATCCTTAATCATTTGTCCATATTCCAGTTCAGGATCACTGGGGGACGGGTGGGGGGGATACTAGTCCATTACAGGAAACATACATGGACATCGATCACACACACAGTCACAGGCTTTAGGTAACTCAAACACGCCAGTTAGCTTAAGTGCATGTCTTTGGACTCCAAGGAAACTTGCACGACATTGTGAGAATATGGAGTTCCGCTATTGCAGAGCAGAGGCAGTATTCGAACCTCCCACTCTGGATGTGTCACACCACGGGGCCACACCTGTTTCAATTAATGATTGATAAAGTAGCAAGATTTATGGAACAAACAATGTAGAATTGAATTTAGATTAATGAGCGGCGTGATGGCTCTGAGGCTAGGGATCTGTGTCCGCGATTGGGAGGTTGCTGGTTCAAATCCTGTGAATATACGGGGTAATGCTGCTCCATTGGGCCCTTGAGCAAGGCCCTTAACCTGCTATCGCTTCGTCCTGGGAACGACGTTAATCTACATCCAGCCCTATAAGGAGGTCGTCCAACTTACAGGGAGTAGCTTGGGTTTGGTGGCAGGATTGGCACTACAGCCCCTGGGAAAAAAAACTCACAGGGGTCCGTTCAGACTAGTGTGGTGCTGAGGTATCGCCCGCCACACGGCTGCACATAGGTTCTCATCCCTGAGGTTGCCACTGCACCTAACCTCCCTCTCTCTCTTTGATTAACCAAGCAGCAAATTACAAGGGGAAATAAAAGCTGAAAAAAGAAATCTGAGTCCATGCAGATATTTACTATAATGACCATCTTTTTACCCAGGTGACTAATAGAACATGGTTTAAACTTTTTTTTAGGATTTAATAAATAAAGGTAGACAGTCCAGTCATTATTCAGGTGACACAAAGGCACATGTACCTACAGCTGGTTAGCCTCAGTGATCATGTGTCATTACAAAGTCCATCTTGACTCTTGTTTCACAAAATGCTGTGAAATCAATAAAATTGATTTAGTGATTAATTATTGAGCTGTTCACTATTTTACACGAGAGCACATGGTACCTTTTATTAGATCCCTGCCTTTTTTATTAAAGACAAAAGCAGTGGATTTTGGATATTTTAGGGAAACGAAAGCATGAGGAATACAGGTGGACAGTGATGGTGGAATACATGCTTGGCATAGACTGTTAACAGCTCCCAGCCCATTTCAAGGGAAAGATATCAAGCGTTCCTGCATGTGTTCGAGTGCTTGTGTGTGTGTTTGTGTATGTCTGTCTGTGCGTGTGTTCTGTGTGTGTGTGTGTGTGTTTTAAACTTTCACTGCTATGGAATTTCATAAATAGTGCATTGCTAATTCTCAATATTTTCTGACATGTCAAACTATGTTAGTTGTCAAGCCGCTTTTTGGTAACATGTCTGGAAGAGATTATCCTTTGTCACAATACAATAAATGATGAAATGCTTTAAAAACCTGTTTCCCTCATTGCTACACCAAGTGTCCTCAAACACACACACACACACACACACACACACACAGACACAGAGTGTTATTATATCTTTGTGGGGACTCTCGATTCATTGCTATGGGGAAAACTCTAATCCCAACATGACAACCTTAACCCCTACCCAGCACTAACCTTATTCCATAAATAGAAATGTGTTCCCATAACATCAAAATACCAAGTTTGGTATTTTGGTCATCTGGTCCCCACAAAGTAATATAAATATAATCCACAGACACACACACATGCACACTCATCCTGTATACAGCGTTCCCCAGTTCTGGTCAGTTTACAGATCCCCCTGCTCAAACACACCTTATTCAGCTCACCGGCTAATTGCCAGGTTTAGTAGGTGTGTCTGAGCAGGGAAGTCAGCAAACTGTGTTGACACCATTTCTTGGTGGTATTTCCCAGTGAAATGTCTCTCTTGTGGGTCACATGACTGCTTTAATGCCAGGATACACAGATCATGACTTGGGGTTCAGCCAAGGCAGGACAAGAGACCAGTCTCATGTGCTGAGCCTGAAAATAGCTTCGAAATCACCAAATTTACCTTCAAACTGCTACGGACCAGCATCCTGACTGGTGTGTCCCGATCCTTGTGCTTTCTAGGATGTTGCACTAGCTAAGCAGTTGGAAGATGGATGTATTTACATCCTGTTCCGCTTAGAATCATTATGTCATGATAACAGTGGTTTAACATCACAGTAATTTCATTTTGAAGAGGGGGAACGGAAAGCCAGACTGGCTTCAAGTTTGCTCAGGGAGTTTGTCGGTGAAAATGCTGTCCTTATCGAGTAAGAGAAGCTGCTCTTTAGGCTGCTGTAGGTCTATCATCACTCTACAGCCTCTTCATCCTCTGCTTAATGGCATAACCTGACAAGCATCCTGTCGCCAAGTTTAGCCACCGGCAGGGCAAGGCGGTGGGGGTGGAATCTTGGGCTGGAAACCGATTTTTCCAGGATGCATTTTTCCATTTCATATTGCATTTTTTTTTTGTTGCTGTTATTGTTATTATTTTTTAGAAGGAAAAATGCAAACCACCAGGCAAAGACGCCTGCAGGGAGCCTACTGACTGATACCCAGCCGCTCCCGCGACTCCCATGAAGACCGGGGGGGCCCCTCTGCCGCGCGCCATCCACGACTAATCATTCACAATCCGCTGGTAATAAATGCCGTATGTTTCTCCAGGGCCTGGATCCTGCGGTCTGTGTGGCCTAATTTCACCACAATAATACCGTCAATCAAGAAACAAGTTAATAGCGGCAAAGCCCTGGCACCGACACGCGATGATTATTAGGCAGCGTTATGTCATACGTGCGGGTCTGTGTCACTATTAGCAGGAGAATGTGATAAGCGGTGATATTTGGCATCACATGCCCATACTAATTCTGCAGAGTGATGTCTGATTCATTATGCGATACAGTACATCATGATATACAGCGGGGACTCTGAACTTTTTTGATCAAAGGTCCACACCAGATCTTTGTTCAATTTAGAGGTCGGGAATAATTTTCAAAAACAAAATTTCATGAACTTTAATTAAAAAAGAAGAACTCTCTATATTACATATGGATATATAGCAATAGAGGAAGCTTAATGTAAAGACTTAACACTTGCTGATCATTTTGGCACATTAAGCCTTTTTATGGTACCTATTTTGGATCATAAGGTGCATTACCGGTTGGGTCTGGTACTTTTTGTACATATCTACAATATTGACGTTACAGAATTTTTAAATTGGGAACTTAATACAAATATTTACTTGCATTGCTCATTGAATAGCTGAAGATTAAAGGGACATTTAAAGCTGGACAAGGCCAACCGCAGGCAGCAAACTCAAAATGCAAAAACATGCTTTGTTCGCCTCATTGTTATTATGGTCATTCATTGCACGTGGCATGATCATGTGATCAGGATGACAGCGATATGGTAGCACTGCAGCGGTGAAATAGAAAAATATCCCAAAACTGTAGATGCACTTAGCTGGTCAGAGGAGAATCTGAGCTCTATAAACTATCACAAGTATCAGTGGTCTTCAAGCCAATGAGTTACAACAAATCAGGACCTTGGAATACTAAATGAAAATGGTGAACCTGCTGTATGCAGAGGATTTTGGGTAACATGCATGTAAAAAGCTGTGTTGTTCCTCCAAATTCATCATATAGTCTCATCACATCATACTTCATCATCAAACGAGGCTTTGATATAACATGCAAAGAGATGAATTTTTTCTTGCTACAAAAGAACAATCACAGGAATGTCCACTTTTAATTAAGCCAGGCTGGAGTATTTTTTGCTACAGAGGAACAGCCATAGAAATGTCCATTTTTAATCAAGTCAGGCTTGCTTTGAATCTGTGCTAAAATTCCAATGATAATGCTTTAATATTTCTAAAGCATTCAGTGACGAGGATGTTTCTGTTAATCATAAAGCTTTTGTAAATGTGTTAGCTTGCTCAGACGTCCTGAGTTCACAGTCTTTCATCCTGCTTTTTATGATCGTTTCATTGGCCCTAAATTTATTTATGATCTGAAGACTTAGTTTACTTTGTCCAGACACTGTGATCTTTTTTGATGTGACGTTGTGTCTTTAAAGCTGGTCCATGTTATCACTGTTATTCATTATGGCTGACAGCAGTGACAGTGGAGATCATGCAGAATCACTTGATGTGACACAAGCAGCCCAGCTGCAGCAGAGCGAAGTCAAGCATGCCACGGTGCATAAACACCACCGCTCTGCATTCCGCCGCAGCGAGACCAAAAGTGTGTTAACGCATTAAAAATCCGTTAGCAGCATGTAACATTTAAGACTAGTGATATTTTATATCACGACCATGCCAAAACTGCTTAATTTGTTTGGTTGGGTTTATTGTAATGCTTGTTTTATTTTGCTTTTAGAATGCCATCTTGCTGTCAAAATAGTTTAGTCTAGCAGTGAGTGAACTTTTTTAGTTAAACTCGGTGACACACCTTTGTTACAGTGATTGATTCACTCATGCTTTTAGTTTTCCTGTAAATGTTGACCTTCAGTCTCACCTGTCACTCTGACTGAAGTCTATTTCCCAGAATAAGTTGCTTTAAATGCAGTTAACACACATAACCAACATACGACACGTGTGCAGTTAGTGTGTCCTTTCCATACTGACATGTGACACGTGTGCAGTTAGTGTGTCCTCTCCATACCAACATGCGACACGTGTGCAGTTAGTGTGTCCTCTCCGTACCAACATGTGACACGTGTGCAGTTAGTGTGTCCTCTCCGTACCAAC
>JABFEB020000039.1:4389498-4402943 GCA_019775895.2 Stomatorhinus ivindoensis | reverse complement strand
AGGTCACACCATGACTTTCTCTCCTTTTATCCCCATAGCAGCCATTGATGCAGAGGTATTCTTTGCAGCATGAGATGGTGCATTGTCATGCATGAAGATGATTTTATTATGGAAGGCATAGTTCTTCCTTCTGTACCAGGGAAGAAAGTGGTCAGTACGAAACTCCACATACTTTGCCAAGGACATCTTCTCACTTTCAGGGACCCTACAGGGGCCAACCAGCTCTCTTCCCATGATTCCGGCCCAAAACATGACTCCACCACCTCCTTGCTGACGTCGCAGCCTTGTTGGAACACGGAGGCCATCCACCAATCATCCACTGCTCCATCCATCTGGACCATCCAGGGTCGCACGGTACTCATCAGTGAACAGGACAGTTTGACAATTAGTCTTCATGTATTTCTCTGCCCACTGCAGCCGTTTCTGCTTTTGAGCACTGGTTAGTGGTGGCTGAATGGAAGGTTTATGCACAGTTGCAAGACTCTGGAGGACTCGTGGGACTCCAGAGGCACCATCAGCTTCAAATATCTGTTTGCTGCTACATAATGGCATTTTAGCAGCTGCTCTCTTGATCCGATGCATGGATCTGGCAGAAATCTTCCTCAATTTGCCTTTATCTGCACGAACCCGTCTGTGCTCAGAATCAGCCACAAATCTCTTGATAGTGCGATGATCATGCTTAAGTTTTCGTGAAATGTCTAATGTTTTCATACCTCGTCCAAAGCACTGACATAGTTCACGCTTTTCGGCAGCAGAGAGACCCTTTTTCTTCCCCATACTGGTTGCTAACTGTGGTCTGCTTAATAATGTGGAACGTCCTTCTTAAGTAGTTTATCCTTTAATTGGGCACACCTGGTAAACTAATTGTCACAGGTGTCTAAAATTTCTTCCAGTGATCCGAAGAGCCCGGACACACAATGCCATCCATGAGTTACTTGAAAACCAAAAAATCTCATTTTTGTGACACTTAAATTGAATTTGCATAATAATTTGGAACAGGGTGTACATCAGGTAAAAAAAAAAACTGCTGTGGTCTCCTCAATAACCAATCAAAACGTTGCAAACCTGTGTCCTTAATCATCACCTTACCTGGCTGGTCTGTATGCATGAGATACAAGCTTCCAGTACAGGACCACCACATCTCTTACTGCTCAGCAGCTCACAGGTATCTCACAAGTCCGAGACAGATATCTGCAGTAGATTGCTGAGATACCCAGGCTGATTTTGTCCCTCTTTGACCCCCCAGTGGAATAATTCATTCATTACATCACTGAAAAGCACCAGGTACCGTGCGATGCCCATTATTGACTACGGAGGAGCTTCACTTAGTCCATTTACACCAACTCAATAGGCTCCTTCTGCACAGAGTAACAGAGAGCTTTAACGAGATAAAGGAAAAAATATAAAGCAATTTGCAAAAAAAATTAAATTATAATCAAAGACAGAAAAAGACCAAAGCACTCTTGCGTTATATATTAAAATGCCTTTGTGCAGGTCATTTAATCTTGTTTACCCTGTGAATTCGCCAACCTGACATTATAAAGGCATTTTAATATGTAACGAAATGGTGTTCCGGTTTATTTTTTTATTTATGAGTTAGCAAGATCGATGGACACCTTCTGTTGCTAATTTGTACAGCCAGATATCAGAAATGGGATTTTCAACTAGTTAAATTTTTATTTCTGATAACAGCCTTTGGCCTGATATTAGAAATTGGTATTTTAACTAGTTAAAATTGCATTAGTATGACACTGACAACTGAATTGCTGATATCAGAAATAGACATTTTGACTTGTTCAAATTCCAGCTCCCACTGAAATTAATGATGAAAACATTTTGAATGTCGCTAGCTAAAATAGAATTTCTGATATCAAGAATTGGCATTATAACTAGTTAGAACTGAATTAGTGATATCCTCTGAATTATACAGGAAGCCAATACCCCTGATTAGCTTGTTTTTTTGAGGGGGGAGATATATGAGGATGCCAAAGTGCCTGAGGGGAACCAACAGCAAGCAGAGGCCATAGAGAGCTGGGGGCGGGACTCAGAGCCACATCCCTGGAGGTGTGAGGCCATGGTACCGCCCCGCCCCCCCCCCAGCCACATACCATCCACTCATTGCTTCTTAGCCAAACTTGATTACTTTCTTCTCAGTTGTGGTCATGGAGTCATTTTCGTTGTTTAGACACTGATGGGATGCGGAAAATCGTCAAAAAGACAGATGACGCTTCTGGCAACTTTCGCAGCCTTTGATGTGTGTCGAAAGGTTAAATATCCACAATAAGCACGTTTCTTTGATGCGTATGAGCGCATTGTAAATATTAGCATGTGAACGAGTCGCTCAGCCCCTTGGTTATATTGCAATAACCCCAACACTCGTTGTTTCAGCACTTCAAAATTTGCCCTAGAATACTGAAAGTTAAGTAAGTTAATTGTTAATCGGGTTCTGAATGGTGACAGGGACACAAAGGGAGCAGCTTCAGAGATGGGATGCATTGACAGTCCCAGTGATATATTTCTTTGATAATGATTCAGAGGAAGAACCTGGCAGGGTTCTATCGTCAAATGAAAACAATAAGTGAACAGAACCTCCCCAAGGAGGCTTCAGAACTCTCTGCATTCTCTGACAGCACTGCAAAGCCAAGACAACTTCCTGTGTAATCAAAACGGTACCAGGGCTTACACGATTTGTAGCCATTTGAATCCATGACATATGATTAACATTTGAACTCTTTGTACTTGAAGCAATAGAGCAGATTACATGGGACAATACCATCTTGGAAGAGAGGCGTGTCAGACACGAGAATTGGAAGCAGCTTTGGTTTGTTGATACTGCTTGGAGTTTACAAATCAAAGGGAGCAGGACCTGGAGGGGGTTTGAGATATAAAAAGCAAACGGGTGAATCTTTCCAGCAGCCACGTGTGAGGAAGGGGAAGTCGGACCTTGTCTGGGATGACGAAGAGTCAGGTGGCCAGAATTGTTCGTATTGATTAGTTCTGTCTGGTTCCACCGCGTTCAGAGTTTGAGTATATACTCGCGTGCTCTGCTTTTGTTTTGACAATAACCTGGAGCAGAGCCTCCTCTGCATGTTCTTCCAGGATCCGAGTATCTTGGATGACTCCCTGCGCATTGTGTGTGCCTCATTCTCAACTCCCGCCAAGCTGGCAATTTTTTGAACACTGGGAGTTTTTCCTTTTTCCCCTCCTCATTTGCAAAGAACAAGGGATAGAAACGGAACTCCGCCATGTCACGAGGCATGCCGTAACCATGACGCCAGACCTGACCAGCCTGAAAGGTGCCACCTGGCTTTAGTCACAGATGCATGAGAAAAATAGGTGTGAATCCTGTCCCTGGAGAACAATCCTAGTTGTCATGTCACTATGGCCAAACACCTTCCATTTTATTCCAGAGGACACATCCTCTTAAGACAATACAAGCCAATAAGGCCTGACAATGTACAGAATGAAAATATGGACAGGAAGTGATGTAAGATCTAATTTTTCAACCTACAATACAGCAGGAAATATGGATGGGGTCTGATTATAATGGAAGGTTGTGTGGAGGGTGGGAGGTTATCCCAGGCAATATTCAAAACAATGGTGTTTGCCCCACCCAATATTTTCCAAGATTTTGCTTTTCAAAATATGAACAAAGTTATCGGGAGATTTCGTTCCTCATCTAACCTGCTGACTGAGAGGAATAAATTTTTAGTCGATGATTTTTGTCGCGTACACAGAAACAAATTTATTAAATCACTACTGAAATGGACGGGTAGCCTATACATAGGGATACATAAAAGGTCATTCAGGATAATGTGAGAGGGCGGATTTCCCTCAGTCACTGGTAACGATTCACTTGCCGTGGCACAAATCCTTAGTGATAAGTTACTATGGAAGTACAAATCATAAACGAATATAGTTGCTTCTTGAAATAAAAGATGCTTCACGATTCATTCATGATGAGCAAACATAAGATCAGTATTTCAAATGTTATTCACGACTTGTTATTTCAGTACTGCAGAAAGGTTATAGAATTAACCTAGTAACAAAATGGAATTATATAGTAACAAATATAGTAACTGCTTACGATAAAAGATGCATTATGATTCATTAATGATGAATTAACATGAGATCAGTATATAACTAAGACTTAGTTTGTGGTTACTTAATACATGAGTAATAGTATCGTACTGTATTATTTGTGCCCCGTCAAGTGATATGTTACCCATTCACTTAATGGATCTATCTTGGTCCCTCAATGCTGAGTTATGCCCTTGGTTGAGAAACAAAAAAGGCAGATGAGAGTCCAAAAAAAATTGAGGAAAATATCTTGAGCTCCTACTGTTGTTTCAATGCCAAAGAGTGAACGGACCTCTGTGACCCTGTCTCTCTTAGCGTGTTAAAAGAAGCGGCAAGGACTCTCGCTGTGTGAAGAACAGCTATGTTCAAATGGTGTTTTACATGGGAAAGGTAACTGATGACAAACTGGGAAGACTGGAAATGTGTGATCATGGATACAACTACAACCCACTGGGATAAGTTAAAGGCATTTGCAGTGATACAGAGAAAATGTGTATAAAATAAATGTATTGAATTTATGGATAATAACACAGGAATTGAGATCTAAGATGCTAGGTTATCGGCACAAGTCGTCATACAAACATCGTACTGTAGATGGCTTCAGTCCGTGCAAAATTACATTACAAACATGCACCTCACCTGCCTCAGCAAAATGCACAGGCTGTTTGGTAACGTTCTGGACAGGATGGTTTACCGGTGTAAGTTCTGTGTTTTAGCGCCTTTTTATGCATTATATCACCAGAGTCATGTTTTGGCTAGATGCCGGCTGTAAAGGTACTATAGGGCTCTGTGTCCTAGTGGTGGGTGGGGCTGTTTGAACCATCAATCACAGATTTCTACAGCTGCCTTCTCACTGAATACTGCATTGGTTCTTGGCCACAGAGGCAGAGGAAATTCCCATCACCAAAGGTCTCAAAGCTTTAGTTCTAGCAAAACAGGCATCCAATGCCAGTGTGACTTTACTATTAAAATTTGCTTATTGTTAATACTACTTAATACTCACTTTAGTGACTTTACTAGCTACTTGTCCTGGGTTAACAACCTTGTCCTCTATTGTCTATATTAGTAGTTTTGAAAAAAATTCCCCACTCTTGTAGGCAGTGTTTCCCAAACTGGTCCTCAGGGACCCTCAGAGAGTCCACGTTTTTACCAGGAGCCGGGAGGTAGCAAAAAAGTGGACTGTCTGGCAGGGAGCTGGGAGGGAGCAAAAAAGTGGACTTTCTGTGGGTCCCCGAAGACCGGGTTGGGAAACACTGATGTACGCAATAAATTATCTTGAATCAAGGGAGATTCAGAGTGCTGCTGATCTTGAGATTTAATTGTCAGGCTGAAATATGGGCTGGAATATGTCCTTCTGCAAGAATCATGGCTTGTGGAATTAGCAGCTATGCTAATTCCAAGTTAAAACCATAAAATGTGCGACTGTATTCTAAGCCCAAACTCAATGGGTTGTGGCAGGTTGCTCAAGAATCGTTTATAAATGATGACATTCAAAACATCTACACCAGAGAGTAGCTTAAACTTTAGTTAAACTTTGATTTCGACTTGCTTGTATAACAACGACAACAACAAAAAAGGGTCCTTGTGTCTGTAGTTCTGTTTCAGAAGAAGTAGTTTGAAGGAGAACCACAGATCATGTAGTCGATGGACGCTTAATTTCATCATTCCCTTTTGTAGGACAAAGCTCTCCAGCTGGTTGCTGGTTCTTTTTGGCCCACAGGATCCCTATTTGCTGTTCCCTCTGCCTCCACTTAACACCACTAGTAAGAGAAAAATGTTAGCTAACTGAGAACTTGGGTTCATATTAAATGTACATTGCACTACACTGAATAAAAAATCACTTGATCATTTCAATCTGTGTTCACACATTTGATGCATTTATTCTTCTTCCATTGTAATCCTTTTACTACAGTAGAAATCGCCTGATGGAAACTCACAGGGACAGATTTGGTTGGCCGCAGCTCCCGTGTAACTCGAGGGGCTTATAGCCTGAATCAAAGCCATTAAACGCGCCTGCTCCTGACGGCCCCAAAATCCCTCATGTCATGCAGGAATGAAAAAAACCCAGCGATGCCAGACTGGAAGGTGATGCAGGTCTTACTGTAGCTACAGCGCCCTCTGGAGGGCACAACGGTCATTCAGCAGACTGTCTCTACAGCGGGCAAACCTGAATGGGTCCAACTGAAAGGCGCGACGTGTACAACGACGTGTAGCGGGTTTCGGGGCTACTTCGGGTCAACCGTTTGACCAGCAGACATTAAAAATGAAAATGTGGTGAGTATCCTCCGAGAGATGAGCTCAAACAATTGCAGGTAGGCCCCCCTGCAGGGTCACACGGCATTGCGTCCCAATGCTGACCAAACACAATTAATGTGCAGGCGGCTGTCCGCACCGTCCAACGCCATCAAATGCGACTGACTCAAAACAAAAGACCCAGATAAAAACATGCTGCGGGGGAGAACATGCTGTTTCAGTCCTGGCTGCCAGTGAACACAGAATATGGCTGCAAATTAAAAAATACTGCCTTTGCTCAGGATCCACGTGGTGGTGGAGCTACAGAGGAAATGCTTTTACTGTCTCGCTCTCTTTCATTACGCCTCATTATGCTTCGAGAAGATGACTCGCGTTACAGATGACGTTCTGGCACCTCCATAGGTTGTCCAAAAGCCATAAAGCAGGTGGTAACTTTGTAACTGTCCAGGTATTAGGCGGCTCTTACAACACAATGGCACTAATCCATCAATATAATGCACATCTGGAGTTTACTATGAATTTTTCCTTACATAAGTGTGCAGTCAAGATGCTCAATATTATTTACAGAGTAATTAGGAGATGTAGGGATCTGGGACCATGCGCCCTCCACTCCTCTCTCCGGAGTCGGCTGTGATGGTTACACTCTGTACTGAATTGGCCATTCCTTCATGTTTACAGTCTGGGAAGTGCTGAATGTGCATATAGGGGCACAACAGGAGCTGGCAGCAATGCGGCCCCTCCGAATTCACCCTTTGCGCTCGCACCTCTGAATGGGGAAGTGATGGATGTTACTGGCCTGTTAAAACAATAAGAAACACCTGGTGAGGTGCATCTTGGCCGGCGGCCATGTTGGAAATCTCCACAGGGCAGAAGGAACCACCTACGCACTCGAAGCTTTATTTAACAAAAAGACAAAAACAAAAAACAGACACTAATCCCTTCCGTTTCCCTTGCCTGTACATAATTACAGCATGTCTAATTCTAAACCGAAGCAGAATGTGTTTGATACTCCTGTGACCAAATGACTAGCCATGCTGTCAGCTTACCCACTCTCCAGCTGAAGAAGACTCTCCCCTATCCTAGGCGATATGCTTCTACCCAAAAATTGGGCTCCAGAAGCTATTAATGAGAACATCCAGCCTTTCTTAGGGCTAAACTGTGTTCTGTCTTTTCGGCCCATCCTGTGTAACTCATGCAAATCTACTTCCAGTCTATTGGTCAGATTTTTGGTTCCGGTTTCCTGTTTTAAACCCGGTGGAATGTGTCTCCAGATCGCTAGTCCACCAGATTGCCACTTCCTGGATGGTTCCCCTAGCTTCCCCGTTATTAATAAGTTCCCTGGCTACTGCGGAGCACACACACATGCTCACACACTATGGGATTTCAGAGATGCCAGTTAACTGGATACCACTAGTCTGTTTCTAATGTATGGATATTTGATTATGACTGGTCTGACTGGGCTGTGTGTTCACTGCTCTGCTACCGCTGAACTGCTTGCATATATGCAAATAAATGATGTTGCATTCTTACATCAGATATTTACAATATACACAGAGTGAGAAAAGTCTGAGACAGTCAAAAAAATTTAATGTAAATTGAATTTAAATTTAAAGATATTTGTATTTGTAGGGTGGTAAGTGTATATTTGCACAGGAAAAAATATTTCACTTATACATACTCGCCGAATATATATATATATATATATATATATATAATTTATTATTATTAAATATTATTACTTTATTACAAAGTAGTGCATGCGTTAGTTTTATGAACCATTATGTCATTATGTTTAACCGGAATTTTTTTAATAATGGGCTTTATGGCAGTCCATTTGTAAGTATGAGTTGTCCATATGTCAGATGGTCTCAAGCCCCACGGACTGCTTGTATCGCTTAACCAAACATGGTTTGCTAGTGCTCGATTCTGCAAATACACAGGTATACTGCATGGTTACTGCGAGTACTGGCATGACTTTGGGAGAGGTTTTGAAATGGCTAAGTTGACTCACTTCATGAGTTGACACCACCCTGAAATCCATTTATGGGCCATGATTTTGTTTCCCTTCCAGAGACATTCGTACAATGTTCTGCACATATAAGGTCCATCAGAATAGTTTGGTAAGAGCATTGCATTGCACTTGCTACTATTTGTCTGATGCTTCATGCATGCTTCATTCCACTACAGGCAAACACACACACACACACACACACACAGGTACACACAGGCTAGCATTTATCTGTCCGCAGAGCCTTATCACAATAATCAATCTTGACTTTCCGACTCTAATTATTATGGAATGTTATCTGTAGAGTGGCTCATTTAGACACATGTTCTGAATGTTATTTTGGAGAGATGCTACTAAAGCAAAGTCTTTATTCTTCATCCAGTAAACGTGTCAGAAGGAATTTATTGTCCTAATGCTTTATCTTCAAACACAAGATGAGAACCTGGAAGAGGATCATCCCTGACTTTTCCAATATTTGTCACCAGAGAGCTGAGTTCAAAAAGGGATAATATCACTTGTAATCTATCTACATTTTCAGTTGCC
Source organism: Stomatorhinus ivindoensis (assembly GCA_019775895.2). Classification (NCBI taxonomy): domain Eukaryota; kingdom Metazoa; phylum Chordata; class Actinopteri; order Osteoglossiformes; family Mormyridae; genus Stomatorhinus; species Stomatorhinus ivindoensis. The sequence continues at coordinate 4,394,059 of JABFEB020000039.1, read as the reverse complement.
TATCTTACCACCAGGTAAATTACTAGCTGATCCTTAAGTTAATATAAGCTTTTATGAATTTATTGTTTATACCATCCATCTGTCTGTATTTGGGGTGAAAGCGGGGTGGCATTTGGCTCTGTGATTTTACACTCCATGCCGACAATTGGAGGTTGACTTGCCGAAATTGTGTGATCCGCTGTGCGTTTTCCTCTCGGCCCCGTAATCCCGGTCATTCCAGGAGCGGCTGACCCTGTTCCCTCACTCATGCATCACTTTTCATAAAACTGTCTGCTAAATAAAATAACACAAATAAAAGTAGATTTAATATCACGTATAATCATGTTTACGCCTTGCTTTCAGTAAGCAGACCCATTCTCTCTCTTCTATAATGTTAGCATGTACAGGATGGCGGGCATCCAGTTGATCTTTGACCCCCAGAGGTTTTTTTCTCCCCACTTGGGAGTTTTTGGTTCCTCTCCTCCGTTGTCATCTGCCTTTCTTCCATTTCTTTGTCGTCCGTTTTCCCTGTTTTTGAATTATGCTGTATAAATGATGCAGCAATACCACACACACATGTAAGCTCTCTTATGAAAGGTGCTACATAAAAATCATTTGAAAACAATATTAACATATGAACAGGGCTGAATCCAGACCACTAGATAGCATGTGAAAATATCCCACCGGTCCAGTAATTCTAAGAAAATATTCTTGAGCTTTGGAAGTGCATGAAATTGTGAACACCACAGTCTAGCACACGTGGTCCAGGTGGTTCTGAGAGCTTGGCAGGACTGACCCGCTTTCTCGTAATAAACTTGGCATGCTGGAATGTGAGTCTTGCACCAGGATGGAACGAAAAGCCTCATCGGCCAAAACCTTCTCATGTAATTTTGGTGGAGTTCAGTCGGAGAAGAAACCAGTCCAGTGAAGGGCACCTAGGTGATGAGGGAGCCCAAGACTACAATGTCCAAATGGCACTTACTGGGTCTTCAAGGCTCCGGGTCTCTGGTTTTGCATGTTCCATACTTGTAGGATGGAGGCCCAGGTGTGACCATCTCACTTAAAACCCCAATCTCATGGTAATGATGTGAAGGATAAGGCAGGTGCTTCGGACAAGAGGCTCTACTTAATGACGTGATGATGTCACTGTTTGAAGTCTATCCCGCCGTGGTATATTAAATGATGTCATGGCACGCAGATGGTGGGATAACAAAAAAAAATAAATCAAAATACTGCCAATGCAACAAATAAAAAACAGATGCTCACCTGGATTTATGTCTGTCTTCATTTCTAAGGTAAATTAATTGTTAGACAAAAAAGTGATACAACATAATAAAACAGCCACTTTCAGAATTTGTTTTGTTTTGCATTAGAAAATGCTTGATAATTAGGACAACCTAAACAGTCGAGCCAAACTATGTGTGAGAAATAACATCTGCAAGTAATTTTGTCCCTCTTTTTGAAAATATGACTGGCCAACGTAGATTTTAATTGTTTCAAAGATGCTCTGAAAATTGTATACATTGACTTTAAGTTCTTTGGCTGCATTAAAATTCTATGCAATAATTCACCTTATAAAATAGTTTTTATTTTTTAAAAAAGATTTGTAGAGTCTAGTAAAATATAAACTCCCCCCATCTAGAAATAACACATTAATGAGCTCTCTGTTGTGCTGCTTTCTATAGAATAACTACACTGTAACTGTATGTTAAACATGAACATTAGCGCTCGGATTTTACCTGAATAGACCTACTTCAGCCTCTCCCTTGGGCAAAGCCTGAAAAGGCTGCTTTCTCACGGTCGTTTTTTGGACCTAACTCCTCCTGTTCAGTTTAAAAGTACCGTACTGAAAAGTTATAAAGCAGAACTGAGAGGTGTATGATAGGAATCTATAATAAACTAAAGCTTTTCCAGAGGAAACCACATTAATCTGAGCTTTGTTTGTTATTACAATATTGCATTATGGTATTTATGTGCTTAGAATATACCTGCATTCCAAACAACTTGCAAAAATAGTAACAGCAGCGTCTGAGGGCCAACATGAGCAAACGTATCTGGCATGTGTGATTGTCATGTGATATGTACTGAGTCATGTGATATATACTGGGTCATGTGATATATACTGGGTCATGTGATATATTCTGCTCCCAGCAGCCCTCTCGGTGTTTGATAGGTGCCTCACTTTAACTGATGATTTAAAAATGATAATAAAAATGTGGTGCACATTGTGCCAAGTGAGATGGAAAAGCAAGCAGAGACGAGATGTGCAGCTTAATCCTCTGCCCATTTATAGGATCAAGGCGATGTCTGTTTGGGCTGGACGGTGTAGCTGCTCCAAGCTGCCATGCCCATGCGCATTTATTACAGAAAATAGACTGATATTGTAAGCGGAGCGGATATCCACGTCTGACACAGCCTGCTGAGTGATGCTGAGAGACCATCCAGGTGGTCTTCTTTCAGTTTGTTGGTCTTCTTGGCAAAAAAAGTATATTAATTTTAAAAAGGCTCTGTGGACGTTACCATTTTACATACAGCCATAATCTCTTTTTACAAATCTCTGACCACCTGAACTCGACTACTGTACTGCATGCTGCAAGATCTGCTCTGTAAACTGGAAATCAGAGCCTTCTGGGGTCCTGACAGCTAACGGTGCAACGTTGGTTCTAATAGATTCCGGCTGCTCTCTCTACTGTCTATCTGAACTCTCAGGAGTTCAAAAAAAGAACATATGTTTAACGTTGTTCTTGAAAAGTGCTTCCTCAGAGTGAGGGAAGAAAAAAAGGCTACATTTGTCTCTAATGTCCAACAGAGAAGGTGTGTTTTATTGTTGCAGTTAGTTGCATTCCTATTAAATGTAACTGGTTCGTCGGTGAGATCATTCAATTTCAATATGTGTGGTGGGATATGGAAATACTGGATCAATTAGCATACGGGGGCATGCTTGTCGAGTTATACTCAATCAGTGCTTTGAAGCGGCAGTAAAACTGTTCATTTGGCAGGCCGCACCAAGGCTAATACTCATATGGCATATTCCCGACTTATTTACTCATTAAGTAAAAATGAAATCGGCTGTGGTCAGCATTATTATATTCTTTCCTTGTTTCTTTTTAGTTCTGCTGGACTTTGAGATTAATCGAATAATGAGAGAGAATAACAACTATAAAAAGAAGTTTCTACATCCAGTGGAAAATGTCGATTCATTCCAGCATTTCTGTGCCAACTACTTCTTAAAAGAGAAAGTAAGTATGTGGCTTCAACCAGCTTCAGGTCTGCGATTGGCCTACTGCAGAGGGCATTATGGAATCCGTAGCGTTTAACGGCATCACTGCACTTTGATCATTTTAGGTATAGGAACCAAGCTCTCACACATCACACTACACTGACACCTTGTATTTATACCAGAAGCCACGGGATTGATGGTCACCAAAGAACTTAAGCTGTAATTTTAATGTCAGCACCGGTGGTTAGCAGAACCTCTTCACATTGGGGTTTAAAACTGAATGACAGCATTGTTGTTGGAGACACGAGTGACTCTAAGTGCTCCCCAAAAATGCTGGGGGCGACTTAATGAGATCTAATTTCTACCTCGAAATCATCATGAAAATAAACTCTCCTGACTCTGAAAGATGCTGAAGATCCTGAATCCCGTGTCCTGGACAGCAATGCTCATGCCGTAATACCACACCAGCCCCAAGTACGTACTATTTTCACAAAGATTTTTGGCAACTCCACGTTATAATGCCTTTAGTATTAATGGCACAAAAGCGTGAAATTTTCCAGTTAATATGCCCAGTTGGATGTAAAAAGGTAACACTTTTTTGTACAAATATTTTAAATTGCCTGAATCATATCAGTACATGTACTGTCTTCTTATATTTAAATCCTGTCAGAAATGTATCTTTTATGTTCTTAATTTTAGTGTTAGATCAAATTTTAATATAAATGCTTAGCAATTAGTGCCAATGCTAGTACATGGATCAGAAATGAAATGCATTGTTACCATTTCTTTATAACTTTTCAGAGTGTGGAATCATTCATTCTCAGAATCTAATTACAACCATTTCAAAGCTCTATGTGATGTCTTTTGATGTAATATTCATGTCTATCCTGATTAGTCTTTTCTTGTCAGCGCCATTTCTTCAGCAAACCTAGCTAACCTTTAGCTAACTTTAATACAATAACCTTTCAATAGACATAATTAAAATTGCTGTGCCCTGGTGTAGACAGTAGCTGACCCTTAAAGGTAAAATACGGGGTAAAGCTACGTTTACCACAGTCAGTCATGCATGATTAGTGCTAGGAGTGTGTGAGGGTTAGCCCAGGTTTCTGAGGCTTTGTGGGGACACACTAATACTGACTATATGTGCTTTGTGGGGACGTACTAATATGGACTACATGTGCTTTGTGGGGACATACTAATACGGACTACATGTGCTTTGTGGGGACATACTAATACGGACTACATGTGCTTTGTGGGGACATACTAATACGGACTACATGTGCTTTGTGGGGACATACTAATACGGACTACATGTGCTTTGTGGGGACATACTAATACGGACTACATGTGCTTTGTGGGGAC
>JABFEB020000039.1:4369562-4389398 GCA_019775895.2 Stomatorhinus ivindoensis | reverse complement strand
TATAAATCATGAACAAATTTAGTAGCTAATTGAGATAGATGCTTCACGATTCATTCGTGGAGAACAAACATGAGATCAGTATTTCACTTGCGTTATTCATGTTCCTTCATTAGTTCATGAAGGTTACAGAATTAACAGATATAGTAACAAATATAGTAACTGCTTGAGATAAAAGATGCATCATGATTCATTAATGATGAATTAACACGAGATCAGTCTGTAACTAAGACTTAGTTTGTGCTTAATTAATCCATATGTAATAGTTATGTTATTTGTGCCCCGTCGAGTGAATATAACCTAGAATGAGTGTCTGTAAATCTCTGGCTATGGTTCTCCATCAAAAACGCTCACATTGGTACCTCAAGATCCTGAGCAGGTGCTTTGAGCCAAAGCTAAATGCAAGTGAAGATCAGAGACCATGGTCAGACCCTGAAGCAATCGGAGCTGCAAGGCCCGGAAGACACTCCGCCAGGTGTCACACCTGGACCCACAACCGTCCCCCCACCGTCCCAAAGTGTTATGGTGTTAAGGCATCAGACGAGTCTACAGGTCCTATCGTCACTTATGGTCAAGAAATGTTGGAAGTAGCTGAAAAAACAAAGTACAAGCGGCAGGGTTGACTGTTACAGGGCACACACCTGTGGCTCAGTTGGACTCAGGTACAGCACACACCCAGTGTGATCAGTAACCGTTCCCGAGCATGGAACACAGACATGACGTCAATGATGCGACTGGCACACACAAGTGCAGGTGTATACTATACACGAACCCAGGACATGCTGGAGGGTTCATATCGCCCAGCGACATCAGGAGAGTCCCCAGAATGAGGCCTCGGTAAAAGAGGCCTGCTCTGACCTGCCTGGTTTCCTTCACCAGGAAAAGAAGTATGAGGACGATGATATTTCTTTATAAGCCTTAATGTTCATTATTATAATATATGGTAACATCTATAACAAATAACATGTATTGCAGTGTGGACACTGTACCACTTTGTGTTAAAATGGAAAAATAACACTGATTCTCTTTAACAATCAATACAATAAGCTGCAAGGAAAACGCCACAGTGGCAAATGGATCAGACGGACAGCAACAGGAAACTTTATGTTTATCCAGAAGCAGTTGCTCACTCTGCCCAGTTGGAAAACATCCTTTCCCAGAGTGCACTGGGGCAGAGCAGAGGTTGGCTGGGGAGAATAACAACCCCACCTTTAGGAAGGAACATTTTTATGTAACCTCTGACCCTTTGTAATTGCTCTGTTTTTCCCCACAGTAATAAATATCGAAGTCTGTGTTGCATGGCAATTTTTAACTCAAAAAATGTGTGGTAAATATTCTAAATTGCATGACGCATAAAACGATGCCTTATTTTAAAGACTTATTTCGAATTAGAATGCTGAGTATGCTAATTAGCAAGCTAACACCCTAGGCAGAGTGATTATTACAGAGTACTGACACTTCATTCATCCACATGGGGAAATTCTCCTTTTATTCTGCCCGATTTTGCTCTGTGCTGATCTCATGTTAACAGCACCACTGAAAAGCCAAACGGATGCCCTGAATACAGCCTCCTTATTATCTACCACAATGCAAGAAAACGCATACATATTCTGACGTCACAGATATCAGCACGACAGTTCGCAAGTTCTGTTCACTAATACTGCAGAACTTCTATGTGAAAAGTCTGGTGCTGAAACTGCCGCCACATTTTTTAAAACTTGCCAGGCAGTTTGATAGTTATCGTGCAAAAAATTACGCCATGTGATATATATATATCACATGGCGTTATTTTTCAATGAAATACAAACACAGTGGCCCAAATATTTAAAAATACATATTCCTATTTATACAACTTTTTCCCCAAGTGGTCATTGAATTGAAGTCAGACATATGCCCTTAATTACCCTCATTTTCCACTGCTTACTCTGACTGTTTATGTTTAGTCTCAGGCTGTTGAAGAACATCTTGCCTTTTGCTTTGTCCCTTTGAACGGTTTATTTCCCTGATCTTGACTGGCACACCTTAATACGACGCACAGCTTTGATGCGTCTACTGCTAACAGGTAGAGCAGCTCACGAGACACCCTGAATATCCATAACTTTAATTGATAATCAGATTTTACTGGTTTAGCTCAGCAGTCCATTTCACCATAAGGTCTTGAGAAAAAAAAAGAAAACATACTTTCATTTATAGTTCTTGAAATTTAACTCAAGCTGTGTGCTTTTCAGTTCTTATACAGGGTATTATGAGACTCTGCAGGTTAGCACCCTGTGCCTGTGCTCAGAAGGTTGTTGGTTCAAATCCAGTGGCTGGCAGGCAAGACAAGGCCTTTAAACCCAATTGCCCCTGGGTATCTGACTGCCCATGCCCCACCAGCCGTATGTCGCTTTGGATGAAAGTGCCTGCCAAACACGTAAATGTATTCCATTATGTATGTGAATATTACATGCTGACACTGTAATCTCACACCCCCACGTGTGTGTATCAGACACCCACCCCCACACTTTCCTCCCAGTATACCTGCATTTAAGTGCTTCTGTGCCTCTAAACTGTGGTTAGGTTGTGACTGTGTGTGAGTGTGTTTCCTGTGATGAACGGGCATCCAGGGGCTTCCCTGCCCTCTGCTCCCAGGAATGGGCTCTAGGGTCACTGTGACCCCGTAATACACAAGTGGTTATGGAAGATTAATGCAAGTGGTATTACTGAACACAAAGCCCCAGAGAAATTTTGGACTCTTGACTGGCTTTGACCTGAAAAAAAGCCAAAGTATTTCATTTGCGCATTTTCTTACCTTAGCTGTATTTTTTACAATACTACACCTTGAATATAAACCTTCCATCTATCCATTGTTTTCCTAAATGCTTATCCTGGACAGTGTTTTGGGGGAAAAGTGTTTAAATAAAATTAAAGATAAACCAACAGAGAAAAACAGAAACACACACAAAGACATGCTAACACAGTCCAACACAGGTAACACAGGCCAACACAGCTAACACATTTTAACACATTACATCACATTATATTATTATAACATTATTATAACACATTATATCTTCATTTATTGAATGAAAGAAAGAAAGAAAGAATGAATGAATGAATGAATGAATGAATGAAATCATCACGAAAGACTCTCTCACGAAAATAAGAGTGAATTTATTTAAAATGACCCCGTCGAGGCTGGAAATGTGTCTATATGGAGGGACAGGATGCACACTGAAATGATACAGCACTGACATCTAGTGGTTTTCCACTGCTAGTCCCATAATCTTTTCCGTGTTAGTGTGGACCTATTAGATGCCAGTACGCAGGAGTTCTCCAATTCCAGTCCTGGGGGCCCAGAATTCAACACAGTTTGCAGTGTTTCCACTTTGACACAGGATCCGGTGGAACTGTATGTAGCATCTTAATGTCACATAAACTATAAAATTCCGCCAAAACACTTCGCCAAACAAAACAAATACATTTTGTAAAACACTGAAGGAAAACAAGCAAAATAAACTCCAAATATATAGCTTTCACGAGCCTGTTTTAGGAGCCACATTCCTTACAAGTAATGATGTGATAAACACTCACTGGAGTTTGCTGGAACATTCAAGCAGGACAGAAAAACGATGCATCCAAAGACTGCACTGCATTCCCAGTGTCATGTTGATTTGTGTTCAATTCTCAGAAATAATCTTACAACTTGTGCTGTCCCGTTTAAACTCAGCGCTCACTCAGCACCGTTTTTATCACAGATGTATAACAGAGTCAAATCCTATACCTGACATGTTTTATCTGAAAATAAAGCTAATTTTAGATAAGAAAATGGTCAAAACCCAACATCTTGCTTCAACAATGATCTAGAACAGGGAATTACGAGTTGGCAGCACTATTGCATAGTGACTTTACACATATTCTGTTTAAAAATCGTAAGCAGGGCCAGGGTTATCCAATGGCGATTAATGTATTTTTCAGATGCTATTCAATGGTACACATTGACAGGACTGGCAGATAATTCTATAGATTTAAGTTGAATAACACCTGACCGTACGTTTTGCTAGATCTTTTTGTGAACTTGTGCGAGCTTAAAAGGCACTGAGTTTATTTTTTCTTGAGCACCGGCCCCTGTGGTACAGGACGACCTATACTACAGAGAATAAATGATCAGGCAAAAATGTCAAGAATAACTAATAACGTTAAACGGAAGAAAAAACAGAACTTTTGCACTACATTTGTGTACTTACAAATTTCATTCTACCGATATAGTGGCAATACTAATACGATAAATGCCATTTTAATAGAACAAATATCCACTCTCAATATTGACGTATAGCCAACATAACATTCCTGTATACTAACATGTTGTTTTGAAAAATGAATTTGGCATGCTGCAACTCGCGGTGATTGCACATATCACAATACACAAGTGCATAACTCATGAAGAATGCAAGAAATGTCTTTAGAAAAAAATTAAAATCTAAATCTAAATTTTTTTTTCTTTTGGGACAGCCGAAGTACTGCCGAAAACCTCAAAGGTTACTCTGTACCCGGAACGGGTACGCTATGCCTCTAAACTTTTATGCATGTTGTGACACGTGAGGAGATTACGTAAGATAGCTAGGGGCCAATAATCGCGCGCGCTGCTGGACCGGAAGTTGCCTCCATCCGTCGCTATTTTCGCTACTCGTTCTGCTCTGAGGGCGTTTGGAACGTATTTCTGCAACCGCATTTTGCATACTCACGTTGACAAAATGAAGCAAAATAGTAACGTGCCAGCATTTTTGACGAAGCTGTGGACTCTCGTCGAGGATCCCGATACCAACGAATTTATCTGCTGGAGCCAGGTAAAAGAAAAAAACAAACCAATTGAAGCTAGGCTATGCTATGCTACAACGCAGAAGTGAAAGAAGCATGCTAATGCGGCTAGCTGGGAAGTTAGCTCGATTGCTAAGAAACAAAGAAAGATTCGTTACTATTACATCAACGACGGCTTAACTATCTAATTAGCGCTTGCTTTTAAGTTATAGTTCAATGCCATGCAGTCCATTTGGTTTTAAATAACTCGATCGGGGATTTTGTTTTGTAGTTTCCTTATTTTCCTGTTAACGCATCGATTGCGTATACCTTTAATGCTTGCTTGATGTGAAGTAAAATGCCTCAACTTACGCTTGTTATACTACCACAAAATCACATTGGTATTAGACGTGGTCGGCCAGTTGACATATATTTATTTACAGTTGTTAATGGTAACTAAGATAACTTTGTAGTTTAATAGCCAGCAATTTGCCATTAAAATGGCACGTAAATATGTTGAGTTTCAGAGTAATAGTCAGCGACACTTTTCAATGTGCTACAACCCCAGTCATAATTAATTTAGTGATTTATAAAAATTATTTATGAAAATACGCCATAATTACTTTGCATTAGCTGGCTAATGTTAGCATGTCATGCGCCAAGGATAAGCGGTAAAACGGAGGTAACTATTATACTGTATTGTAACTAAGCAGTTGTCAACGACAGATGCGCATTATTGTGTAATTACCAGCTCTGAAGGGTGAATCTAATAAACACGAACACCTCTCAGCCGCGCCATTATAGGAATTTGTTTTTTAGGAAAAAATACTTAATTGCTTTGCATGCTTTACTTTTTTCTACATATCATGCAGTACTGGACGTTGCTTGTCGTGTTTAATGTACGTTAAGTTTTTCCATTTCCATTGTGAAGGAGGGCAGCAGTTTTCTTGTGTTGGATGAACAGAGGTTTGCAAAGGAAATACTCCCGAAGTTCTTCAAACACAACAACATGGCCAGTTTTGTAAGGCAACTAAACATGTGTAAGTAGGCCTTGTATTCGTCCCTTGTGAGATTGCCCCCCTGCGGAATACCTGAGCTGACGCAGAATTGTTTTTGCAGATGGATTCCGCAAAGTGATGCACATTGATTCGGGTATAGTGAAGCAGGAACGGGACGGTCCCGTCGAATTCCAGCATCCTTTCTTCAAGCATGGCCAAGATGACTTACTGGAACACATCAAGAGGAAGGTAGGCAGAACGGTCTTCCTCCTGGATAAGCTGCATTGTTGAATTTGTCTCTGGTTTTGTTGAGACTCTTTTGTGTTTTAGGTTTCTACCTCCAGGCCGGAGGAGAGCAAAATCAGGCAAGAAGATCTGTCGAAGATCTTGTCCAGTGTCCAGAATATTCACGGCCAGCAGGAGAATATGGACTCCCGACTTGCAACGCTGAAAAGGTGCTCCATTTACTGTTTTTACTTTATATATGCAAACATCTCTTAACTTCGTATGCGTTTCATAAAGCTTTTAGAATGCAGACTTGGCTAATGTTGGCGACGGAGATGACCATGCTATGATTCCAGACACCAATGTACATATTGTATGTGAAATTAAAGCCACACTGCAAGTTATATTAGAATGCCAGTGTGTCATTTGAACGTGTGGCTTCCTCTGGTAACTTCAAAGGTTGAATCAGGTGACCGGGGCTTTTTTTTTTTTGCCAGGGAGAATGAAGCTCTGTGGAGGGAGGTAGCCGACCTGCGTCAAAAACACAACCAGCAGCAGCAAGTTATAAAGAAGGTTCGCTTACATCTTATCACCTTAACTCTCGCGAGGACAAAGAGTTAAATCAAATATGGTTTATCCCTGTTCTTATCAGCCTACAGCAGTCATCTTAAGTTTGAAATAAATACTTCAGTTTTGATACCAAGACATTACGTAATTTTATAGACTGTAAATGGGGGGGGGGGAAATAACATGTTATATACATATATTTTTACGTACGTTTGATAGTATCTGAAGTTTATTATACATATTTAATGGAAGATCTCCATATGCTTCTATTTCTTCAGCTGATACAGTTTATTGTCACACTGGTTCAGAACAACCATGTCCTGAGTTTAAAGCGAAAAAGGTAAGCCTGCAGATATTGTTGTCTGTTTAGTGCAAAGAATTCAAATGAAGCATATTGACTCCCTCTCCTGGAGGTAATTGGAACCACAGGCCCAGGACTGAGAAGCCTGGAGAGATCTCGTTCGCAGTGTATGCTCTGATTGAGGCCTCGGGCAATGGTGGCGACATTGACATCTTCTCCCACCCTCTCCCTCTCCAGGCCATTGCTGCTGAACAGCAATGGGAAGAAATCCAAATTCATCCAGCCAATCTTCGATGAGCCTGTGGACCACAACAAGGTTTGTATCGCCAAACAGCAGCCGGTCAGTTCTGGGCCGTCATTTCCAACAGTGTTGTCCTAAGTGCAGAAAGTACGGATTCTTGGCGCGCCTCTGATCTCTGAGGCTCGTACGCTACCAATGCCTTTTATGAATGCGTTTGTAGATGCTTATAACCGTGGCATTTATGAAAAGGGTTACCCATTCTCTGCATTCACAACAGTCTGCAATTATTTTTAGCTGTCGGCTCCATGCGGTCTTATGAGGTCGTGTTGATTAGTGTTGATTGTTCTGATACTTTTAGCCGTGCAATTGTTAGAAGTGCTTTGAGATGCAAGGTAAAGAAGGCATTTAAAAGTAATGCATATCTGTTCTATTATGCACTGTAATATTAAAGTAACATTTAATTTTTAAGCTTTAATTTACTGCTTGTGAATATGAGTGCAATTACAATGGTTACTACTGTACTTAATATTATGCTTTGAGAGACAATACAATGCAAAGGTTTTCTGTTTACATATATTGACATGAGTATAGAAAAGGTTGTAAAGTTTTAACAGCAAACAAAATTGCCATTTTAAATAATTATTTCGAGACATTGTATACTGTATTGAGTATCAAAAATGTATCCAAGTTTGTAATTTTGAGAACTTTGACTGCACTAATTTCTGATAATTAGCGTTTGGTTCCAAAAGTGATATGAGGCATTATGTGTAGCTGACTTCCTGATTTACTTATTTATCATGGTTGTTCTGTGCTCTTCCAAAGACCCACGTTAATGGGTTAAAGAATCATTCTGACATTACTGATGATGTCATCATCTGCGATTTAACCGTTGAGGATTCTGAGGTCACAGAGGAAATTTCACGATCTTTTGATCAAAGGTGGGCCTGTTTTTTTTTTTTTGTTTGTTTGTCATAAATATTGTATCATATTATGGTAATTGGTGTAATTTGATTTGTGTCTTTCTGACATGGTAATGCACCATCTGATAAGTTTCTCTGTGCTGCATTGTTTCTGCATTGAGAAATGTAGGTGACAAAACTGTGTAATGTATTATTTGAAAAGATATCTGTAGTTGTCTAGTGCTGCAGGTCAGCTTTTGTCTTTAGCATTACGTATAGCTGTAATCACCTTATAGGCTAATCTTAGACACACCGACGTTGGGATTTTGTGAAATTACATCTGAGAAATTTATGTTGCATTGCAAAAGCTTTTTCTCACCAACCTTTCTCAATCGCCAGGGACGTGGAAATAGTGGAGGTGCAAGGAGATGGCGTTGCCCCCACACTGGTGGAGAGCTCAGTGGACACAGAAGCGGGAAACTCCCCGGAGACCGCGTGCGAACACGCGGGCAGGAGCTCCAGCGAGTCGCCCGGGAGCAGCAGCGCGCTGCAGGTCAACTTGCCGTCGATACTGAGCTTCGAAGACCCCGTCAAAATGATGGACTCCATCCTCAACGAGAGCGGAACCATCTCGCAGAACCTGAGCCTTCTGGGAAAGTGAGTGTCACGTTCCCGTCGACGCCAAGCAGCGCGGCGGAGGAAGAGCTGTCGCGTCACGTCGCGTTTGCGATTATGCCTGCTTTTATGCCCTATTCCAGGGTTGAGCTGATGGACTACCTAGACAGCATCGATTGCAGCTTGGAGGACTTCCAGGCCATGTTGTATGGCAAGCAGTTCAGCATTGACACAGACGCCGTAGAGGTATGTGTGTGCCACGTTCGAGAGGTGCTGCTTGGCCGCCTGTATTTTTGGGTAGGAGAATGAGCACTTTATTTATTTTTAATTTTTTATTTGGGAACACGTTAACACTTCCTTTGCGACCTCCCGCCCTGCCCCCTCCTTTTAGCTTTTCAGTCCTGATTCTATGATGGACTCAGTTGATACCGGCGCCCACGTTGCTGAAGTGAGTCTGGTAATCTGTCCTTGTGTGTATTGTATTTCACTTTGACATGGATCCCAATTCCTGATCTCAGTGGTAGCCTGTTTTTAATAATACTAGGTTTCGCCCATGCTCGATTTTGCTTAACTGACACCATCATCCAGTGCGGCTTAATCTTTTTGCATTGAATCAACTACATAAGTTACTGGAGCGGTTCCGGTTCAGTACCACAGTGAAGGGTACTTTACGGGGATGAGACCTGGGGTGTGAACTAGCAAGTCCATGTGGATAGGCCTCTCTGTCCCCCCGCCTGCCGCCGTGTCATTTCCACCGTCACCTTCATCACGTTTAAGCAGGCCTGTCGCACGGGAAGCATGACAGCTGGTTTCGCTACTCTGTACTTTGGAAAGCGGAGGAAGAAACCAGATGCTGTGTCACATTCATTTTCAGGAGACGGAGAGTTTGAAAGAGAATGTGGAATTGTCAGCTAAAGGAGGGAAACCAGAGGCTGCTAATACAGGTCGGTAAAATGATCTCTTGTTACACCCACTCCAAGGTGTAATGGACACCAAAATTTACATTTATCCTGGTAGAGCATGGGTATACTTGGCTTTGCTTCTGAGTTAAATTGGTTTCAAAGTCTTTCCTTACTGCTCTTAAATACTTTTTTTTTACGTGGTTTATCATGCTCTTATTGTTCATTATGTCATCCCTTCACTAAGCTAATTATATAACTAGCTGTAGGATCACAGAGAGCAACCTAACAGTTAGCGGGCAGTATGTGAAATAGCCATAAATGTAATCAAACAAATATTGCCTGTGTTTTAAGCCTCCTAGTTTTTACACACATTTTAAGTGGAAACTTATCCATAGAAATGTAACTTAAAGCATAAATGACTTAAAGTTTCCCGTGGCGCTCTCCCTATGGCAGATAAGCAGCTGGTCCAGTACACCACCTGCCCCCTGCTGGCCTTCCTGGATGGCTGCACCTCCCTGATCCCGGAGGCCGAATCTCCGGCATGCGAGCTGGGGGAGGCGCTGCTGGAGCGGGCCACCGGGGACCCCGACGACGGTGACGACGGCCTGCTGGAATCGAGCCTGGAGATGCAGGAGCCTAAACGGAGCACGCTGATCCGCTTGGAGCCGCTGACGGAGGCGGAGGCCAGCGAGGCCTCTCTGTTTTTCCTGTGCGAACTGAGCCCCGACGGGCCTGGTGTGGAAGCTCCACAGCTGGAGATCTGAAGGGGGGGCGGGGGCGCAAGGAATGGACCGTTTGTATATATTCATCAAAATGATGATCTATTTATTTGCCAGTATCTTTTGGTACAATTCTGTCCCGGAGTTCACCGAAAAAAGTTAAAAAAAAAAAATTAAAAAAAATAAAAGGGTGGGGTGGGGGGGGAGACATTCCTTCTTTAGAAGATGCTCTGTTTCAGCCTGGGATGTAGATGCCTGTAGGCCTCTTATCCACAAAGTTCATAGTTTGACGGTTATTGGTTTATCTTTTTTTATTTTATTGTACACATTTCTTTAAGTCATTTTGAAAGTCATGTATTAGTTATGACTTGAGCAGCACACTTGTGTTGTACAGAGAGATGTCTGTACTGGATACCTGCTTTGGTGTGTCACTCCTACATGCATAGTTGCATTTTTAGTTCACAGATTCTGCTGAGACATTTCATGTGAGTTGCCTGTGAGCTTCTTGTCATTAACAATAAATGAGACTGCTTCATTTTTGGAACATCAATGCCACAGCTGAAGGGATTTTTTTTTTCCCCCCAGTGCATGTAAACGTGTATACCTATGTGCATATAAGCAGAGGCCAACTTCCTTCGTTAATGTAGTATCCACCCCGGGGAACGTAAAACATAACGTAGATCATGATTCATACACCCACACACTCATGAAAGGATCCTGACAATATCGGCGCCCCACGCAAGTTCAAGGAGAGTAAAGACAATTCACAGGACACCCTGGAGCAGGTTTTTATTTCTGGTTACAGGAGTAACATCCCAGAGCTAGTGAGAATAGAAAGATTACAGTGCAGAGGCAAGTTCCAGTGCTAGTAAAAGCTAGGTGAGCAAATTCAACCACTGTGCACCATCTGAAAGCAAACACTGATACAAAAAGTGCAGTTACTGTCACTTCCTACTATATAAATACAGAATTAAGACATTTTACAACAAATGCAAAACATTTGAAGACCATAAACAGGATTAAACAAAATTAGTCAAATGATACTACACCATACCTTCACGATGAACAGCAAGCCCAATGTTCTGGTTAAGCTCTGACAGGACGACCAAAAAAAAAAAATCACAAAATCAGGGACAGCAGAAGGATGCAGGGAAATTGTAACCGATGGTGACACAGAGCATGCAAATGGTCAGGTTTCACATCACGGTTCCTTATGTGCTAACATATGAAGCTCTTCAGCTAATAGTCAAAAGAAAATCTCACAAGCGTTCCTCTACTTTTTAAATCAAAGAAACTAAGTTGTGCTCGACAGCCACATTATTGAATTTAAAATGTAAAAAAACGGCAAAACAATGCTATGAAGCTGTTTACAATCTACAGTCGTTCAAGCTTCCCCCCATTCTATTTTAATAAAAGCGCCCCCCCCAGTAATCAAACTTTAAACCTTCTTCCTAAAGCCCACTTCGGACACATTTAAAAGCGATGCCTACAGACAGCTTCAGCAGCTGCCGTCGTTACATTTTTTTGTATTTCCAACAAGCTCTTCATTTGACGGTTCAACACAAAAAAGTGACGCTCATGCATTGGAGAAAGAAACTTGGGGAATACACGCATGGTATGTACAGTGATGACGGTCCGTCACGCCGCACACGCACTGCTGGGGCGTGGGGCTTCCTCTGCCGGCATTCAGTCGAAGTCACGGTTGGTCAGGACCAGCGGGGCCACCAGAGTCCACACATACAGAGCGATACAGATCCAGCTGGACGAGATCTTGACCCAGACAGATGGCCACTTGCTTGTCATGGTCTCATAGTTGGAGTCAGGACTGTTACAGCAATGAGAGATGCAAAATGAATCATCAGCACAGGAGAATACAGTGATATCCATTCTATATTTTTAAAAGCTGGTAATATTACTCCCATTTCTATTGTTGAAGGCAGCTATGATCCATAAAACCGACATTAAAAACAAACAAACAAAGGATAACCAATTTTCCCCCCATTTAAGTAATTACAAGCAATATATCACACTGAACTAGTACTGGACTACTATAAAACGAACCAGTACAAAACTGGAACAAACAGAACTTTGTAACGTCTTTGCGTGCCAGGAACCAGAGCCTTTTAATGTATCCAGGAACCTTTTTCGTGTTCACACTGGAGAAACTCGGCCCGACTGTAGATCCTTAAAGGCAGTTCCGGAACCCGTTAGTCCCTATTCCAGATTAGATGCTTTTTGTTCTAACACAAACTACTGGGAGGGTGCTTACAGCCATTGTTTGCTGATTGGTCGATCACAAGCACTGGTGCCAACATGGAAGTTGTGCAGAAGTGCAGAAAATTGAGCAGAAAGAATCATTTTTGCATCCAGGTGGAGACGGCCTAGGGACTTAGGGACCAAGGTGCATTTGGGCCAGACAGGATGGCACCCACCTGTACCAGTTGGTCAGCGTCATCATGATGTACAAGGAGGCCAAAAAGAGCATGAAGTGGAAGAAGGAGTAGCTGTAGGTGACCCCATCCTTCTCGTTGTCCACGGCGCGATTCAAGCCATCTCCTTCCTCGAAGTTGTCTGGGTGACTGGGGCCATCCTCAATCAGGGCAGACTCGTCGCTGGTCAGGGTCAGCTTATTAACCTGGGTGTTGGAGGAGTTTCGGATGCTGCCAAGTACAAGAAGGCAATGAAACATGGGACTTATCAGCTGCCAAGATTCACGTTCATAGGCACAGGTGTCAAATGTGAATATCAAAATACACAGAAGGCGACCGACTGCTTACCTGGAATACAGGACACAGAGGAGGAAGAGGATCAATCCCACAATGCCCTGAGCATCCCACCACTGAACCACATGGTCACGGCTGATTGGGCCGGTGCTGTTATAGCCAATGATTCCCAGCAGGCTCGGATTACACTTCCTCTCTGTAAAACAAGGACATACCAGTCCCTTTACCATGAAACACCCATTTACAAGGCTGGCAAGTCTAAGTTAAGAGGAATACATGTCCGTGTCCTACCCGGCTCATTGGTCATCGCAGACCAGGTGAGATACATGGTGTAAAGAGTGACGATGGAGGACTGGAGCAAGCCGGACCTCGGTTGCGACTCCTGCAGAGACCGGAACAGCACACGGCCAGGGGATTCAGCCGCGAGAGAACATCAACAGCCGATCACGTCCGAATGTGATGAAGTCACTCTACGGACGTGGCTGGCCCATGGCCAGATTCCCGAGGCGGACCGGTTATGGTTCGGTGATGTGCCGAGAGGCGGGGGGGGGGGGGGCCCTAACCTGGATCTTGGGTAGGACAGACATGACCGAGGCCCCAATGCACAGCAGCATGTTGACGCTGATGAAAGCCTTGTTCTCAGTGCATCCGTCGGCATGGGTGTAGTAGATGTAGAACATGACCAGGGACACCAAGGACAGGATGTAGTTCACAGTCGTCACTGACAGAAGAGCTGCAGAGAAAAAATACATACATTAAGCCACTCCAGAGCCAGCTCATTTCATCGTGTTAATATAGAACAACAAGATACCATCTTCTATTCTTCCTTCCATCTACAGAGCAAACACAAGCCTACAGATACAATACCAGGCACATATGCTGAGAATCTCCCGGATAACCCGGAGCTAGTAGTCATCACGCTGAGTTATAATTACTTTCATATATACGCTTTCTGAAGATATAGGCTGCCGCTTGCCCAGGGCCTGTCTGCATACCTGCATACCAACAGCGGGAGTTGCCCTCCTCCATCTTCTCCACCCAGGACTCGTTCCAGGAGTGGGCGAAGTCGATCAGCAGCACCAGCTGAATGAGGATGAAGCAGAATGCCCCGGACATGCCCACGTAGAACCACACTGCGGCAAACGCAGGGACAGGTTTCGAAGCTTAGCCGCTGCCAACAAAAGGCATGAGGATTCCCCCCCCCAACCCCCCACCACAAAGAACGGGGCATCAAGATTGTAGACAACCAAGCGTCTTCACGTAACCCTCCAAAAGACAGAAGGCAGGGAGAACTGCAAGTAGTCTGCCTGGAATGAATGGAATGTGGCCAAAAAATATGAAAACTAATTTAACGACCTGGGGGTGTTTGGTTGGGTTGGGGGGGGGGGCACAAAATCACAATTAAAAATCAACAAATTATCCTCGTCTAAATATTACAGGAGAGAAAACACAATCGGGATATAGGTAAGATACACCTGCTGAAATGGGATCAGCTCTGGCAGCTTAATCCCAAATCATAAAGCACCGTGCTGCCTGCACAAAACCTACGAGTCAGGATACCACGCCTGTAAGCGGTCACCACGCCAGACGGTGCATTACCAGTCGTGAAGGGTCCCTCGGGAATGAAAAAGGCCCCAACAGTAATGGCGGTGGCAGCTGCAAACTTGAAGAACCAGAACCTACAGGAGAGATGAAGGGTCTGACGTGCAGAAAGCGCAGCACTGACTGACGGAACGGATTGCAGTAGCTACACAGTACATGCACATTCACAATATTGAAAACAATGGCTTCTTTATTTTTTTTAATTCCTTAATTTTTTAAACCACCGATTCTCAATACGCCAGAGATCTGCCACAGCATGTGTTTACTACACAGATTCCACAGAGTTCAACTATGCAAAGCCAAGGAGAGCAACAGGAGTAAATGTGTGACCGCCAATGACAAGCTAGAAGAGGCGTGACATCATCGGGTGACATCAGCAGCAAGCAGGGCTTACCCATTATGCACTGCAGCTCGGGGGTCTTGGCTACTCTTGACCTTGATCATAAGAAGCGAGAACAGTAGGAAGAACATGGCCATGCCGAAGCAGACGCGGTACACGGCCTTGTAGCCCACGAGGACGTCGCAGTTGACGTGACCCTGCACGCCCGGCAGGGACGTTCCCATACCTCCTTCGCAAAACCCCGGAATCTGTAACCACGTACAAACACTTGTCACCCGTACCATTCAAACCAACACTCAGCTCAATCTGCACCTGTAAATACATGAAATTCGTGCAAAATTAAGTTAGAAAAAAAAATCCACTTTTTTTAAAAGAATGTTCTGCCTGGCCAAAAAAAGACGCACACTTTAATATTTCATAGGATCGCCTTTAGTTTTGATTGTGGTGCATATTCGCCAGTGCATTATCTCCACGTGCTTAGGCAACATCAACATTCCTCCCCCATCCAGATTTGCATTTGCTTCTCGTTGAGATGTTGTATTGATGATAGGCGAGTTGAGCCACTCCGTGAAGTCTTCCTCAGCACGCCTAAGACTTTTAATGTGATGATGGTCAAGACTCTATGCTGGCCGATTCATATGTAAAAACCTTTCCTCGTGCTCCCTGAACCACTCTCTGACAATCTGAGCCCGATGTATCTTGGTGTTATCCTCCTGGAATATGCTGTGCGATTAGGAAAGAAAAAAAAATCTAATGATGGATCGACCTGCCATTCAGTAGATTCATGTAGTCAGCTGACTTCACTTCATCGCTGCGTAATGTTGCTGAGCTGAATCAATGATCCAATCGTTGGCTCTTAAGTACTTGCTGATTTAAATTCAAACGGTAGCTTTTTTGGGCCAGGCAGTGTATTAGCCCTCTTTGAATATTATATGAATCAAACACTGCCCTCTACAGGGCTATGAAAGTATAGCACGACATGAGGCAAAGCAGGACCTTCTGCAGCTGGCTCTCCATTCCTGGCATGAGCATGATGCAGGACACGGCCACTCCTAGCAGCATAAAGGCCGCGTATATCAGCCGGGTCACCGTAGAATTGTTTCCGCTGGGGCAACACCTGCACAACAAGCAGGGGGCGCTGCCACACAGGCAGGGAATCTGGGGCACAAACAGCTCACGGTTAACAGTCACATTAAATCCCAGACTCTGGCTACAGGACAATGTAGAAACATTTTGACTAGAATAAAGCGACAGCAGATTACTAAAGTGAAGCACTGCAAATACAGAAATGCTATCTATGAGCAGGAGGGTAGTGCAGTTGTACTGATGCGGGGCCTAGTCACCTAATTTAATTCTTGTACATCTACTCATTTCAAGATCAACAGTGGATTTGGGACCCAGAATTTTTAACTTAAATCTACAATGATGTTAAGCAACTTCCTGTTTTCCCCATGGACTGATTAGCCAACAGTGGAAATGAGATCCCTGTTAAAGGGGTTAGGGTTAGTAAATATAGTCCCACATTGGACTAAGATCAAACCCTGACGCAAAACAGAGGCAGTATATATATACACACCCAAAACACAGGTATATGTACAGCCTGACACAGCAGCATGCTGTAAGACTAAATTAACCACACAAGTGAGCTCAGGTTGAGTTTAAAAAAACTCAAGTTTTTTAAAATCGTTTTTTAAACACTTATTTCGCAATGCCAAGTTGGATGACACTTGAAGAGAAACTTCCCGGACATCTCAAGCAAGGGAAAGTACAAGTACCCATAATTATACACTGTAACCACTATTAAAGTAAGGTAGACGGAAACAGTACTATGCTGCAACAAAAATCATCAAAGCCTCCGAGCCCAACCTAAGCCTTTACTGGAAACGGGGACCAAGAGCTGGTTGTACGTCTGATTAGGTATAACCAGAACACAATGTCCCTGACTCTTAGGCACCATTTCCACTTTCTGCCATTCTAACATATCGGAATGAATGGATCAGTCGTCGGTATATCAGTTTGTTTTTAATCTAATCCACCAAGATGTCTGTGGTGGTGGTGCACAGCAGACAGCAGTGCGTCACTGTCGGCGTGGCGTAGCGGGGAAACACCCTGCTGCGGACAAGCAGCTCACGACGCCGCGGCATCCATCAGCGCCTTATATTACACCAAGTGCATCATAAGCAAGGACACATTTTCGTATCTCTGAATCGCCATACAAACTACAGGGACATTTTAATACGACAATGACAATGTCAGACATGCTCTGCGACAACGTCCCGGACATCGCCTCGTACGCAACGAGGCTCCATTTTCATTTTCCCTTCGTCGTCACAAACAATGACTTCGCAATATGCCACGCTTGATAAAACAGGCGACGTATCTCGTAGCGCGTATCCATCTACCAAAGCAAGAATCATTTATCATACCCAGCTCGCCATAGAGCAGAGTCCGAGAACAGCCCCCATGATGGCTTGCTGTGCCGAACCTCTCTACAGAAATAAAGATGGATGCTGCTCCTCTGCTTATTGTTTACAGTCTCACCGCCACTTCCGGTGCAGCGCTGGTGGCCCCGCCCACAACGAGACGGACTTCCTGTTTTATACACAACGTTATTAACGAATTTAAATATGATTGTGAGTAGTATTTGCAACATAATAATATTTTTACTGCTTCAGCAGGACGGATTCCTCGCGTTCATACCTCACCTAGGTGTATATTCCTAACAGGAGTCTTTATGCAACTGTTTTATTGGCTGATTAAACGTGTTTGGCAGAAAGAAAATAAACCATCCATCCAGGTTTTGGTTCATTTTACATTTAATATGAATAATTAATGTTGTTTTATATCATTTCATTAAAATGGTCTGTCTGTGTGTGCCCTGCAAAAGACAGGATTTCTGTTCAGGGTGTATAGAGTTATATAGTACTATTAGTGTGTTGTCATGTTCAGGGGAGTGTCCCACAAAGCAGGATTTCTTGGTTAGCTGGGTTCCCTTAAGCTAGAAGGCATGATTGTCCAATAAGAGCATCTCTGGACAATCACTGCTTCTAGCTTAAGTTAACCCAGCTAACTGAGAAGTCCTGCTTTGGGGGAACACTCTCCCTGAGGTATGCCTGTCACAAAATAGTGACCAATTTCATCTGGTTAAACACAGCTGAACTTCACACACATCACACAGTGTATCGATTTGGAAGCGTGACCATGGGACTTCCTGCATTGAGAGGCTCTGTGTTTCCATGATTTACTATACAATGAATAACATGTTTACTTTCTGCATACATTTTTTATGTGCATTCTATTTCTTCAGGTTCAATGTTGGTTATAGCCCATCCCAGGCTGCATATGGGTCTGCGATTCTTGATTGGGGGTGTAGCTCAGTTATAGAGCATTTGACTGCAGATCGAGAGGTCCCAAGTTCTAAGAATTTACATCTCATCATTAACTTTTGGTTTGAATGCCATTCCACTGCTGGGCATGCACATATTCTACAAACAATTTAGAGACAATAATTTTTATAATTAATATTTTTGTACTAAAGGCAGAATCCAAAGCACTCAGAGAAAACCCATTCAATAGAGGAAGGACATGCAAACTCCAAACACAGACTGGCAGTAGGTCTATCCCCTGAGCCACCATGTCACATAACATTGGTGGCAACATATGTCTCTTCTTTCACTTCTACCTGCAATACATTCGATTATTAGCAGTTTATTGCTTTTGGAGCGCTGCATGCTGGCTGACCCTGAGCTGTGACCCCCTCCCTTCCATGCGTGTCTGTGTGTCTCATAGAAAGCAAGACGGGATTAGCAAAAAGACAGTTTACCACTGGGGATCAATAAAGTATCACTGTTGTGTTCTATTATTCCATGTCAGGAATTTGACAAGCTGGATTAGACATTGCACCCGCAGTCCAAAAACATGCTAAGGTGAATTGATGTTGCCAAATTGTCCGTAGGTGTGAATGTGTGTATGAATGGTGTTTGTACCCTGTGATGGGCTGAATCCCCGTATACCAGTAGCTTTTAGGAGAGACTCCAGACCCCCGCAACCCTGCAAGCGGACAAGCAGGTATAGAAGATAGATAGATGGATGGATGGATGGAAGGTTACTATAAATGTAGCTTGTTCTTCACACACTGACACATATGTTGCCCACCTCCAGCTAATGAACGGAATCCCACAGTCCTGGCCAGATAGCTAACACCCACACAGTGAGTGCCTCGTTCGGCGGGCAGTTTGGACTCCCGCATTATTCCCAGGGCAGATGCCTCAGCAGAGTACGCCGTGTGAACAGAACTGGAGGACGACAGCCCAAAATGTAGAGGTCACTAAATGAGAAGATCACCAGAAGAAGAGCTGCCAGCCTGTTCCGGATAGATGGACACACCTGAACTGGGACACACTCTTTAACCACTCAGCATCAGGGTCACTGGCCACAGCGCTTTCAACGTCCTGAAATCCAGGAACCACCGATGGGCACAGTGCATCGGTGGAGACTCAGTACAATCACTGAGAAGCAGACCGTTTTTTAAGATCTTACACCATCTTGTCTCAGTCAAACAGGCCAATAAACATCTCGTACGTTCTTATTAAAGAGCTTCCGCGTCTTGTGGTGTTGTCAGTTGTACTGGCACTGCAGCAAAAACAAAATTACAATGGATAAGATTTACTGGTGCAGCTTGTATCAGCTTTTACAGGTAATTGAATTTGGGTATATCACATATATCTGTTAAACAAATAAGCCATGAGAAGCTGTCACATTAGCAAGCACGACCCGTCGTGTTAAGTGATGACATTTGTAATAAATATTGCCGTCCATGTAGTTTTACATATGCATCAGGAATGTAGTACAAATCATTAGAGTTTTCAATCCTTTCAAATAAGGAGTTTTTGTTTGTTCAAGTCAGGTTCACATATGCCATGGGGGACTCA
>JABFEB020000039.1:4353085-4369462 GCA_019775895.2 Stomatorhinus ivindoensis | reverse complement strand
GGGGGGCTCAGGGTGTAACTGCTGACTTCAGGGCTGGGGGCTCAAATCCCTCATCTGTTCCATTGGTGGAGGTTGTATCCTCTCCAAATTCAGTTCAATTCAATTTAATTGTATAGAGCAGTAATACAAGGTTATATTGTCTCAAAGCGCTTTACATTGTCCCTGCCCAAAGCCCCCGGGAGCAAACCAGAGGCGACAGTGGCAAGGAAAATCTCCCTGGAAGGAAGAAAACTTCGGAGGATCCAGACTCAAAGGGGGAGCCCATCCTCCAGGGCCCGGCAGAGGAAGTCAAATGAGCAAGATGGTAAAACCCTAATTTATACAGGCCAAATTTTAAGATTTGAGACTGAATGAGGAGGACAGGCAATTGATGGTAGGCATGTGCTGGTGCTGCTGTTGCAGCAGCATGAATGGTGGTACAGCAGGAAGGAGTGACACCCACGTGTGGTGTGGGGGGCATGTTGTATGGCTTTCTTGGTGTAGTCCAAAAATCATGGGGTATCGGTAGCAGAAATCCCTAAATTGCTAATTGTGTATTTGCCCTGTGACGATCTGATTCTATCCTGGGTGTAGCCCTACGCTGCCTGAGGAGACGGGTCATTCGTGGTAATAACCGAGAAATTATCGATAATGCAACCAAAACGTACAAAAACATATCGCTGCAATGCAATTTCTTTTGCGTATAACCAAGATATCCCACAGCAAATAATCTTATTGACAATCATCGTCAATCCTAGTGGGAACAGCCATGTCTGAGCTATCTTAGACATGAGACATGTGCATGCGTTGCATATCCCAAGTGTCCAGTTGTAGAGAGCAGAGGAATGTAAACAACTCAGACACATCTCTGCAACTACAAGGTCATTTCTAGGGAATGGCTATTTATAGCTGTTGTCAAGGGGACCAGTAGGAGACTCCTGGAATCTCATTTCTTCCAGAATAGAAAAGGTCCATTCTGTCACAGAAGACAAAACACATGTAACGGCACTCCGGATCCTCACAATAAGGCCATTAACCAATCTTCAAAGGACTAGGAATTAATTAAGAGAACGCATGTATTTAACTAATTGTGCTACATTTCTATTTTTTCGTAGCTTAATGGCCTTGCCATGTTCCACCTTAATTTGCACAGTTACATTAATCTCTGCTATGGTGAATATATGGTTAAACTTAATATCATATCAAAAATATTAAAACGTTGCCAGGGGAATATGAATATGCATGAATTTTTAACAAATTAAATAAAATTGGGTGCAGTGAGTAATATACGTGCACAGTGGTAGAGTTGAACTATTTTTGCTTCTAGCCAACTGGGCCTGCGATGGGTTGGCACCCCGTCCTCGGTTAGTCCCCGCCTTGCACCTCTAGCTTCCAGGGAAGACTCCGCACCTCTCCAGTCTCTGCATAGGACAAGCAGGTACTTGATATAGATTGATGGATGGATGGATGGATAGACAGCCAACTGGGCTAGTTAAGCAAAAAATGTATTCCAACATGCATTTTTGCCAGCCAGCAGGCTAGAGCTCGTTTTTTTAAACTCATCCTCCGTCTTAGTGACTCACCCCAGTGAGCTTCATTTCTAGCCCATTATGCACATCATACATTCATAATCCCGGAAACTCAGGGTTCTTTACGTACCATGTCTTCCTACTAAGAAGAAAGGCTGTCCTGTTCTCGCCATGTTCCATAACCCGCTTCCAGGCAACACCGCAATCGTGTAATTTACAGAATCAGTGAGTCGTGGCATAATTGCAAAATATCTACTTATCAAGAGGACAAAAATTGTTTAATAATGGGCTTTGGAGCGTTAGAGTGTGAACCGAAAATTAAATTAAATTAGCTCAGATTACGCATTTTTATCAGGCTGCATCAACAGGGAACATAAGAGTAACATAAACAGCCACTTGGAAAAAGGTAAAACACATAAAATGCAATAAAAAGGAGGCTTGCTGACCTGTCATAGTCAAGTACCCTCGCAACTAAACTAAGTGCCAATACATTATATGAAATATTACCACTCAATCAGGCCACAACAAAGAAATAAAATGGTTGTTACAGTGAGAATGTTTTACTGTTCAAAAGCTTCAGACAACTCTTCTTTAATCAAATGTATAGACTCCAGTTCAGCTCATGACAACAGCGACTGGTCCAATGCCAAATCTCCTGGAAGAACGCCCAGCACCTAACAATGCAAAAGTTTTCGACACCACATAAAGTTCACATTGAATTAAACTGTAAATCACTTCCTGTACTTCTTCGACAGGGTCTGCTAGTGATTCAAACACAATGCTAATTATACTTCTCAGATTAAGGGCACTAAAGCCTAATCCTGCTTTATGTATGATTCTTAAATTAATTTGCTATTATGGAACTTCACCCCCACCCAGCCACACCTTCTATAGATAGATGTACAGAAATGCACAATTCTAAGCAAGATAACATAAGTCTTATATTAAAGTCCCAAAGTAGAACATTTTCAAATATCCATGTATATACAGTAATAACGAGTAATTCACAAATGGCAGAACTGAGTACAGGGACAGAAGAATGAAAGACAATAGTGGAATAAAGATGCAGTTTGTGGAGGGCATTCTTAACCTTGTGTCATGTTTGCTGTGTGTCCTGGGAAACACTTTGTAAAAGATCCTGCAACTCATAATTATAGAAAGTTACGTTTGTCTGCTCTCAGCTAGCGTGTCAGCACAATCCCTTCCAGTGAGGCTCATCTGCCTACGACGTTGCCTCCATATTGATGAGCACAAGGGGTTCTTTGTACTCTGCGGGGCGGGGGGTAGAGTTTATACACAGCCCACTGGCAAGGGCTGATATGGAGGCTCGGACCCATCAGCCATGCCAGCACAGAAACATTAAAAGCGGAGCCTAAATATAAATATATATATATATATATTATACCACGGACACAGATGAAACTTATCAAGGACACATTTGTCTGTGTGCAGACAGGTTGACAATCAATAGTGAAAAAAGTTAATCGGGAGTAAAATATGTCTTAATAATAGCTTAAATACTTATTGTACATCTTCCATGTCTTTCTGATGGGGTTTCTGGAAGCATACCAGTTGCTATGAACCACCAAGGAATTTTTTTCACTCCTCCCAGAATACACTGCTTCGGACACTGAATCTTTCCATCACATGCAGTACATATGACAGATATATGCTGTTTTTCCACACCAGAATACATCGCCTTTACGAGACAGAATGGCTGCCTGTTTCCGGTATCATGGCTAGCAAGGATATATACTCAGAGTATTCATTTTCTCTCAAAAATGTAATTCCACCAAAAGCCTTTAATCTCATTTTATCTTTCCTGACAGCTGGCAATCTGCTCTCCCAAGGTTAATTTCATGGTATGAAAAGCATGAAGTGATGAGGTAAATAAATTTTTCCACTGGAATAAGTCTGTAAAGAAAGTACAGCTTGTGTCCCTTTGCTATGGAGGTCTCCCCTCCCTGTCACATTATGCAGCTTGGATTATGCCGTTTTGGTACATTTACTCCCTACTCAGGGACTCCTGCCACAATAAAAATTCTGCTCCAATGTGGAATGACAATCAGCATGGTTTGACAGATCTGGCTAATCTAACAGACCATTAGAAATGGTTTCCGTAAAATATTGGCCACCGAAATACTGTTCCCTATGAATTTATGCATTTCAAAATCTTCTCCACGCTGCTTTTCTCTGTGAGGCTTAACGGGGTTAGCATGTCAAGCAGGTCAGACCAGACCTCCTGCCAAGGCCATGGACCGCTGCTTGTTCTGGGGAATCCCCGCATATTGCCAAAACAGCTGGGTGATTTAATCCCTCAGTGATTGTACGGAGAGAGGCGAACACACCACAATATAATCAGGAGTAGGATCAAAACATTTCTTCCAAAAAAAAAAAAAAAACGCCAGTTAATCTTTTTTGTCAGATCCTTTTTTTGTCAAATCAGGGCACATATGGCTCCCGTGATTTATTAAAGACCGATGAAAGCCATAGCATTCACATTTACAACTGAATGCAAACAGATACGGCTTTTAACATGAATAACGGTCAAAGCAAAAATCAAATCAAAATGAATGTGTATTACCGGCACCAATCAGATATAGTGAAAATGACTATTATTTTGCGTTTTTAACCTGGCATAAGCGCCGTTCTCGCGCATAGTTCAGTTGCCACGGGTGTACGGGAATCGCAACTCCGCGCGCCCTCCGCGCACTCGTTCGCGCGGTCACGGACACGGATCGTGCGCGCGTGATGTCACCGGCCGGGGGGGAGCTGGGGGCGTGTGCACGCGCTGGAATTGGCGAGCAGCCCGTGCGTGGACTGAGATGAAAAGGATCCCAGCAAGTTCTCCCAATGGATAGACGGCGCATTCCCACATCCTGACCGCGAACTGCAGCACCTCGCCGGCGCCACCTGTTCCGTCTAGCGTGCACCGTGTAAGTGACCCATTCGTCATTCTCTGGCGCCGTTTCGGACCTAAATAAGGAGCCGGTGCTTCCAACTTCTTATCAGCTCCCGGGCAGGAATCGACGGCTGAGTTGCAATGCTTTCCCGCGGGCCGTTGAGCTGTCATTATCACGAAGGGCCGAAGCGTTTGGGTCGTCGCGTTTAATCGCGCGAGTGCCATCGGGACCGGTCCACCGCCGAGCCGCAGCCCCCCGAAGGGTCTCACGGAGAGGTGCTCGCCGTGTCTCCGCTTCGCAGCGCCGCTACCCGAAAAGGGGCGCCTTGCAGTTTATTTGCTCTCCGCAGAAGTATCGTCTTGAATGAGACGAAAAAGGTGGAATTAATCGGCAACAATTAACCGAAATTCAACAACGTCGACGCAGACGCGAGCTTCAGGAGGAAACGCCTGATAAGTCGAGGTTTTTTGCGTAATTTTGCAGTAACCTTAATATATCCACCACGCACGCAAAAAGAGTCGGTAGTAAGGCAGTTAGGAAGTCTATTTGTTGTTTAGTAGCGTTCATTCCAGCGTTTTGCATTATTATTTACGAAGGCACGGCTGTGCAGAATTTAAATCATGACAATAATTGTTATAAGACGTTTAGTTATTATAAGCACATGAGATGTAGGTTATTGGTTTCTATCTGCCCCTTGCAGCAGTCCTACTAGTATAGTATAGTAGTAGCCCTACTAATGTAGTCGTAGTATGATCCATTTACTTCACTGCTCAGATATTCACGTTGTTTTGATCAAGCATATACACACCTCCGTAAATAAGCACACACACAAGTAGCCGTGGGACTAGGCGCACAGTAATGGGAGTGGAGCCGCTAAAAATGAACACTTTTCCTGAAGAGCGGCAGGATTTGCGAATTGGTTGAGTGTTTATTTCACCATTTGTGGTTTTCTGTGCAATAACGTATTATGAACGTAAGTCTTTACTGAAATACTAATTACTAAGACCATGGGACAGGCTGTGGTATTGCTGTGGATGGTCTGTACAATGTTAAACTGCCGCGTTATGTCAGTGGGAGTGAGTGATCATGCTTGATGCAAGGTGGCTCTTCAGTTAGCAGTAACTGGCCCACAGCTCCGGGGATTCGCTCTGCGGCATAATTGGATAATGCCCAAGTGGATAATTGTTTGCGCACTTACCACCTAGGACCCTGCTTTTTGCACCCAGTGGGAAGGAATTCCTCTGTTTCCTACACCTGGTTGTAGGTTGTATGGAGGATTTATCTCCCCCCCAAAAAGAAAGCTTTCCAGTTTGTGATGCAGTGATTAAGCATCCATTGACCTCCCATAACTGCTAGTGCATTCAGTAAGCTTGGTGTGCTACCAGGGGTCAATGCTGGGTCCATACTGACTCTCTGAGGTGCTTTTAGAGATAGAAATGAACCAAAGAACATTTTTGACAGCAGGAGAAAAGCAGAGAAACAAACACAACAGAGAAAGCAGGCAAGCCCAGTTAATTTGACTGTGTTCTGCTCGCTTTATGTGTTAGAACAGGGGTCACCAACTCCGGTTCTGGAGAGCTACTATCCAGTCGGTTTTCAATCCTACCCGGCATCTTATGAGCCACACCTGTTGTCAGGTAAATACCTGGAGCAGCTGTGGCTCATCAGAAGGCAAGTGGGACAGAAAACCTACTGGACAGTAGCTCTCCAGGACCGGAGTTGGAGACCCCTGCTTTAGAACATGCTTTTATCCTAAATGTCTCACCTGATCATTTTTATGGTTTTTAAATGCTTGTGTCTATCTCACAAAGCGACGATCTTGTTTAGATGTCGGTTATTGGTTTCTAGTTGTCACTTGCAGTAATCTTACTAGTATAGTCATAGTATGACCCAGTTCACATTGTTTTGTTCAAACGAACCTCAGTCCTGGGATTTGAGCTTGCAGTGTTTTGATGATACATTGAGACCCCCCCCCCCCCAAAAATAAATAAATAAATAAATTGCTACATACACAAGAACCATTATGAAGAGAAAAAACCTGCAGGAGGAATGCTGGATTTTTAAGTTTATTTGTATGTTTGTTTTTTTGCAGACTTTCCCTGTTAACCCCATGTGCATTATTTGGGGGAAAAGTGTGTCACTTAAGCCAAATTAGAGAATTCGGAGGTGTTCCCAAACAGATGTATTCCCCCAATCCCTCCTTCAGCTGCCCGCTATCAAAACTGTCATCTTTGACTACTCGCGCTGATTCCCTTTGAATATCACGCCTTCCTGTTTGTGTTTGGGCCAGTTTCTTTCATTTTGTGCCCTCTTCCATATCCAAGCTAAGAACTGACTCCGTTTGTCAGAATAATTCATTTGTTTTCCTGTTATGCTCCCATTTTAAGTGACTATGGGGAAGGAGATAATGATTGTGTTTCACAATCTACAATCTCAACGCATTGTGTTCGCGTTTAATTTACACATCAGTCAGGACGGATATGCCTTTCCCTGCCTTTTACGTATCCCGTCAAATGCCTTGTTGCGGTTTGTCTCCGGGAAACAGCTGCCCATTATAAAGCCTGGGAATTAGTACTGACCCATTAACCTCCATTTTCTCTCAACAAAATGCAACAAGGCGAAACGCAGCTGCGGTTGCCTGAAGTCAGAAAAGCGATGCTCCCACGGAAGGCGCTGTTCAGCCGGCCTTGCCACCAGTTAGCGAATGTACAATTAGCGGTGTAATTAGTTCTTGGAATCCGAAGGTGCGCTCGTAATGGATTCGTGTAATCTGTCGCCAAAGGTCTTCACTTGACCTTTTGTAGTCTGGTATATGGTCTCCAGTGAATTCCCTCACGGTGTCGGCTCAGACGGATGGTGAAGCTGTAGCTTGGTTTTTTTATTTCTGCTCGGGTACGCCTACCTATGGTGACCTTCAGGAACACCTTACTCCCCACTGTCTGCTAGCTAAGCATACACACACACTCACCTCCACGTGCAGGGAGCAAGTGCTATATGCAAGAGTTTAATTTCCTTCTGTTACCCTTAGTTATCAATGCTGCTGTGCAGAAGTTGGAATATCTGCCTTTCGAAGTCTATTCTGTGCAGAAAATGAGATGATTCCGCCAATGCCTGACCGATTTTTGTAATCTACTCCGCCAGGCAGTTCCTGGCCGTCTCCAAAGGTGAGCGGCATTAAAATTCATATGGAGATCCCCTGCCAACACCCCACTGGGAGAATCCTTCATTAACAGCCAAATGTGGCCAACGGAAGCGTGACGTAAGACTGCTCAGTGATGATGAAGCTGAACCATCTGTTGTGCTGAGGCGGTGCTGAAGTGGCTTCCCCTGCTTCGGTGTAAACCAGCGTTGCGGCGAGGTCTGATCTGATTTCCGACCTTTACCACGCGGCAGTGAAAGGTGTAATTATGGCGCGGTCCGTCTTGTGAATTAATAGCAACAAGCCTGATTCTTCACTCCTATTTTCAGCCGCAGTAGCAAAAAAAAAAGGAAATCTTGGTGATATTTTTTACTCAAGACAAGGGGGCTTTATGGTTTTACTATGCACATGCAGGTATAGAGTGACTTTGGATCAGAGCTTATGATGGATAATAAGCATGTGAATTTTGCAGCCTAAATCGGAGACGCAGTGTTAAAGCTGCATCCGATTCATTATGACAGCATTCTTCTCTGGATGTTACCCGTATGCGTTCAAGTGCATTATGAAGAGGACTGACAAGAATAGGGGGCAATTTGTGTAATTTAATGAGCTTTTAGATGGTCATTATCATAGCTGTTGTTCTGAGGCTGATGTGTTTTTAAGGCTTACAATCTCTTGACCTCAGAAATTGTCATTTAAATACACAAATAATCGTCCAAAGGGTACATTGTTATTGAATCTTAGCACCAGTTCTATCCAATCATTGAATTTATTCGGTTGATTTTTTTTTTTTGATGAGCGTTTCCATGATTCGTCCTTTTTCTGTAATTGCTTATCTAGTACATGGTGACTGTGAACTTGGAGCGTGTTTTGGGAGGGGCAGAGGACATGGCAAGGGACACCCTGGATTGGATGACAGTCTGTCAATGTGCACTATTTGATGCCTTGTTAAAATCTGACACTTTTGTCCGAGGTGACAAGGTTCTTTCACAGGCAAATGGCTCCCGCACATGATAAGTAAGTATAGTTCCCATTGTGCTACCAATATGAGATAATAAATCTCATCCATCCCTGGCATTTATTTAGTACAGGATCATAGTGAACTTAGTCTGTCCCAGAATGCACTGGGCTCAAGGTAGGCACCCTGAACGGGATGGCAGACAATCACATAGCACACATTTGCATACATAAGTCACACTATCGGCAGTTTGGACACACCAGTTTATCTGTCCGCTTGTTCTTAGCCTATGGGAGGAAGCCAGAGTATCTAGGGGTAATGACTGAGACATGAGGAAGAACATGCATACACGGGGGGGGGGGGGGGGGTGGGAAAGTGAAACGGCAAAATACCGACATATGGATCATATACTAGTAACGACATATTGCACCACAAATGATTGTGCAATAGTGCAGCCAGTGACTGTAACTATCGTCATGCATGTGGGTAAAGGCCCCAAGAATTGTCTTGATGAAAATGCTCCTATAAGCATCAGTAATTTGCACTGGTTGGCACTGCATTGTCTTTGTTTGTGCCACTGTTTTGTCTAATTGCACTGTCCCACAGTGTTTGCGCATATTTGCACAGACACGCACTTTGTCGTTCAGCGTAGCTTTGTAGTGCTGTGTTGTTTTTTTTGTAGCACTATGGTTTCGTTTCACCATTTACTGTACCTACTGTATTTCGTTGAAATGACAATGAATAGCCACTTGACTTGAGGATGTTTCACGAGTAGAAATGTCAAGATGCACACTGGGACTCATGGGAGAATTCCTGTCACATGCGAGTTGGTCACTCTGCTGTGACTGATAGCCAGGGGGGGCGCAGAAATGCAATCAGAAGGCAGTCAGAGTTCAGAGCTGTCCATGCACTCTGACGACACCGGCGCGTTCGGCACGCTCGCTCTTCATGGGCGGCAGCTTCCTCAGGAGGAAGCACAATTATTCCATGGCTGAGGGGCAAAGGCCAAAAATGGAAAGACGGGATTCTGAGTTCTGAACTTTTGGACCTGGCACTGGCAGAAGGCGTGAGCTAAGAGTGGACCTCAGTGTGCACAATAACCCTGCTTATCTTGTATGTATTGCATTGGTCTTGTTCTTTTTTTTTTTTTTAATTTTCACTTATTTCAGGAGTTTAATTTCATCACATTAGGGCTACCACTGACGACTATTTGTTTTACTGATTAATCTATCGACTATTTTAATGATTGGTCGATTAATCTAAAAGACCAATTTTCCTCCAGAAAACTAAATTTACTGTTCATTCAAGTTACTTTTATTTTGACAACATACAACTATGTAGCATTGCAGGGCTTTAGATAATGCACGCCGGGCTTTTGGCATTATGCAGACATTTTTTTTCATTTGTTTTCTTCATTTTCAATTCCCTTTGGGTTTTGACTGCTGTGCTTAACTGTGTTGAATCTCCACATTTAGTGCTAGGGATATTTTTAGCCCTTCGATTGATTCTTGTTTGGGTTAATCGGCTGACTATGACTGACGGACCTTCCTTTGATCAATTTAATTAGCGTCCGTGCTCGGGTCCGGATGGTGAACTCAGGGGGCGTTCCTGAGCATTCTGTCATCTAAGAGGCCACGTTGTTCTGGGGTCAGGGTTCAAGCTGACCCCAGCATAGCCCTGGTGCTACTACCGTTTAGCATTACTGAATAAAAAGCAGTGGGAAATGAAGAAGGATCCAATGAAGTGCAGCCTTTGCAAGTGATCCAGTAAGGGAGCTCATATCACATTTGTGTTTAAGACCATAAAGAATTTAAGAACTTACATTTAAACTGACTTGCATAACAAATGCTTTTTGTCCTAAGTGATGTGCAACTGAGAAGAGCTTTGGGTCAGAGGGCGGAGTCAGCTACCGTCCAGAGCCCCTAGAATAGTTGTGGATGAATCTTGCTCAAGGGCCTTCTATGTTTACTCTACTAGCTGTGGGATTTGAACCAATGACCATCTGGACACAGGAACAGGTCGCAAACCTATTGATCTACACGCCACTCCTGACTTTTCAATCCTCCCCCATTGTTTTTCATCTTGCCAAACAGCTTTTAAAAAAATTTTTTTTTTTACCTGATGATATACAGAAGCAGAAACTGATCGGCTTCAATAGGCCAATGCAGCACTGCTGCAATTACCTGGAGGGATTTGTCTGCAGCCAGTGGGTCATTACACACCAGGGACTAAGCTGTGGCATGCAACTGCACTTCATGCTTCCCACCACTAGTGTTCCCCCATTGTCACAAAGCAAAGTGTGCCTAATCAGCACAGCGCAAGGAAGGAATGCAGACCAGGTTATTAATAGTGTAGGTTTAATCCCAGCTTGCAGAATGGCTTGACTCGTGCAGACGATGATACTTCTGAAGTGGATTTAAAGACTTGTGTTTGTAAAATATCACCCTAATGACATTCCAAGTGCCCATCCACACGGTGAAGGCTTTTTGTGGTTGCCATGAAGGGGCCTTGTTCATTTCCACAGCAGCCTTGGCTCCGGAGTTTTGCATAGATAAGGGCCCTGGAGGATTCCACTTTCTTTTCTGTTCTACTTAACCCCTTGAAATCTATAATTGGTTCCTTTGATGGTGCTAGTAAGGCTTTGACAGCTTTCCAGGACACACAAGTCAACAAGATTACTACAGAGCAGAGGTGAAGATGTCAGGTCCAGAGAGTACAAATCCAGACCGAGGTTTTTGTTTCAACCAACCAGTTGAATACTCTGTGACTCTATACTCAACTGGTCAGTCGAAACAAAAACCTCAGTCTGGATTTGTACTCTCTGGACCTGAAATCTCCACCTCTGCTAAAGAGCTGATATATGCTTTGTCGTCTGTCCATATGTTTATATGTACAGTATTTTTTTACATTGCCGGTTAATGTTAATCTTCTGTTTTAAACATTGCTCTTCAAAGCGTGCCTTAGATAATTCTGTATGTATTCTGCAACACCTCTTGTTCTGCATTCTGATTGGGCGCCCAGGGTACTGTGAGACCTGGTACATTCCAACATTCTTGTCCAGGATTGGTTGCCTCCTCTTAAACTCCCTTGTTCCACAGTAGGACCATGGGCACAAGGAAATGCGCCTCATAACCATGCCAAAGAAATCAGTCTGCCAAGATTTACCTTTGACATTCATCTGAACCACTGACGTGTCGGCTAAAGATAAGAGGGAGATGGAGACAGATTAAGAAGTAAAACAGGCTTATTAAGCACATGGTTATGTAACATGGGTACGCGCTACCTTTTCATTAAAGGAAAGGCTGAAAAAGGATCAATGCATTGACCTTAGTGAGCAGTTTGCTAATCTAAGCTCTGGGCCATCACTGTGTGTGTGTTTTCAACACCCAGGGTCTTCTGAAATTCTCCTTTGTCTAATGCAGGCCAGTTTATTAATTGTCAGATGTAAATGTCTGGGGGGAAAAGTACGATTGGTTTTCTCTGTTTTCCCAGTTGGCTGGTTTTTCTGAATTTGTTCCAGATTAGTCAAAATAGTATTGAAAATAATCCCAGTTTCTGTCTCCCTCAGTTATCCAAATCAGAATGACTCTCAGGGTAAACACTTCCATTTGTGTGTATAATGCTAGGGATCAACACTAAATAACTTCTTTTGCTTTGCTAGGTATGGGTACACAAAGGGGGTAAGGTGAGATCAGAAAAAATAGACAAAATGTCAAATTCTTATCTTTAATACTGCTGATTTCATTTTAAACAATGGTTCTAGTTTGGCTCTTTCAAGGTGCACACAGTACCATGTAACAGTGTATCGGAAAATTTTCTGATGGGCAGAATAATTCTTTAGAAATAATTTCTAACTATATATTAATTTAGCACAAAAAGATCTTTATTGTATTGTTTTCTTCCTGTTGCAATAATCATACTTCAGTCCAATCCGTTCGAAGATCACCTGGAACAAACACTAATTCATTGCGGCAACTCTAGGTTGGGGTCATCACCTTGGTTCAGAGGTCACAGTACGGTAATAAACCAGCAGTTTAGCTAACCTACGTCAGGCCACATGACAAAGCTTTCATACAAAGAGGTCCGTTTGGCACTGATTGCACAGTAGGAGCTATGACGTTTTATATCACAATGAAACAAATCCCATGATTTAATGACAATTCCAGCCAGTAGGGCCTTAGTTTGCTTTGCTTTCGTTAGGACTGCAAAGCTAATAATATGATATTATGTCATCTCCTCCACCACCAAAATCATTACACATATCTGCCCTTCCTTGTTTCACTCTGTGTATAGAGCTACAGTAGCTGATTGTGTAGTCCAGTGCATTAATGCTGATTTTTCTATTTTATCAACAAGCATGTGCGGGATATCTGACATGGTACATAGTGGATATTGTGTGAACGGTGTGCCGGATTACGGATAAAAAGCAGGCACCTGAAATACTCCAGAGCTCTGGGAATGGATTTGACCGACGAAGCTTGAAAAACCTCACAAGCCATATGAAGAACAGAAGCAAGTCACGCACGTCATCGCCGGGCCTGTAAGCTTTGGCCGTGCTAACGGTCTTCAAGCACGACATAGACACAGAGGGGTCACGAGGCAGCCCAGCGGAAGATGTGTGTCAACACCGATCGTCTGAGCCAGGGACTGGTCTGGGAGGCGGTGGCTGTGTGTGGCCAAGAGCGGACACACGTGGTTTCGTGTTTGCAGATCTGTGCATTTGGGGGGAATTCTCTCGGCATCCAGACCAAAACAGGATGTAATTTCAATCTTGCAATCCATCCCCTACCCCTGAAGGGGGGAACCCCCCCCCCCTGAAATATGATGAAATATGGAACCCATGGAAAAAATGACTGAGATCCCCGTAAGTGGTGCAAGTCTTGGGTATCTAATTCTTCGTACTGTCAGGTGTTCAAAAGGAAACCAAGCAGGGTAGTTAAATTTTATTGTCAATGAGACCTCAGAATACTGAGAGACACTTTAAATAGCATGGCGTGTCGTGTTACCGTAATGCCGCTCAAGTTTAATGTGTGCTTTTTTTTTAAAACCGTACCTTCTGCATTCTGACCATAACTGTGGTTCTGCACAAGAAAAAACCCCGCTGGACTCTGTAATGCTATTTTTACTGTACTTCTGTAGCTTGGACACAGAACGCACGTCTGCAGTGAATGTGGAGAAAATTGCCCTGCGCTTTCCCTACATACAGACCCGCTATCCTTTGTCACCCGGTGTCTCAGTGCCATCGAATTTTCCAGGCTGCCAGTCTGCCCTTGAAACTGGGTCTTGACGTGGTTCCTCATGGCGCTGCCTGAGACAGAATTCTGCACTGTAAAATTCCCTGGGCAACATTCTTCAATGAGGGTAAAAGGGAACCTTTCTGTGACAGGTCTTCCCATCAGGACTACCTGTCAGGAACCCCTGAAATTATTCCAATATGTTAGAAAGGTGACCTGCTGCTGTCCACAGAATGCTTCTGTCTGGCCTTTGATGTTCATTATTTCAGTACCCTGAGCGGTCCTTTCTCCTGGGCTTGCACTTATACCTTGTGAGTGTACCAGCGCTTGCAGTTAATCTCCTGCTTCTCATCACAGATCCAGATGTTCTTTTCTGCTTCAGCTCCTCAGTCAGGCCAGGAGAATTTTAGTAGTCACCACTTGTGTCATTTCTCGCTTCCTGAGTACGTATAGGACTGCATCAGCCGAAGACCTAGTCTGATTGGACTGTCTGACGTAGTGTGTACCTCTATTCAAGATTTTGACTGGATCAGTGGGTTAAGTTGACAGTTGAATTAGAAAATATAGACAGAATATCTAGACTGCAAGTAGAACTGTTCTTTGTTTAACCTTCTTCTTCTTCTAGTATGTGCACAGGTGCTTGGGAATTTGTCTCTTCGCCTCCCCCATCTTAATCTCCATACCTGGGGGAGGGTGTTTTATTTTAAGTGCTGGTTTTAGCTTCACTCTAGATTGACAACATGAACAGTATATGATATTTGCTAAGCAGTACTAGTGGTAACTTAAAGGAAGCTTTTTAAAAGCCTTTCCCTTTAAGTGGTAGCGACGGTAGATCCCATCCTAAGCCGGCTGCTGTTTATTTAGCGTGCGTGTATCTACGCTGGGTTATGGTATGTTGCCTGCCACAATAATGCGGCAGTAATGCGTGAAGCGGTGAGAACCTGCGCTAAACGAGAGCTATTTGTGGGTAACGGAGGGAGCGAGAAGTAGCTGTGAGCTGCGGCCGTTCAGCCGCACGCGACAAATTCATCTCGATGGAAGTGTAGGAACGGCTGGCGCTAGTTAGCGTGATGTCCATCTGAAAGTGGCCACCAAATGGAGGCGTGTCACTGAAATGACGAGAGGCATGGCCTCGTTCAGTTACACCCATCCATCTTGCTACTGCCTGCACCGGTCGGGACGGGGTGTATGGGGAGTAGGTGTGGGGCTTATTTTAAATGGCATAGGACATGGGGAGTGGCTGTACCTTGGATGGAATGCCAGCCGTGTGTGTGTGTGTGTGTGTGTATCTGTCTACACATACACAATACCACTTGATCTTCATTTTGGTGTCTGTCAAAATGTCAGCTTGGGTATTTCAAAACTGAGCTAAAGTCACTCCAGTATTTGCAGCAGCCATCCAACACACTGCAATTTTTTGCCCAGACCACTAGCACACCTCGTTCGGGTGATCAGTACCTAATCGAATTATTTAATCAAACAATCAATTCATTAATAAAGCTGGTACTGAAATTATTTAATGACTCCACGGAATGACTGCGGTCTCTCCAAGGAGAGGTTTGGGAACTGAAGCGGTGTTCATCTAGCCGTCCAACAAGCCTTTTTGGAGAACAGAAGTAATTTTTGTCAGGTTTTATTGTCACTATGAATTTGCATATATTCTAATGTTGTTGTCATTTTTGTTTGTTTGTTTCTGAGCAAATACACTCACTACCCTGTATATATACCTATACATTCATCAAAATATTTAATTCTCACTGTAATTTGCCAATTGCTGGGCATGGCATAATGGCTGAATGATTGGCATGGTTCCTCCCACCTCTGCAGTCTTCATGCCTGTTCTACGTGTGTCACGTTTGTTGTGTCATGTTCCGTGTCATAGTGGGGGTCCAAAAACATCTTAAAGTGACTTGGAATTGCCAAATCGTCCCTAGGTGTGAATGGTGAGTGTTCCTTCCGTGCGGGGGTTGGTGCCCCACCCTGGGTTACTCCCTGGCTTGCTTCTCAAATAGGCCCTGGGCCCCCAGACCCTGCGTAGGACAAGCAGCCATGGAACATGCATGGATGGATGGATGATTGTACTGTGGTAAATAGTACTCATGGAAATGGAAAGAAGGAACCAACATCATTGGTGCATCTTTTCACGGAATTTAGTAGTAATTTATATGCTCAGTGTCAACACACATTTGAGTTGTCATAACCCTTTAAATAAAATGAAATGAATCCCTTTTCCCCAGTTTTAAATCCCTTTCTCTCCATCCATGTTTCAGGAGACCTAGCCGTAACTTGACGACACCCATCATTGACTCTGCTCCCTGTGTCTGGCAGTGCCCTTGCACGCCCTCTGAGCTGACGCCTTCTTTTTGGCTCCTTTTTTCGGGACGCCTGCAGATTCCCTGTTATCGCCATACTGGATCATGTAACCCGGGACGGCG
Organism: Stomatorhinus ivindoensis; assembly: GCA_019775895.2. Taxonomy (NCBI): domain Eukaryota; kingdom Metazoa; phylum Chordata; class Actinopteri; order Osteoglossiformes; family Mormyridae; genus Stomatorhinus; species Stomatorhinus ivindoensis. The sequence continues at coordinate 4,353,285 of JABFEB020000039.1, read as the reverse complement.
TCCTCTTGGTGGACGGGCCTTGACCCGACCCGTGGATGGAGAACGGAGAGCGATCTGCTGTCGAACAGTAAATGATCGATGGGAGATAAACGGTCTCTTGTCATCACGTCTGTCCTTGGGCGGCCTCGCTTGGGTTCTGCCCTCTCATTGGCTCTCTCCTTTCCACTTCCTCGCTTGGGTTCTGCCCTCTCATTGGCTCT
>JABFEB020000039.1:4329485-4341376 GCA_019775895.2 Stomatorhinus ivindoensis | reverse complement strand
AGAGAGAGAGAGAGAGAGAGAGAGAGAGAGAGAGAGAGAGAGAGAGAGACATTCAAGGGGCGCCTCTTTCAAAACGTGATGACCAGATGACTGTAATGGAAACACAGCGCTATGCAACATCACTACATCTGAACATACAGCTTGGGGCGGCTTCTCTGAGGGACACCTTCACTTTCTCCCTAATTTTTCAGGCTGCCTGAGTTACCCATAATTAATATATGTTGCTGCTCCCATTCTTGTATATTCCTGGCCCTCTCATGGACACACCAATCGAACGCGGAGCTGCGTGTTGAAAGGCTGACTCGTCGGGACTCGTCGGGACCCCCCCCCCCGTAGTTGCAGACGTGTCTCTTCGCACGCCAGGCGTATAAACAGTCCGTTTGTTTCCGCAAAGTTGGCTATGTGTTTGACATCTGTGATCAGTCTCTAAAACCTTGTGTCCAGTGTACTTAACTGAATAGCTATGTGAAAATTATACATGGCAGTATGCGTGTGGAGTTTTCCTTTTGTGTGACGATACGTTTTAGTGCCCGTCACGGCTGATGGAGAATACTAGTCAAGCATATTGTCCTTACTAGTCAAGTGTTACTGTATAAACCTCAGTTTACATGTACTGGACCTATGGTAGTGTGCTATTTTCATGTAATGCCCCATTTGTGAGGTCCTCATTGACCACTTTTTAAAAAAAAGATAAAATAAAAATGAAAATGGGGGGGTGGAAACATACCTGTATGTCAGCTAAAGTGAATGATGTGAATTTGTACAGAAATCATTCAGCTAGCTGTAATATTTTGCCATTACTATTGATTATTTTTCCAGTTTGTTGAGCATAATCATGCTAGAATTAGAATGATATAACCTGGTAATCTATATAAATCACACATCAAATGCCATTAAGATGTAAACAAATTAAACCTGTATTTAGTTTTTTATGTCTTGTGTCTATGTTCACATGAGCCGTCCAGCCAGGAGGTGGCAGTGTTAATCCGCATGTCAGGCTTGTTGATCGCTCTAGATACTCCAGCACAGGATAAATCGCGGGAGCAAGAAATTGGGGGGTAGGGGTTCGCCAATCCTTGCAATAGGTCCCGACTGAGGTTTCCCCTGTCTTGAGGGGCCTAGGTACATTTTTCCAGCCGCGGGGGCTAAAGCAGATTTGAATCTGGGTTCAAACCCTAAATCTTTCTACTTGGCTATATATGTGCCTGATGGGTAACGGAAAAACGTCTGGGGGGTTCAAACCAAATGTTTTACTACGTAGCTGAACTTTTAAACACTTTTTATTGAATCGGGGAAGGTCAGGTCTGGGAGGATGTACTGGTGCAGTGCATTGCCGCACCCACCACATGACGAACCCCCCACCCCCCCAGGCCAACACGCGGACCAGTCCCAGCCACCGGAAGTGACCATCTATCTGCCGCCACCAGGTGTTACGTGGGCGTCTCCTTGGCCTGGTCCTAGCAATAAGGATCCTGCTTACACATGCTGACAGTTACAAAAATAAGCAACTGACAAGCAAGTCAATTGAGAAACCAGCGTGTGGGTTAGGACCCTGCCCGTGACTGGAGTGTTGCTGGTTCGAATCCTGAGGTCGGCTAGGTTAATCATAATCCCGTTCTCCACGGGCGCTGGATAAATAGCTAACCCTGAAATCAAGTCCGGGCATTTGCCGTGATCCGTAGGTAGGCATGGTCGGATATCCGAGGACCGGTGTTATGCCGAAAAAGGCATTCCTGCCGGTATTCTGTCGAGTTAGGCTACCGTATTGCTAATAGATAGCTCTAACCCCCCAAAAAAACCTTACCCTAACCCAAAAGGGTGGAAATGCACATGCGCAGAAAATCTCGATAGCACATCTCGATAGGTCACTCGTCAGAACACCGGCTTTAGCCATACATGTACGGTAATAATACGGGTATTATCTTCTCTATAAAAACAAACCACTTACAACACTGATCAACAGGGGGCAGCAGCTATCTCAGCGCGATTCCACTTCTGTGTTAAATTCCCTTTTGGATGAATGAACAAGTGACACATTTCTGTACACGGCTCTAGGCGTTGCCTCTGGAAATCTACGCAGAGAAATCGAGAGAAGAGTATACTTCTTTATCCTTCCAACGACTTATTCAGTACATTGTCAGTAGCCTACATTGTCATCATATGATCATCTTAGAAATGATAACGGAACACAAAACATGCTCTGCTTCCCTTTTCAGATTAACTTCCCACTAAACTAAATTGATTTTAAAGGGCAACAAGCACATTTGGGCACGCTAACAATAAAATGGATTTTCCCAGTTTTTTCCACCCCGCTTTGATATCGGCTCCAACCTTTTCTGTTCTCGCTACATTCGCCAGAATAACCCTTTTAGCTGTAACCTATAAAACCACTTTAGAAATCAATAACAATGGGCCTGTCTTTTGATTATTAATAACCCCATAACTGTTGCTGCCTGGTGACACCTGTCCGCAGAGGTGGTACACGCCTGCTTTGCTTTAGCCTGAAAAAGTCGGCTTTAGTAGGCCCACTTAATGCATCATTTCATTTAAATGCATTTTAAAACAGACGGTATTGTTTCCATGAGACACCCTGTTTTCATTGTATTTACATAAAATACGCGAGTTAACTCCCCAGAGAATCCGTGAGAAAGATTCATGTTTCTTTTATGTGGCTGACGCGCTGTTATACATGACTGATGTAGCGATAACTTAGTGGCGTCGGAAGGAGTTTGACATGGGGGGGCATGTGCCCACGTGCGATCGTCACATGGTGAAAGGATGCGCTTTAAGAAAGACTTTTCAATTAAGTGATTTTAAAATACAAGGATTTCATATTTTAAAATAAGACTGTTTAGGGCACAGTTGCACAGTAAACGTAACTTAAATAAAAAATGGCTGGTCCATATGATGAAATTGTCTGATATGACTGCAATCTTCATTGTGTAGGTTATGTTTCGTCCTGCACATCGAATTGGAGTAACGTGCGGATTCGTAATGAAAGATAAGGAACGCGCTGATAATTCGTCTGATCTGCTTCACTATTGTCATTGCAGCAACGCGTTAAATAGCAAAAGGGAAGGGAATAGGGGATAAACCCGATATTGCCCCCCCAGTATTTCCGACGCCTCTGAGTATAGCCACTGTTAATCGAGGTTTTACGTCACAGTACTTTTATGTGCAGCCCGTTCAGCTCAAAGCGCCCACAGACATACAGTCTGCAATTCAAACCGCAGATTATCCCCGCGTGCACACATCTCACTAATGCAAATCCAGTTTAATAAGGACACGTCGCATGTAATGCATCATTATTTCCATACATGGATGCACAATACCATGCCTTTCACATATCCAAAAAGTGATTAGGAATCAGGCTTTCTCGCACCAGCCAATAAGAAGGTTCGGTCTCTGTCCCGTCTTTGTCTCCGCCCCCTCACCAGAGTATTAATTGTTCCTTGCAATCTATGCCAAGTGCACTGGAACCCTTGGGAAGAGACTTCGGTGAAAGCCAAACACTTCATACCTCAGTTTCCTATTTCAGAAAACTCCGTTAGTTCTTCATCATGGTCGATGCATTCTGTGCCACATGGAAGCTGGTGGAAAGTGAGAACTTTGATGACTACATGAAGGCTCTGGGTAAGTTATAATAGTTCAATATTGTGGTACTGACATGTATGACTTCAGAAGTCTCCACTTGATGATCCGTTATATTTTAGTAACCAGCAAAAAAATAAATAAAAGGGGAAAAAAATAGCTTAGCAAAATATATCGCTTATTTTTTTATCTTTGAAATGTTACCCTTTCTCGGATCTTGAGAATACAACATTGGTAGACGGTCTAACTTTAATTTCGTCCGATCTCGTTCCTTCACAGGAGTCGGCTTTGCAACAAGACAAGTCGGCAATGTCACAAAACCCACGGTTATTATCAGCCAGGAAGGAGACAACGTGGTGGTAAAAACCCTGAGCACGTTCAAGAATACCGAGATTTCCTTTAAACTGGGAGAAGAGTTCGACGAAACGACAGCAGACGACAGGAACTGCAAAGTAAGTCACGATGAGCGACCAAGGATAATGTTGCGACATCTGAAGGATTCAGCTCGGACTTAGTTGACTTTACCTCATACTGACTGGGCGCACACTCTTATTAGGAGAAATCTAATATTTCGTAAATCGTTGTGCTAAAATACTCTATATTTTAAAAATGATATGCATAATAAATCTTCAGTATTACATTTGAATGGTATATCTTAATTGACAAGACGAGAAACTCACTTTAACCAACCAAGATGAAAACTAGGCAATATAGCACTTCTTTGTGAAGGGTACATCGGCTTTACATTAAAAACAGAATTTATATGTGCCAGATCATGCAGTTGCACCACATAATGCAAACCGAGTTTCCTTTTGGAAACTCACCTTCGGCCTGTTTTATCGATAATATCTTGTACCTTTTCTGCTTTGGCTGCAGTCCGTTGTGAGCTTGGACGGCGATAAACTGGTGCACGTGCAGAAATGGGACGGGAAGGAAACCAAGTTCGTCCGAGAGATCAAGGACGGCAAAATGATTATGGTGAGAAGCGGATAGTTTGGCTAACTGTAATTTGGTGAGATTTTGCAGAAGAAAGGTCACAGGCGAACGCTGCCAGCCAATTTATTCATCCATATGGATTGTGCTGTAATTTTAATCGGCTCTGCTCTTAATGTCTATGAGATAATATGAAAAAATTGGGAAACAAGTGTATAAGCAACCAAAAAAATCGTTAAATGTAATTCGCCAAGCTTTTCATTCAATTCCCAGCGTTAATGCGTCATACTATTCAATTTAGCACATTAAAAATGCCGCAATAGCTATTATTTTCCCACGATACTTAAAATCCAGTAATAAGTGAATTTTGATTTTTTTTCCCCCCCTCTTGTTCACAGAAACTTACCTTCGAAGATATACTGGCTGTGCGCACATATGAGAAGGCATAAACTCACCGGGTCCTCTTTCTCGTCGGATCAGCTCAGTTCTGTTTATTGGACTACAGACGAGTGTTTTTGTATTGTATGTATAGAGAAGCACTTCAACCACCAAAATGCTGAATTTTTGTAAGTGGACTTTTATAAGTGACGCAGATTCTTTAAATCACCATTTGTAAACCTGTGCAGAGCATAACTGAAATAAATTACATTAACGGAGCTCCTGGGGTTTCATTATTGAGTTGAGATTGCTTTGCTTAGAGGCGGATACCATGGAGACCCTGACGCCCACATCCAACATCACCAAGCTGAAGTCCAAGATTCTTCAATCTGCGACCCTGCAATGCGACTCGAACATCAGACACACAGAATCCAGTTTCATTATTTCCAGTGTCACTTAGAATATTTAAAACAATATATACGGCTATATGAGACGTATAGCCTTTACCATATTGATGTGCACTGGCTTTAAAACGGCACCAGGGATTGGGGACGGTAGTTACTTTAATTAAAGGTCGAAAACACTTAAAATTTCAATCGTGTTTTATAGCTTACTCATTAATGTATGAGGCGACATGCTTGAATTTCACAAGTTATCTGCGCAACAATTAAATCTAAAAGGCGGTATTATGTAATGTAACATGTGGTGCTTGTTACAGTTTATTTGGACAAAGCTGAATTGTAAATCCACCCTGCGACTTTCCTCTTTACAAGCGTGATCACTTCCAAAAATCCCGTTTGCTGCAAGCGTGCAGTGCTGTCACATGACTACAAAACACTTCCTGTTTGTGACAAAGGAGGCCGTTGATCGCTGGTGTCTAAACAACCTGTTGTGGTTTTTAATAGTCATGGATCCTAAAGCTTGGTTTTATATATCTGCGCTGATTGTACGAGGTTATCTTCCACTTTCCGCTGTTCCGATCGCGGACCGTTCACGGCATATTAACACGGCTGTCTTAGGTAAGCCGTCACTATGGTTTAGTGACTTAGATCTGCATCTACAGTGGACCTAAATGCAGGAAACGAAATGTCACGATTGAAGAACACGTAAAAACCAAAGGACAATGACAACTCATGTAGATTTATTGCAAATGCATGGATATAACATTTTGTAGCATGTAGTCTTTAGAAGAAAGCGTATGCAATAGCCTATTGTTGTAATGAATGCAGTATCGATTTTACATTCGATTTTTATTAGATACATTTACAATTGAATATTTACTCAAATATTTACTAATCAAGTACATAAACAGCAGAAGTGCAAAGACATAAAACTGGAATTCAGATTTCACTCGATCATTCTGGCACATCGGCCTACAGAAGTTTTCCACACTTCCCGTGTGCAAGCTTTGATCGACAACAATATCAAGTCATTATAATAAATTGTACACCGAACATTTTTTGCAATATCGACCGTATGCAGTTCAGTATATGTTACTAGATCAGGTCTGGTAAGTCACAGTCACCTTCTGGTTATGTGTCCAATAAACATGTAACTGCGATTTCAAATCAGAGAAAACGATAATGTTGTATTATGTAACTTAAAGCTATTAGGCTCCGTTTTTCAATGGTCATATTGTGTTTTATACACAATACGTACTTGACATAAGCTTTGTTCTGAGCAAACTTCTTTGTGATATGTGATTTAGAAATGCGCACGTACATTAACTCAGATATTTTTATTATCGTTGTTTTGATTCGATTTTTTCCGGGCAGGTAAATTCTGGCACATTTCGGATTTGCATTTGGATCCAAGCTATCACCTCACAGAGGACCGTACCAAGGTCTGTCTGTCCTCCAAGGGCTATCCGGCCTCTGATCCTGGCGACTTCGGGGACTACTTCTGCGACTCCCCTTACCAGCTCATCCTGTCGGCTTTCGATTTCATGAAGCAACAGCCAGAGCAAACAGATTTCATTATATGGACTGGGTGTGTATTATCAAGAGTCACTGAGACTTTTGACACTGTAAAGTTATGTTACATCCATTACATTTGTTTGTCCTGCCAAATTGAGCAGCTTGTGGCTCGTTGGTTTAGGAGTGCCAATGATCGGAAGGTCACTGGTTCAAATCCCAGGGTTGGGAGAGTGATTACACAGTTGGGCTATTGAGCGAGACCCTGCTTCTTCAATTGCTCGTTACTTTGGATTAAAGCATGTGCTGAACAAATAAATGTAAAAGTAAATTGTGTAAAGAGAATAACAAATGTTTCCCTGTGAGTTTGCCAGTCAGTCATTCATATGTCTTGAGAATGTTAGTTAAAGCCGGAAAACCCTGTGTGTAATCAATAAGGAAATTACCTGAATTGAACAGTATATTTAACCAATTAATCACCCCTTCCAGTTCATACCCATGTGACCTAATCAGCTTTCACAGTCAATATTTAAGCCGAGGAAAATCAATTAAAATTTAAATTAATTGGCATGATCAATGCTTATTATGAAACATTTATTAACTAAGACGTGGTTTTTTCCATTAAGTAACAGCTGGAAGACTTTGAGGGCAGATTATATCGGAGGGTATTTTGGTGAAATCAGTTTTTAGCTTTTGCGTACAGTGAGATTGACTTGGCGTGACGCCCCTCTGTTCCCCAGTGACAGCCCCCCCCATGTTCCTGTGGATGAGCTTGCTACAGACCTGGTCATACAGATCATCAGGAACATGACTGACACCATCAGGAAGTTCTTTCCAAACCTCCCTGTCTACCCTGCTCTTGGTAACCATGACTACTGGCCTCAGGTATTACACCCCATAATCACGGGGACAGAATCCAAGCAGCTGATTTCCCGCACGCAACCAGGAAGTACTTGCCAAACAAGCATCAACTTCTGATGTATATCTAGGACATTTTCTGGAATAATACATTTATTTTACATGATACCTAAATTTGTGCATGTCCATTTCATACCCCCCCCCCCCAGTTCTTGTGGGGTATTTCTTGGTAACCGAGCAGTTTTGCTTCTGCATTGTACTTGTCTTACTGGGAGACCCGATACTAAAGAAAGTGCCAGCAGTTGTTGTGGTTACGTTTTTTTTTTCAAAATTGACAGTTTTTTTAGGAATGATGAATGTCTAATAGACTGATAGGCAAGTCTGATTAATGATAACCCCCCTTTACATCAGCACCAGGAATTTGACATCTGATTTCCAGGATAAGTATTTGAGTGGTACGGCTTTTTCTCTGCAGGATCAGTTGCCAGTTTCTACCAGTAAGGTTTACCAGGCTGTGGCTGACTTGTGGGAACCTTGGTTGATTCCAGAAGCTTTAAAAACCTTGAGAGAAGGTAAATTAACTCCTTCCAGAACAATGTGCTAATGATAGATTTTATTACACCAGATTGACAGGTCATTGAGTCTTTGTTACTGACTTTTATTGATTGATTTGTTTTATATTGCATTTTATAACATGGTTTTGTTAAATACTATCTTCTTATTGGTGCAAAGATGTCACATGGGTGTTTATTATTTTTGTTTAACTGCACTGGTAGTTTTGGCTGCCTAATAACAGTTCTGTATAATGCACCTAAATATCTTATTAAGTAAGTTAAAATTAAAAAAAACACCGTGTGACTTTTCACTCATAAATAAGTAGTCATTGTTATCAACATAATCTTCCTCAGTCTTCAAAATGCAAGTGCCTGTCGGTTACATAACAGGCTTGCTGCTTCCAGCGACCAGACATTCTATCCTTATGGGAACTATATTTTTAAGACCACATTGGAACATTATTAAATGCTAAGTGAATTAATTTTCCTTTGAAAAATTAACAATGACTTTATTCTTTTATTATTGTTTGTTCATTAGCTGTGGTCTAAGCTTGATAAACCACTTTGAGGTGGGCGGTTATATGAAAATCAGCTCCAGCTGAGTTAGCAGCCCTTCAATTCACGACTTTCTGCTTTACAGCAAACCCCAGTTGATTTTTTTGTCACTTCATCACGGTTTATCCCCACACGAGCCATTATATAAGAAACAGTCCATCACTCCGTCTTTTGAACTTGTATTCTAGTCAGGGTTGTGAGCCTGAGTCGTCCAGCTTGTGTTAAAATAAACCCCTTTGCATGGACAGTGAAGGCCCATCAGGAACATGTTTGTTGGAGGCTCATGACTCGTCAGTCCCCGTCCCAGTTTTTCCTCAGCGCTGCTCATCTTTCTCCTCTCTGCTGCCGGCCGCGAAGGTGGCTTTTACTCCCAGCTGGTCCAGCCCAACCTGCGCCTGGTGAGCCTGAACACGAACCTCTACTACAGTCCCAACAAAGTGACGGTGAACGTCAGCGACCCGGCTGGCCAGTTCGACTGGTTGGTGGAAACCCTGGAGAGATCTCGAGCAAGCAAAGAGAGGGTGAGGGCACGTGGCTCAAGATGAGCGTCACACTCTTTAGCCCTTTTAACGTAACCCTTTTAACGTAGCGCTTTTAACGTAGCCCTTTTAACGTAGCCCTTTTAACGTAGCGCTTTTAACGTAGCGCTTTTAACGTAGCCCTTTTAACGTAGCCCTTTTAACGTAGCCCTTTTAACGTAACCCTTTTAACGTAACCCTTTTAACGTAGCGCTTTTAACGTAGCCCTTTTAACGTAGCCCTTTTAACGTAGCCCTTTTAACGTAGCCCTTTTAACGTAACCCTTTTAACGTAGCCCTTTTAACGTAGCCCTTTTAACGTAACCCTTTTAACGTAGCCCTTTTAACGTAACCCTTTTAACGTAGCCCTTTTAACATAGCGCTTTTAACGTAGCGCTTTTAACGTAGCCCTTTTAACGTACCGCGTATAATTGCATAATATAGAATTAACATAATCACTAAGTGGACTTTAGGTTGTGTTCAAATGCATTTCCCCTTGCATCGTCTGGGATCCCCTCCTCCTGGTACGGCTAATTTTAGGGCCTCGGCAACCCTGCTGGGGGCTGAGGCCCCCCAATGGTCAGATCCTAGAATCGTCCCTAGTACTTCCCCTTTGTTGTGGCCAAAGATTCGAAAACATATCGGTGAATCACTCAACTCTTGCATATATAAAGGATCCCACTGGCTGTGAGAAATGATTTAGCTGCTGGATAAATGAAATACTGAACATTTGTGGCCTGTGGCTTTCTGGAGGGATGGAGGCGTCTCACTACCCGATCCCGATTGCTCCAACCCCCCCCCGCCCCCGGATAACCCCAGTATGCTGTCTATTTTGTGGAAGGTCTACATCATCGCTCACGTTCCAGTTGGTTACCTGCCGTACGCCATCAACATCACTGCCATGCGCGAAGTCCACAACGAGAAGCTGGTGGAGATCTTCCGAAACTACAGCGACATCATAGCCGCTCAGTTCTATGGCCACACCCACAGAGATAGCGTCATGGTCCTCCAGGATGACCAAGGTGATGGAAACTCCATGCATGTTCTGTACTACTTTATCTTCCACTGTTTTGCATCCATCCAGAAAACAGGCGGCAAAAGATCTCACTACAAAACAGTACGGCGCCTGATTGTATATATGGCGAAACTTTAGTCTTGGTCAATATTCTGCTAATCACAGATGTTTTCAACAAGTTTTGGTCCATGTCTACATTTTAGGGAATCCCCTGAATTCAGTCTTTGTCACTCCGGCTCTCACTCCGATAAGAAGTGCAGCAGAACTTTACTCAAACAACCCGGGCTTGCGTGTGTACGAGTATGATCCGCAGGAGTTCACTATTGTCGTAAGTATAACTGCAGAACACTGGAATTCAGCACGCTACACTGAATTAAGTTAACTGTTGAAAATTCTAGTCTCAGGAAGTGTGCTTTTGACCACACCGAGTCTTAGACCGCAAGCGGCTTAACCAACTGTAAAACATCTAAAACCACAAGCTATTGGTTGCTTTGGGTGAAATCGAGAGCCTACATATCAGGGTCTTATATGAGACGAGGGGTTTTTCACTGAGTGACGTTCGCACGCTGGAACACACCAACGGACTTTGTTGTTGTTGTTTATTTTTTTCTCCGTGGTGTCAGCATTTAAGCCTGAATAATTAGACAGGAACTGGACGAAAGCCATTGTTGTAATCTGCCTGATGACTTTCTGAAATGTAGCCCCTTTAAACATTGGGCGACATTACTTAGTGCATGTACTGCTTCAGCATTTGTTACACTGAAAATAATTTTATTTTAGCAAATTACTTTCTGAGTGGACACAATGTAGAGACTTGTGTTATTTTTTTTACTTTGTAAAGCAAACCTTTGGATATGTAATGGTTACATGTAGAATAAGATTAATTGTAGATGTAAGGATTACAGAAAAAGGCTCTTTCATCGGATCGCTCACTCCAGCATTCTGGCGACTGATGCCAGTCGCTTTCGTTTTTATTTCCCTTGAGGATCTCTTTCAGTACTTCCTGAATCTCACAGAAGCCAATCGAGAGAAACGGCCAGACTGGAGGCTTGAATACACCATGACAAAGGCCTTCCACATGAAAGACGTCCGGCCAGAGAGCTTGCTGCGACTCGCCGAGAGTTTCACAACACCGCAGAGCGACGCTTTCGACAAGTACTTTAATCACTTTATGGTGAGCTACAATGACACTGTTGTTTGCCAAGGAATCTGTAAGATTATTCAAGTCTGTTCTGTGCAGTTCTTGGACCAAGCCTCATACACTCAGTGTATTAAAGGCAAGGCAAAAACAGAAGGAATAGATTATAATCTTTTGTGATGAAGGACCAAAGGAGGAGTGGAGAAAAATGAAGGACCCACTAACAGAATAGTGATTTTAAAGTTTCTAATTTTATAGCAGAGGGAAATTAAATGTGTTATACAAGATTGGGAAATCGGAATTGTCCATCATCCAAGTGAACATCTTGGATGCTTTGTGGGGCAATGCGGGGGGGGTTACTTTCTTGATAGGAAGCCAGTCCATCGCATGGCACATACAGACCTCTCCCAGACTTTCTAGGAGGAAATCACAGGACATG
>JABFEB020000039.1:4300226-4319489 GCA_019775895.2 Stomatorhinus ivindoensis | reverse complement strand
GTGGCAAGGAAAAACTCCCGAGAAGGAAGAAACCTTGGGAGGGACCAGACTCAAAGGGGGAGCCCATCCCCCAGGGGGCGGCAGGGAGAGTCACAATATTGCTATTTTAACTCATTTGCTGGCTTTGGTGATTAGTGTTTATCTATGAATCAACAGAGACACTAAGTGGCATTAGGGATGGATGGATGGACGACTGTAACAGATTCTAATGGAGTTATATTGCCCCCCTCTGGCCTTATGGGTTCATTGCATTACAGCCTGACGTATCCGTGCATTTGCTGGAGTCACGTTTGGGTCATTTACTTCACAACTGTACAGGTAATGCACTTAATTCAGGACAGTTAATTCTGCTTCGGTATATTATAATTTATTAGGCAATCTAATATAACATTTCTCTATTAAAAAATATATTGGAAACACTTTACTGAAAGTTGTCATCAGTAATGCATTATGGTGGTTGGTATAAGAATTGATAAAGCATTTCAGCATCTTCTATTGACAGCCATAAAGCATTATTGTGTTGTTATAATACTTCATAAGCTTATATGAAGGTTAATTGTGATTTTCTATGTCTTTGGAGGAAATAAGACATTAATTTTTATTTTTAATTTCACAGCATGTCCTCTTTAGTGTACAACAGGAATAAATATGTTTCCTTACATCAGTGAAAAGATAGATGCAATAACAAAATGTCCACTGCAATGGACATAAATGAATAGGTGGGGGGGGGGGGGGTCTCAGGAGGATATCACACATCTATGGTCACCTGTTAAGTGGTTCCTAGAGAGTGACACATTAAGGGCAGTGGTCCATCGTCCCCTGGCCATTAGCCGGTCCCAGCTGTCCCCGTAACACCGCACACAACCCCGCAGATGTCGGCGTGAGTGGGTGGGCCGTCAATATGCTGCAGTAGCCCAGTGCATAGATAACGCCATCATTAGCCTAGCACATGTGCAGTGACTGCATTAGCGACCGAGTGTAGTGGCCATGTTTGGGAGGGGGCAGGGTAGCTTTCAGAATCACGCACTCCGCACGTTTCCTACCAGCAGCTGAAAACAGGTTCCCGCAGGCCGTCTGGCGGCCGAGATAATCCCCGTGAGCAGCCGACCGATTCGCATTCCTCACCGCTCAACGCCGGCAGGTCGATGGCCCGCTTGCTCGCTCACCCACTCGCTCGCTCGCCCGCATGGGCACGGGGATGCCACCAGCCTATATTAAAGACTTCACGTCACTCGCTTAACACATTCAGCTGGGTCCTCTTAAAAAAAAATTACAGGGCAGCCTAAAAAGTGGCTTTCAGTCTCAGAAGAATGTGACCATGCGAATGCTTCAATAAAATAGGAAATAATGCCTGTTGTTACACAAATCAGAGATCACAAATGCAGTTGTACTGCATGCATGAGAGATTCTTGATCATAAATGATAATAGCAAAAGGTTATGGATTACCAGGAGGTGTTAGCTATTACTGCTGACGGTGCACTTGTTGGCTATATATAACACCTACCACTCCATTAGCCCTTCTTAACCCTGCACACCTCCCTCTCTCTGCCTCTCTTTCAAATGATCTAAAGTGCAGTACTTTTTTCTGAATTGTTGCATATGTGTGATATAATGCAATAATAAAAGCGGTAAGGATGAAATAGTGGTAAAAGGATGAAACGGGGCAGAATCGATGGCTGGAAAAGGTGATGGACTTCAGAAAGGACGTCCCGTGGGACCACCTTTGTCAGTCTGTGTCTATCTATCTATCTATCTATCTATCTATCTATCTATCTATCTATCTATCTATCTGTCTGTCTGTCTATCTGTGTGTCTGCCTCTGTCTGTCTATCTGTGTGTGTGTGTGTGTCTGTCTGTCTGTCTGTCTGTATTTCTGTGTGTGTGCCTGTCTCTGTCTTTCTGTCTGTTTGTCTATCTGTCTGTCTGTCTGTCTGTCTATCTGTGTGTGTGTCTGTCTCTGTCTGTCTGTCTGTCTGTCTATCTGTGTGTGTGTCTGTCTCTGTCTTTCTGTCTGTCTATCTGTCTGTCTGTCTGTCTATCTGTGTGTGTGTCTGTCTCTGATCTGTGTGTCTGTCTATCTGTGTGTCTGTCTGTCTGTCTATCTGTGTGTCTGTCTATCTGTCTGTCTGTATTCTCTCCATGTTGCCCAGGTTTCCTTATGCAAACTGAATACTTTCAGGTTGGTGAACTGACATTTCTAAATTCTAAATTGCCCTTTATACAGTAATGCGAAAATGTCTTAGGACAGTCAAAGCACATGATGTTTAATTGATCTTCATGTTGGTGTAAAACTATGACTTTATGTCCGTCTAAGTGTGTTGGCTTAGTTGTTTCAAAACCCCTGCTAAAATAACCTAATTTATTCCACTTAGCATTCAAGACACCCATGTGTTTTTTGACTTGAACACGAATAGAATAGAACAGAATAGCCTCTATTGTCATTGCACAACATACAATAAAATTTCTGTACCTCAGTGAGTTATTTAACTAATTAAATGAGTCAGTTAATTGAGTGCCCTGTGATTGGCTGGCACCCCATCCTGGGCTGTTCTCTGCCTTGTGCCCTGTGATTGGCTGGCACCCCATCCTGGGCTGTTCCCTGCCTTGTGCCCTGTGATTGGCTGGCACCCCATCCCGGGCTGTTCCCTGCCTTGTGCCCGCAGCCTCTGGGATAGGCTCTGGACCCCCCGCCACCTTGAATAGGAAAAGCCATTTGAGAAAACGGATGGATGGAATGAACTCAGCTGGAATGGCTGAGGTACCCCTGAGGAGAGGTTTGGGAACTGAAGCGGTGTTCATCTAGCCGACCAACAAGATATCAGTAACTTTTTTGAGAACAGAAGAAATTCTTGTTAGTTGTTATCGTGTTAAGTTAAATTTGCATATGTTCTGATGCTAAATTGTGTTTTTATTCTGAGCAGGTATACAGATAAACAGGCTAGTTTAAGACAGGTGATGTTTTCTACCATTTCTGAGTGCTGAAAGGACCCCAGACCACAGCCCTTACAACCACAGCAATCCTGACAACTACAGCTGGTACAGTTGAAGGTGGCGCTCCTGTTTTGTGGCTCCTAGCTCTTCTTGTGTGTGTGGGGGTGGGGGGTCATGGCTCACAATGGACCAGGCCCCCTATCCTGCCACAAGTGTAGAAGGCTGAGAGTGTTTCTCCCATAACTAGTGGGAGTACAGGAGCTGAACGTGGCCGGTGTCTGACTGCAAGCACCCTCGTACCGGCCGCTATGATGGCTTTGTTAGCGTTGGACCTCCTGTAATGGGTAAACATTCAGTCAGCAGATTGTTCTTCATTTTTCCATGTGTTTGTCCATCCAACCATTTTAACTTCATTTTTCCATCCATCCATCCATGCATCCATCCACCTTCTAACCACTAATCTTGGTCTGGATTGCTGGGTTCCATCATTAATATGAATAACTTCCATAGCCATGTTGCTTCCTGTCACACCAGACTTGTTCACCACCATTTTTTGCAACTCGGCCATTCTTCGGATCCTGGATAGTTTCTGTTTCTCTTTCCACACCACTTTTTCCTCTCCATCCAGCCCTTACATGCACTTTAGAGGATGGACAGCATCTTTCTGCCGTATATTAAGAGCTCACATCCAGCATAAGGGTCTATGGCATATCTAAGTGATGCCTTTAAACATGAAGATATCAGGCTCTGAGGGTTTATACAGCATAATGGGTGTTTCCTGATGGTCTTGCTCCTTCATCCGCCGCCAGCGAGATTGTCGCGCGCTAATGCACGATGCTGCCCTTTGTCACACCTACAAATAACATTTCCAGAGCTTTCTGGGAGCGTGCATTGGGGAGATGAATCAACCAGAGACCTGTTTCAAATGACAGCTGCCTTTTTTTCACCCAGAAAACCTAATTTCTTATGCAAAAAAAAAGCCATTTGTCTGATTTCCCTCCCCCTGGCCCTCTCCAAAGAATGTGTCGTAATTATCGGCTCCCAGTTCCCCGCTCCCCTGGGGGACCACTATAATATTCCTTTTGGTGTTCAGCTGTCGTGTAGCAGAACCCCGCTGGCCTCTTCGCACTCGCACCCACCCAGTGGTCCCCCCCGCACCCACCAGCCCCCCCTCATCCAGCCCTTTATCTCCTCCACAGACTCCAAAGCCTCGGATGGCTGACAGAGATGTTTCCCACCAATCAGACTCAGAATCACTTTTGCATTTTCCACTTTTATTTACGAGGCATTTATCCAATACGGCTCGCCGGTCCCAGTGCTTCACCAAGCCGTCACTAGGGCCCAACAGGCAATCAATCAGTCGGCCACGGGATTTGAACCTGCAACCTTATGATCACAGCCACAGGGTCCTAACCCACTGAGACCCCTCCCCCCATACTACATGCAAAGACCGGCCTCTAATATTCACAGACACGGCAGGCAGGCCCGACCCAGAGAAAACTCACAGTCTGAAGCATCAGTGAGAGCATAGAGCTATTTCTGAGAAATGGGCCACCCTGTCCGTCCAGCTCCAGCCGTCAGGCGCTGAGGAAATGAGAGCGTGCGTGTGGACGGCCGGACTCGAAGTGCGTGTGGACGGCCGACTCGAAGCGCGCAGGCGGCCGGACTCGAAGTGCGTGTGGACGGCCGACTCGAAACGCGCAGGCGGCCGGACTCGAAGTGCGTGTGGACGGCCGACTCGAAGCGCGCAGGCGGCCGGACTCGAAGTGCGTGTGGACGGCCGGACTCAAAGCACGTGGGCGGCTGGACCAAAGCGCACAGACGGACGCTTATCGCTGACCGATATGAATGTTTCCAGCCTGGGGGATTGCTCTGGGCTTTTACACTTTTACAGGTGTAAAAAACGTAGTACCCAGGTATTACCACTCCAAATGACATCAGTCTCAGATCACGTTTTTTTTTTCTTTTTTGCATTTGAACCCTGAATTGTGCCCTTTTCCTTATTCTATGTATAAAATATAAACCTATTTATAGGGATGTATCTGTGTGTGTGTGTGTGTGTGTGTGTGGCTGTCTGTGTGTCATTCCTAGACCCCTCACTCCGGCTGTTGACAGGCCGAGGTGACCTGTATTGTACAGCTTGGAATCACATTTGTTTGTCCCAAGAGGTGGTGCTTGTGGGGGGGGGGGGCGGAGGGGTCCCATGTGTACAACTTGGCTGAACAGACGGCAGACTTGTCTTAAGCTGGTCGATCTGTTGAACGCATATTACATCTTCCTTGTTCCAGTCTGGCCATATATGTACTACAGAGGAGTAGCAAAATTGACTAATAGCCTGTGTTTGTGTGATGCCACATAACGATAATGGTTGTAAGGCTGTTTGGTTTTTAATAACATGGATTATATATACAAAGGCCTATATTATGATGCATGTGAATCAGATTTGTAACCTAAAAAGACTCAGTGGCTGTTTAAGCTTATATCAATAGTTATAGACTTCCAAACAAACGTTTTAATCAATCGGGATTTACTCTGGTGGCTGTGCATTTCGGAGCTACCTCACTTAAGGCAAACTCCTGGCCGGTAACGAAGACGGTAGGCGGTCTGTCCGAGCTTCCTGAAAAGCAGTATATTGTAATTCAAATTAGATGCATGAACAGGCAGCCGCGGGTGAAATATGCGTTGGAGCTGCAGTCACAGGGCAGTTGTCGGGATGCGATGAGCAGGGAGTGGGTGAGTGACTCTCCCCTCCTCCGCCGTGTGATGACGGACCGACTGTAGCACCGGAGCGGCGGCTTTGAGTCACTCCTCAGCTGCAACAAAGCGGCCACGGCAGCACTGACGCAAAGCATCGCGGCGTGAGGCGACCCGGACCTGGGGAGTGAACCATCGCCTGAATTAGAGACGCGGACGACACCGGCAGCATGAGAAATGAGCCCCGATGAGGAGTGAAGGGTGTCGGCGGCATCCAGGACTGTGATCCGTACCATCTGGTCCGGAGGGATTAGCAATATTGCTGCGCTGAGATCAAATTGTGAAGGGAGTTATGACAGGAGTTGCTGCAGGGTGCCGCATTGCCTGGCCACTTGATGGTAGGATAGTGTAATACCTGCATGGTAATTGTGGTGTTTGGGTCTGTTGGGTGGGGATGGATGAATGATCGGCCTCGTTATTATTGTGTATGTCAGTGCGGTGTGGGCTATCGGTGCGCTGAATATTACTGGGGGACTGCTACCTTCCGTACCGCATCCTAGCAAACGGGGGCCACGGCCAATTCAATCGTGCATAGAGGTTGCATGGATTCACATACATTTATGTCAAATTTGAAAGCGTGTTAGATGAAATATATGATGTGATATTAATGTCTGCAGAGTAAAACCCACCTTTCAACGTGTTTCATTCTCAGGAAGACAAAAATACATGTCCTGATCTGAAATAGTTCTGGTTTGGAAGGGTCCAGATACGTGACGCATTTATTGCTGGGGATCCTTTCTGGCAGCTCCACCGGTTCGATCTGTTTAACTCTTCGAGGCAAAAGCTTTAAAACAAAGAGAAAATGACTCATTTACAAGCGGGGCTGTCCCCCGAAACGCTGGAGAAAGCCAAGGTGGAGTTAAAGGAAAACCCTGACACCCTGCATCAGGACATCCAGGAGGTGCGGGACATGATCATCACCCGTCCAGACATCGGCTTTCTCAGGACAGACGACGCTTTCATCCTGCGATTCCTCCGGGCGCGGAAATTTAACCACTTCGAGGCGTTTCGCTTGCTGGCTCAGTACTTCGAGTACCGACAGCAAAACCTCGATATGTTCAAGAACTTAAAAGCGACCGATCCGGGCATCAAGCAAGCCCTCAAAGACGGATTTCCGGGGGTTCTGTCCAACCTGGACCGCTATGGCAGGAAAATACTGGTCCTCTTTGCCGCTAACTGGGACCAGAGCAGGTACGGAGCTTTACCATTTATCATTATAACATTGGGCTTTGAGTGCTGCGATTAGCGCTGTTCTTTCAGAACCACAAACGCGGATGCCAAGCCGACACGTTTCCAGCTAAAGTGTGGATTTTTGCGAATAGACATTAACAATTTGTGCTGTTTCACGCAGAAAATGTGTATTTTGGGGTATCTGTCACAGCACATCCTGTTTACGGTAACACTTAAGCATTATTGATCACGGAGAAGTAAAGTTGACTCACCACTGCTCCCGCCCCCAAACACACACAAAACACCCCCAGCACCCAGAAGATGTTAAAACCCGTGTTGTAAATTACATAACTGTGATAAATGTGCACGGTCTCCAATTCACCAGTGATCCAGGGATGTACGGGGGAGTGGGTGGGGGTGGATGATGGTAATAGGGGCTGTTGAGAAGAGAGGATGCCAATTAACACGTTTTGCTTGTCATCTCCCATTCATTTTAGCCATTAGAGGTTAAAATGAATAGTTTACATTTTTGTTTTAGAATTCAAGAGCCATGTATTTATACATACAGCTACAGTAGAGTTTCTGTTAGGAACATTAGGGTATATGTACCACTGACTAGCAAGCCTTCCACAAATAAAACTACAACTCAGCTGCAATTGTGGTCTTTGCTGGTGAGAAAGGCCAGATATCTGCTCATTTGTTCAATCAAGCAACCAAAGCCAATTGAATTGAAAGAATTGCTTTATTCCTATCTGGATTAATTAATAAATCTCTTGCTCCAACAGATAGATGTTTCATGCATTAATTTATTGTTTCATTGACCGAAAAGGCCGTTTTATGGCCTATATATGACATGCTGAATATCCGTCACTGGATAAACGACTTTGAAATTCAATTTACTGCACAGACTGGTCATGTATGGTCTAAATGATTTTTCATAAATTCTGTCAATCTGTAGCCTACATATCGATGGACCAGACAGAAAAGTAGAGTTCAACAGTAAGACACTGTAGGGTGTGTGCTGACGGCTTCTATCTGTTACAGGTACACATTTGTGGATATTTTGCGGGCCATTTTGTTGTCTCTGGAGTCCATGATTGAAGACCCTGAGCTTCAGGTGAATGGATTTGTGTTGATTATCGACTGGAGCAATTTCACCTTCAAGCAAGCGTCAAAGTTGACTCCAAGCATGCTGCGACTGGCTATTGAAGGCTTACAGGTAATGCAATGTGGCTTCACTGTTATTCGTCGAACCCTGGCTTTGTACTTTGCTTCGTCTCTCTGACTTCCAGTCATGATAGCAGGGCCGGACAGCACCGTTGTGCCCTTGTGGAGCTGTACGTGCTGGTAAATTATTAAATCGTAAGATGTACACGGTGCACAAACACGTCTGCTCTGCAAGTAAAAAAAAAAAAAAAACACTATACAGAAGCGGACTGAAATGGGCATGTTCAGACACCGTGAAAAGTAATCCTGTTTCTATTGGAAACTCACGGGCTGGTGTTTGGAAGCATTATAGTAAATATTTTGAAAATGTGGAATAATTCTGGAATATTCTGAGTGCTGGAGAAGTAAACAAGATTTTCCTTCAAAACCACTGCCCCTGTTTTTCCCCAATGAAATAAAGCCAAGGCAGTCCTACATGGCAGCATTAAGGAAGGGGTTTCAATCACGACTGAAACTGTCTCCATCCTGTGCTCACGGTATCACAATTCCCTGGACAAAACCTTCACATCCACTGTCCTTTTCTAATAGTGAATAATGCACAGCCTCCGCGCCCCCCCCCCCCAGGCCTCAACACGTATTCTGGGTATCTGCCTTTAATTTGCATAACACGGGGTATTTCGGGGCAGTAGTTTTTACCTTGATATTGCATTATTCCGTTTGAAGATTTGCACGCAGAACGAAACGTTGTCTATTCGTTTTGGAGTCATATTATTTTTTTTTTTCACCTCTGAGCATGTCGGGGGGTGGGGGACGGATTCCCTTTACTTTGGGGAGAGGATCCCCACTGCGCTCAGAGAGCTCGCCCAATGTACCTGCATCTACACCCTCCAGTTGGGCTCTTGAACCCCACCATGAGTACAAGGCTGACTTGGTGTTCCTGCCGGATTTCAGAAGGACTTTGATTAGCACGCTCAGAACATTTTGCCAGACATAGACTAATTAATACATTAATCTGTAAATATTTAATAACAGCCATTAGTATCCTGGCTTCAGTGCTGTGGGTGGGGGGGGGGGGGTATCCAAATATGTCATTTATACGCTCATTGATAAAAGAACATAACCACACATAGATATTCCGTTAAAAAATACATATATTACTATTTTGATATTGCTATTAAGGGAAATGGACTTACATAAAATATTATGTGACCAGATAGATATTTTACTGTCCTGTTATATTTTATTGGCGAGGTGAACTGCAGAGATGGTGATTTCCCTGTTTGTGGAGCATCACTTGCGGCAGCTGAGACACTCTGCCGAGGGCTAAAACAGAGAATGCTAAGTGCCACCCCAAAGAGTCATTTACTCTCTAGGTTCTTTGGGGAACTAGAGCTTTCCAGCAGATATTCTTCATTTCACTGTGTGTCAGACTTTGTCACTGTCGTTTGTTTTCCACAGAAGAACCAGTGAGTGACGTCTTGCTATCCTGTAGTGCTGTGTTTCTCAATCTTGTCCTCAGGTACCCACAGACAGTTTTTGCTCCCTGCCAGACAAGTCCACATTTTTGCTACCTGCACATTTTACTACCTGGACCTGGGAGGGAGCAAAAATGTGGACTGTCTGTGGGTCCCCGAGACCTGGATTGAGAAATACCGCAATAGTGACCCTGCGGCCCAGGGGCATCGGCTGCAGACAGACTGCTTGTCCTTATGAAAGCCTCTGAACTTCCTCAACAGCTTCTGAGTGGCTTCTTGAAAAAATGTGGGGTGAAAAATGTGGGTTATGCAAGCTGTCCTGGAAAGTGGCACCAATTATATATTTACATCGTGGCATGATGCTCCCCAGGAGAAATGCTCTGAGGTAGGATGGATATATATATATATATATATATTCACAGGAAGTGAAAACACGAGATGGAGAAGGCTGAGGCCCAATGCGACTCCTCTCCAACACAATGAAGAGGTTTTAATTACCTCGGCCCTTTGAGGAAATGACAGTTAACAGTATTGACTCTGTTGGACATGCCCGACCTCCTCTTGATGAGTAATGAGGAGTTTTACCATAATCCAGCATAATTCTCTGTCCAGCTATGTTCTCTGTCATTCCGTCTTCTGTCCATCTGCCGTGCCTCAGGCTTTCAGAGATGGCAAGTGAGCGACATGCCTGTACTTCGACTTTGCGCTGCGGCGTTTTGTGTGGGTTACATTGTTCAGTGAGGAGTCATCAGCTGATAGTGCGGGTGGGAGTTGCTTTCAGAGAGCGGTGGAGAATCGAACATCTCAGAAAGGCTATTAAATATCAGCTGCGGTGAAATATCAACCATCATCTAGCTCAGTGTTATAAAATTGCCTGTGGATATTACAGAACGTTACCTGTGCTTTCGTTTTGATCTTAGTGTGAAAAGGTGAGAAAGTACAAAAAACAGAAATGTAATGTCAAGAAACTCTATCTTAAGTATTTTCCTGGCTGCTTTTATCACTTCCTGTTTTGACAGTTAGAAGGTTTCCACATACCAATGCAATTTCTGAGCAGTTAGCTCTACACAGACTCCTGAAGATCACTCTGAAGTATCTGTAGATAATTATTTAAAAAGTGCCTTAAGTTACCCGAAGAAGATGGATTGAAAGGCTTTATCTCATTTGTAACACTTACGCTCTTATTCTGAATCATCTGCCCTGAACAGTAGCGCATTTTTCCTCCAACAATGACTTAAAGGGAAAAAGCTGGTCATTGATGTTGCTGGGGAAAATGCAAATGGTTATCCTTAGCGGGGGATGCGTTGTTTTAAACGGGTGCACTTCTCCTCCGTCTCGGACGTGCCTTTTGTCTGTCCTGGTTGCGAGGGGCCTACGCTCCGCAGCCAATCACACGGAGCTTGTCTCCCCCCTCCCACCCTGCCACGGGTTTCCCTGGCAACCTCTCCACCCGCCGCGCTATGCGCTCTCCAGATGGGCTGCATGAGCTAGCAGACGCACCAGCCCAGAAACCAGTCTGAGCCTGCGAGAAGCACGTCCTGCTTCTCTACAGTGCAAATCTGAAATTCAGCCTCCCTTTATTCGCTTGCTATCTGACCTGTTTACCCAGTGTTTTGGTTATTAAGTCAATATATAAAATTATAATAATTGACAATATGCCTATAATTAGCTTTGCATCAATATAAAAATGTTACTTAATTTCTTTTCGACCCACTTCCAGAATCCTGGGATAATATAGAGACCCCATTGAAATGGTATATATTTCTTACCAAAACTGGTTATTGATAAACTGGTGCTTTACACAGGTGCTGTAACCAGACCATGTGTTGCCACTGATGTGTGGAGGTTCCTGGTGTCACTGACAGAGATGCAGGAGGATTTCAGCAGGCAGACAAGCCCAGCTGCCACGCATGGATGGTTGTAAAGCGGTTTTGCTATCAAACGCTGTACCTGTCATTCTCTGTTGCACTGACACTGTAGAATGAGTCTTTCCAAACATATCTATATTAAAAATTATTCTATTTGGTTTATTTATATAAAGCGGCTTTTCAAATGGAGCTGCTCTCAAAGCGTATTTTGTATAGATATATAAAGAGCCCCCCCCCCTCCTCCCCCCCAAGAGGCAACACATGAAGCCAGGAGGTAGAATGGAATTAGTGAGGGAAAGAACCTCTGGAGGGAGGGGCAGCTGGCTGCCCACCGCTGCTAAATGTGACCACCCCTCTGAACATGAGCACTCCTCCTTAGCGAGACCACCCCTCCTGAGCGTGACCATCCACCCTGAACATGACCACCCCTCCTGATTTTAACCACCCCTCCTTAGCATGATCACCCCTCCTTAGCGTGACCACCCCTCCTTAGCGTGACCATTCCTCCTGAGTGTAACCACCCATCCTTAGCATGACCACCCCTCCTTAGCGTGAGCACCCCTCCTTAGCGTGACCATTCCTCCTGAGTATAACCACCCTTCCTGAGTGTGACCAAATCACAGCACGTGCAAACACAAATCGCAGCATGTGCAAAGACAAATAACGGCATGTTTTATACTTTTTACAGATGCAGGTTGCTTACAGCGTTGTTTTTGTGATTGGACATCTCTTCATTTTGTTCATTTTGGACATCCTCTCTTCATTTTGTTCATTTTGGACATCCTCTTTTCATCTTGTTCATTTTGGACATCCTTTCTTCATTTTGTTCATTTTGGACATCCTCTCTTCATCTTGTTCATTTTGGACATCCTTTCTTCATTTTGTGCATTTTGGACATCCTCTCTTCATTTTGTTCATTTTGGACATCCTCTCTTCATCTTGTTCATTTTGGACATCCTTTCTTCATTTTGTTCATTTTGGACACCCTCTCTTCATTTTGAAACACGACCCTCTAATAATCAAACAAAAACTGCTAATTATCCAAGGCTTAGTTTATGCTTCCTTGTAATACACCTAAATTCAGCATATTGCAAATTATAAACTTGCCGCTTTTTTCACCCACTTGAAAAGACCTCATGGTAAATCTCTGGTAGATCCTGCATAATCCTAAATAAATGAAGAGACGTTCAGAAATGCAAGCAGTTCAAATATTTTGCACATTTTCACTTTTTCTCTTGTTTACATCTTCAGCCATTAATGTAGGCTGCCCATTAAATGTCACTCATCTTCTGTGGATTCAGTCTTTAAGAGCATTTAACAATTCCCACTGATCTCAAGAAGATTCAATTTTCACAGGCGTGCACAAAGTATTTAATGAAGCAGCATAATGAGCGTTTTAGAGTGCATGCTTGGTATAGCACAGCAATAACAAGACCTCAGCTTACCCCTTTACACGCTTGTCTCACTCTCTCGTGCTTCAGGTGTTTGCGTTTCCCGGCATGGTAACGAGTCACTAAACACACACCAGTGATGCTCACATTTGAAATGCTACACGGTGGTTCTGAGCAGGTCTCTGTGTCGATTCAGTGCTGACATATCGGGTCTTAACCATTATGCTACATACACAAGTGGTAATAACAGATTTCTAAACCCCGGGGAGAGATCAGCATCCGGGGATGGCATAACTCTTATGGGTGCCCGTCCGGCTGCATGCCGTGTGCTAACATTTGCTATCTGCCTGCTTGAGTAAATCTGCTTTGCCAGTTTAGCCTGAAGGGCGGCGCCGTGACAGATCAAGGTCCTGGGGCCATATTAGACTAATTGTTCGTCTGCTCAGGAGTCTGGCCAGTGTCTTGTGTTGCTCCATTATATTGGTCTGCCGAAGGTGTGGAACAGACTACGACCCCCCCATGAGTGACATTGCCCAATCAGGCATCGTAAGCTCCTCTCCTTCTCCCTGAACTCCCTCACTCACATCTACCGCCTCTTTTTCCTTGACTGATTATGTTAATAGTGGGAGCACCATCCCCGTTTCACCTACTGACCGAGCGAACAGATGGGTACAAAAGCAAGACAGCGATCATTTTGAAAAGTAGCTGTGTGGCAATTTGGACAGTGAGGACAGGGCTATACCTCCTGAATAAAATGCACAAGGAGGCCTTTCGCCTTTAGGGGGCGATATAATCCAGCGCCATGTGCATTTGACCTATATGTGTGAAGTGACTGCAGAGAATGGCTTTTCCCTTCTTCATATTGTCAGGCTGCAGTCAATCATTTTGACAGGAATTCAGATTAAAAGAAGAGAGAAATTTTTGGGTTGGAGCACAGGGTCCGCCAACTTCCACCAGAGCTATTGGGGCTGGGGGGCTTTGCTCAAGGGCCCAATGGTGACATCATTCTGCAAGCTTTGGGATTTGAACTGACAACCTTCTGACTGGGGGTCATGACCCACAGACCCATACACCACCTCCTGTGTAGTTAATGCCAACTAATTTCTAATGAGATGAAACAATTCTTTATTCAGCAATAACACAAGTACTGGTACACTGGAATGCTTCTCTTTACCGACCTCATCTTGCTCTCAATGATACACACAGACACACATGCAGGTGAGAGCAAGCTTGGGGGGGGGGGGAGTTGCAGCACAGGGCCGGCCAGCATGCAGCGCCCCTGAATTTGGGGGTTAAGGAGCCATGGACATATAA
Organism: Stomatorhinus ivindoensis; assembly: GCA_019775895.2. Taxonomy (NCBI): domain Eukaryota; kingdom Metazoa; phylum Chordata; class Actinopteri; order Osteoglossiformes; family Mormyridae; genus Stomatorhinus; species Stomatorhinus ivindoensis. The sequence continues at coordinate 4,305,418 of JABFEB020000039.1, read as the reverse complement.
CTATTTTGCTGAAATCGGGGCTCAATCCAGCGATCTTCCGGGAATAGGCACAGAGACTTGGCCTGCTGATGTAAAAAGCTATGAACTCTGAATAACATTTCATGAGATTAAGAAAGCAGTCTACATTACATATAGTCATATAATTAAGAAAGCAGTGTACATTACATATAGTCATATAATTAAGAAAGCAGTCTATATTACATATAGTCATATAATTAAGAAAGAAGTCTACATTACATATAGTCATATTATTAAGAAAGCAGTCTACATTACATATAGTCATATAATTAAGAAAGCAGTCTACACTACATATAGTCAAATAATTAAGAAAGCAGTCTACATTACATATAGTCATATAATTAAGAAAGCAGTCTACATTACATATAGTCATATAATTCCTGGTGAAAGGCTTATTTCCAGTGTCTGCTGGCCCTTTCTCACTGGAACCGAGCCGTACCTGTGCCTTACCGCAAAGTGACACTACAGCGCGGTTCCAGCTCGCTTTGGTTTTCCACTGTGGACGGGTCGGCTCAGTAAAACCGTTGCAGAGTTTGGAGAGCGACGGTGACGTAAAACCTTAGAGATGCTTATCTACCGTTCACACAGTGTACATCACAATTTACCATAAGCTAAATTCTGTTAGCATGTCTGTGAGAATCGGCGTCTTATGCTAGTGAATTTAGCATTAGCTTGCGTATATTTGTATTACGAATCCATTCTGGTCAGTGGTTATGTAGTAATTTTTTAAATGCACAATACTACTAACTCTTACATGCTCCTACAAAAATTATATTATGAGAAGTCACCTGACATGTGCCTTTGGGGTCAATTTGACCCCAGGATAAGTGTGAGAGCTAATGAACAATACGTAGAAAACATGCTTTTTCCTTCAGATAATTTGTGCACAAAACACCGGTGTCGCTGTTCATTTTGACCAATCAGATGGTGGTGACGCAACCAGCTGACTTTCGTCATGCTTTCGCTCCTGCTAGTAAGCAGGGTGGTTACAGCTGGCATAACGTACAATGGAAAAGCGCTGGTTTGCAGTGCGGCTCGGGTACAGCTCAGTTTTTGGTGGCAGTGAGAGTGCGACAAATGAGCCACAGTTTCGGTAATGACAGCATGATCCTCACATGCTAACAGCATGTTTTCTCATGGGTCGCGGGAGGTTGCACTAAAGGCTGTGTTCTTGTGTGTTTGGGCCGGACCAGGGACACTAGATGAATGATTAGGCGTTAAGCATTCCTCCGTTACCACTTTGCTATCAGAGTCACATGGCTTAGCATTACCATGACTACCAAATGCATCGTCTAAATTTATGTATAAATCAATGTGAGAAGCAGACGATGCCTCGGTCATCACCATCACAAGGTCAGCGGTGTCGATCGTCCATTTTTAATTACTTCCAACAAGGATGAATTGGGTGGTCTGTCTGTCTTGGGCGGCCAAATGAAGTGGATTTCCTGGAGAAAAGTGGCTTCATGGTTCCGTGCTGCATGACGTGGAAACGCTCGTTCCCAGGGCAATGGGGCGTAGCAAATCTTCGACAGTTGCCTGCTAATGCGTTAGCGGGCCTGACCCGTTCGGATTATCCTGCCTGCAATTAGCAAGTCATGGTCCAGAGCTCATGGAGAACAATTTACAATGTCAATGCAATGTTAGCATTAGGGCAACCACTGGGGGGGGCATTGCGTGTGGTTGCTTTGTTTATGACGTGGAATTCGGGGGGGCAAACAGCAGTTCTCCCTTGCAAACTGGCCGGTGATTTTTTCCTCTCCGAAAACCTCATCACTGTTCCGTCTAGTTATCGAAGTACAAAGTATCATGTTTGTTCGAGAAAATTGTTTAAAGGCACAATTACGCTTCAGCAAAAACTTTATTTTTTTAGCATTACTGTCACTTTGGCCCTTACTGGAAAATGAGTGAGCCCGTTGGTTTGGATGTAGGACAGAGGCTGCTGGGAGTTTGTGTGATGTCGTCATGGCAGAGTCACATGTCACAGTGGCAGCTGACTTAGTTAATTCCCACTAGATGACATCCTTGTCCCAACACTTCTTTAGATTAGATTAGATTCAGCTTCATTATAATTGAGCGAAGTAGAGATACAGAGCCAATGAAATGTAATGTGCAAAAGTTCTGGTCCTTGTTGATAGTCGTTGATCGTATTCATTTCCAGAATGATCTTTAGGTGTGTTTCTGACGTTCGGTTCACCCCGTCTTCTCCCTCCAAATTTATAGGACAGCTTCCCGGCCCGTTTCGGAGGAATCCACTTCGTCAACCAGCCGTGGTACATCCACGCCCTCTACACGGTCATACGGCCCTTTCTGAAGGACAAGACGAGGAAGCGGGTGAGCAGGCTGGCCCTTCTCCTGCCTCGCCTTGGCACTCGACCGTAAAACACCATCGGTTCGGCTACAGACTCGCCGCTCTGGAAATGTCAGATCGAGGCCGTCTTCCAAGAATGCCTGATGAAAGTGCGCGGTCATTTCCAGAGAAAAAAAAATGCATGACAGTGGAGGTCAAGAACCACCCAACGTGCAGCAGAGTGTGTTTAAAACATAGACTTGGGGCAAAACACTACACTCATACTGTGGTACCTACACATTTAGACATGACTTTCACACTTATGAACCAAAATTAGTAGAACTACTTTCAACCGCCAAAGATTAAATCCTTTTCTTAGATACGACCCACACCAATGTCAATAATTCAACAATTGTCCATTGCTAAGATTGTAAGCTAGTCATTATTTCGAAATTGCCATTTCTGTTCATTTTTAAATTGTTTTCTCCATCTGGAATTTTACGTAACAATAGTTAGAATTAAACATCATAATAGCGAATTGATTTACCGCTGTGGTTCACCTGGCCGGCATTACGTTTGTGCAGTTGTAGGAAGTCAATCAATGCCCTTCTGACCAATCAGATTTGAGAGTTCAGTAGCGCTGTGGTATAACATCTAGTAAGACGTAGTAAAAGGACCAAAAAGGTACAATGGGGAAAAACCTCTATCAAAGTGAATAAACATAAGTAGGCAAACAGCAGGCAAATCCAGTCAACAAGCATCCTTTTATGAGTCCCTACTTTTATCCAAGTATCGCTAAATTTTATTAAATATTAATAAATACTGATATATTGATATCTATAATGCAGCAAAACTACATCTTTAATACAATGTAGCTGCTTGGGAGGATCTGTGAATGAGAGGGCGTTAAGATATTTTAAGACATCCATAAATATTCAGGGGCTCGTGTTATATTTGAAAAATGGGATCTGGTTATATATTTTGGGCGCTGGTCGTGGCTGAACGAGTGATGTGCTTTTTTACTCACCGCCCTCGCAGATATTCATGCATGGGAACAACCTGAACAGTCTGCACCAGCTCATCCACCCGGAGATCCTACCCTCTGAGCTGGGGGGCATGCTGCCCCCCTATGACATGGGCACGTGGGCGCGCGCGCTGCTGGACCATGCCTACGACGAGGAGTCCGAGTACAGCCCCGAGTCCTACACCTTGTCCGTGAAGGATCTAGAGAAAGACCTCTCGCCCAAAACCATGAAGAGGTCAGTGGGGGGGGGGGGGGCTCGTAGACCCCTGCAAATGGGTACTTGTATGGGAAACAGTATGGAAGGTTCACATTTTATGCATCTAGCGGACGCTTTTCTCTACCAATTTTGATTGGGAGGGAGAGAGAAAGCAGGGTTGGCCAGTCTCTGGACCAATGAGAGATTAACAGTCCTCTTTAGCAGCCCATTGAAAAAATAGCAACTCTGTTGACACTGAGATTTGAACCCATGACCTTTCAAATAGAAACACTGCAGCACAAACCATGGAGCCACACATCACCCCTGAAGCTTGTGGCTAAAATTCTAAGTTAGCACTCTTCACCTGCATTGTTATTTTATGCTGCATTGGTACTGTTGATTATTTTCCTGAGGATGGCTCTGCTGGACGCCTGGAAAGTTCTAGTTAAAAATGGGAAGGGTATTGATGCATTTTCGTGTTCAGCTGGTGTGGGCTTTTTGCGTGCCACAAGAGGCCCTATTCTGCCTGGAGAGCCAGGCCAGGCCCCAAATTCACACACTCCACACAGTCGCAGCAGAATGTGGCCGCCATTCCTTTTAGCTAGTTTTGGGTTCGAATGTGTCTGGGTGATAGTATTGTTCAGCTGTTTTAACACTTATGTAATGTGTAGATGTTGTGTGTGGTTCAGTAGGTTTGGACTGTTATTAGATGGTTACTGGTTTGAATCCCAGGGCTGGAAGACTAATGCCCCTGTTAGGCTCTGGGGCAGCGTCCTCACAGCTCGAATGCTCCCAGGGAGTCTGAGCACTGATCCCCCCCAGGTTCACTTTCAGCTGCATATGTGTCTGCCTATCGGATGGAAACCGAGTCGGGGTCAGTGAAAACCCACTTTCCCCTGCTGCCTTTTGCACGAGGAGCACTCTCTAGTGAGAACACGCTTGTGAGGGCTCCATTACAGAGCATGATAATCCTCTTCACGGTGGTGTAGTACAAATACAAAAGTCAAATCTGCTTCCCACCACTCAGGCTTGATTTCCCTCAACCGCAAGGGCTTCCAGCTTTATGATTTTAAATATTAAGCTTACTCTGCCTTAAATAATTCACCTGCACGTTAAAGAGGTTATTTTTCGTGCTCCGTTCCATTTCGGTGCCAGTGTGAAACGCTCCCTCCGCAGGTTTGTTTGTTTGCCTTGCGTCTTGTCGTTTGAAGTCGTCATGATCGACTGTATTAACCCCCCCAGGAGAAGATGCCCCAGATTTTTGCGTGATGAGCCACGGATCTACACCCCCAAAGCAGCTTATGTGTCTGATGGAGGAATAAATGGGATGTGGGTCAGAGCCCCGTCCGAGTTTCAGCTTTGGTTCGGGTCCCATCCTGCTTTGAGGGTGTCTGTGTTACGTGTGGTGGGGGTGGGGGGGTAGTTTGGCTGTTCCTGCATGTAGACCACGCATTATGACACCACACTACATGCTCTCTCTCTCTCTCTCTCTCATACACACACACATACACACACCCTCACACTCGCCTTTATAAACACACACTCCTACACTCATCCTCAAACTCTTTGTCTCTCTCTCTCTCTCTGTCACGCACACACACACATACATGCATACACACACACACACACACACACACACACTCCACACCCACCACCTTGGAGAAGTA
>JABFEB020000039.1:4246571-4256899 GCA_019775895.2 Stomatorhinus ivindoensis | reverse complement strand
TTCAGCAGTGTGTGTGTGTGTGTATGCACAGTGTTTCAGCAGTGTGTGTGTGCACGTGCAGTGTTTCAGCAGTGTGTGTGTGTACGCACAGTGTTTCAGCAGTGTGTGTGTGTACGCACAGTGTTTCAGCAGTGTGTGTGTGCGCACGTGCAGTGTTTCAGCAGTGTGTGTGTGTGCGCACGTGCAGTGTTTCAGCAGTGTGTGTGTGTGTGTTTGCACAGTGTTTCAGCAGTGTGTGTGTGTGCGCACGTGCAGTGTTTCAGCAGTGTGTGTGTGTGTGTGTGCACGTGCAGTGTTTCAGCAGTGTGTGTGTGTACACGCAGTGTTTCAGCAGTGTGTATGTGTGTGTACATGCAGTGTTTCTGCAGTGTGTATGTGTGTGCACACGGTGTTTCAGCAGTGTGTGTGTGTGTGACCTTAAGGGGACATTTTTTTCAGTCCCCACAAGGATAGCCTCAATTTTACAAAAATCTACTGGCTACAATTTGAAAAAGAAAAACAGCCAAAAGTCTTGTATTTGGGCTGGTTACTTATGGTTAAGGTTAGGGATGGGTAGGGGTTAAGGGAGTCGTGATTGGGATTAAGGTTTTTCCCATAGAAATGAATGGATGGTCCCATTTAGATAGGAAGACCAACTTCGTGCGTGTGTGTGTGTGTGTGTGTGTGAAAGCATTCCTCCAAATGGAATCCTGCAGCTGTTGCATATCTGAGGCTGGACAGATAGGGTGATTCACAGAGCTCCTCAGAGGAGCGCCTACCTGCCCTCCTTTTGTCCAGAGCTGCCTCCTTCTTCTTGCTTTCACCTTCTCTCTTTAGCTCCTTTGCCTTTCTCCTGGGCTCCTCTTCTAGGTGTTATTGCACAAACATCACACACAAACATTACTTCTCTTTAATAAATTCAGCAAGCCAGTAGAGAAAAACACAACATTTGTTAATCTTCAAATGCAACCTTTTTTCTGATATTTTGTTTCGTGATTATATGAGGCTGCCTCATTCTCAAGGATCAAAAACAGCAGTTTGGAGGGAAAAAAAGATCACATACTTTTGTCTTCCTTTGGTTTCACAGCAGCCTTTTTCTCTGAAAGGAGAACCAGAGACTCAGATGAGAATCAGGGCAGCTTCCATGCAGAGATTTGATACAGAAGCACTGGACGCCATTTTCTTCCGTCTTGCTCGTAGCATTTCATACCTTCACACTAATCACAAATGAACGATGTGGATTTGCACGTGCACATCCCTAGCAGACCAGCCCTGCGTCAAATCTTTAAAAAGTATACTGTAAGTGTGTGCGTTTAAAAAGGCAAAAGGAGGCAGCGGCTTGAAAAAAAAATATGGTATATTGTCACTCCGAGCCCTGACCGACACATCTTGCGTGGTGTAAGAAGTCATGGGTGATCTGTGGCATTCAGACAATGCTGTGCATCACAGTGCAAATATGAGGGGACAGGCTATCCTTATACAGCTGCCCTGACAATGGAATGTGGTGCCTTATCCTCTAAAAATACCCAGCTGGAGTTTCAAGCACCGCCGATGCCACAGCTTGCCGAACAGAACAGTGTTACCTGGCTGCGCCGTACCACCCTCTCTGGCCAGCTTTTATTAGTGACCATGCGGGGGGACAGAGCTTTGGCCCACAGGAACAGCAGTCAATAGGCCCCTAATTCTTCTCGGCTGGCTAACGCGGGCTGACTGGGGGGGGGCTGGGGTGCTTTATTCGGCCGCTATACCAAACATATCTGCCCTAACAGCGTGAACCACTGAAAAGCCAGTGTTACCAGACATTCTCTGTCTCTCTCACTCTTTCTCTCTCATACCCCTGTGTCACGTCCTCCTTCTTTGTATGATGGCCTGAGATCAGATAAAAGACCACCCCCTGGAATAAGGGGGGGGGGGGGGGGGGAGAGACAGATAAAGAATCCAGACCACTTGAACACTGTCCAACCCAATGTATGAAAAGGGAAGCTCTCCTTTGTCTCTGTCTGACTTTTAAACCAGACACACTCTTTCTTGTTTGTTAGTTCAAATGAAATCCTATTTTTGCATTACTAGACAAATGTTTGTTTTAGTGTACATAATTACTTATAGAACTGAAGTATTAAATGGAATTAAACATGATTTTGCATGAATCATGATTTTAACATATTATATATAAATAATGTATATATAACAATTTTGTTAGCAGCAGTAATGTTTTTTTTTCTATAACAAAAATGCCACATACATAGCACATGAAGGAAAATTTTGCACGCGCGTAAATTTTAGTTTGATAATTAGCACAGGCTAACATAACATAACTTCGGACACACAACAAACTGGATGGAGGTTCAGTTTGTGACAGAGGTAACGCTGTCATATGGTGCGAAAGAGGAAAGTAAATCCATGTGCTTGTTTTATGATGTTATTTAGCATTCGCTAGAAGGCGTCAGGAAACCGTGTTTCTCTTAGGTCGTGAGGATACATTACAGGAATTTTTGTCCTCTGGAGTCCTTGGATAAAGGCTGTTTTTCATCTAGAGGGAAAGACAGAGCTATTCCATTAAACATGCAATGTTAATGCCTTTCTGTGAATAACAAAGACAGGGGATAGATGGAAACGGTGTTTGTTTGGTACAGCGGAAATAGCATGCTTGCATATCACGTCTGGTGCAGTGGCCATAATTGGACGAGTGTCTATATTGTATGTCCCCCAAAAACTTTTGGGCCCATTAAAGAAGAAGGGTGAACAGGTTCCCAGAATGGTTAATTATGGACATCCTGATTGGTCACAGGCAGAAGAAGGGCAGCGAATGTGTTCTCATGAGATGAAGCAGAGAGTCACATGACCATGCTGGTGACAATACCCATTTATGATTTGACGAATGAGACCTGATTCGTGAGTTAAACATATTTAGGAAGTCATCGAATGACAATCCGTGATCTTGCTACTGAAAAGGAGGAGATATTCTCTACAGCCCCGTTTGCCCAGTTTGCATGTGATTTAACTGCATCATTATCAGGACTGCGGCTGTTTCACCGAGGCCATTTGCACATTACGCACTTTTACCCCAAATTATTTATACATAGGAATATTTACTGGAAATACTTCAGCTGAAATACCTTTGCTCAAGGGAAGAGAAGCACAGTAGGACATGAACTGGCAACTATTATTTTAAGGTCCATAACGACTTTGCTACCTCCTGCCTGCCGAAGACCATTAGCATATGCTCCCCTTGCCGTACATTGTGTCGGCTGATGTTTGCTCGGAAAGCCCTGATTCCGTCTCCACCTTTAGCTGCTCATCTTAACCTTTTCCAGTCAGTGACGACACCGAGGGGCATTTACTGCGACTAGGTGTTTCCTTATTACCTTACAAGCTCCACTCTAACAAGACCGCCTTAATCTCACTGCTGTTTCTGTCACGCCTGCAGCTAGGCTTTGAGTTTCAAGCGCAGATCCCAGTTCCCGAATCCTAACATTGTTTAACCGGTTTTACGTTGCACCTACTGTAAGCGCGTCGGCAATCGATTGAAATAGCTATTTTTCCAATTGACCTAAGTTGGACTCCATGGCACTGCAGGTTATTAGCATGTGAGCGAAGCGTGGATTTGTTGGGCTCGCGCACGGTATCGGCGAAGCTTAAGAGGCATGTTACAGGCCCCGTCGTCGCGTGTGTCTAATGTCACCCGATTCACACTCAGTGACTTGATCCATGAACATGATTTCAGCAAGAAGGTCAAAGTCTTACACAGTCCACGAAATCACAACCCAACTTCATTTATAAATGTCACATGGCAGGGCAATTAAAATGGACTACACACACACACACAGGTTTATAAGCACATATCAAAGCGAATTTTCCCATTAGAAATAATGGAAATTCAGATGATTCATTCCACAACCCAAAAATATTCATAAAAAACTATTAATATAAAATAAAAGTAAAAATGCATAAAACAAATTAACCTGCACTTTACCTTTGAAAAGAATCATGGATGGTGTGAGAGATGAGAGAGAGGAGAAGAGGATTGTCCATGGATGGTTATTTTGTAGGACGACTTTCACTATAACTAACGGAATCACCTCAGCCTGTTCACTCACTGGAATCTTTTTGTTTTTGTGCGACTTTAGCAAGGAACCTATCCAATGATGGCTGCTTCTGCTTCCTTTTTGATTTCGCAGAAATGTGGACATATTCGTGAAACATATTCATCACTCGCACTGCTACGCCCCTTATTCAGGTGGTGATTTTCCGCAAAATTTTGTCTATATGAGTGGGGGACACTGACTGAGACCGAGCATGGGAAACGTCAACTGAGGCCAAGCTTCGGAAACGGTTACACACAATCCCGCAGTGAGAGAGAGAGAGAGAAGAATCACCGGCTCAGTTGTGAATTCGCGACGCTCGGCAGACAAAGAGTACACACAATACTCGTATTGCAAGACCTGCCTCATTTATCGTCTTGCAAAACACTTGCAAAACACTCGCAATCCGATGTTTGACTGTATATCTTTGTGTGGACTCTCCATTGTATTCTATGGGAAAACCTCTAATCCCAACATGACAACCTTAACCCCTACCCAGCCGTAACCTTAAGCATAAGTAACCAAACAAAAAGCACTTTTACTTTTTCGATCGCATTCACAGATCTTTGTGAGGATCTGGAAAAATGGTCTCCATTATGTCAAAATAACAGATTTTTATCACATTGTCCCCACAATATAATATAAACTAAACCCCCCCTACACACACACAGAAACACCACGGTCAGCTTTGCATCTTATTTGTGGTATTAGTACAGAGAAGCTGCTTATTCTTCACTTGCATTAATTTCTGAGGAAAATACTATGCCTAAATAGCTGTGCTCCTCACTGAGATTGCGGCTTCTATAACATACTATTACACATTACCAATAAATCATTATTATAAAATGATACTCATTAGTTTTATTCCATAAAACTTCGAAAAAAGCTTGTGAATTATAACCATTTCAGTTGCTCGCCAAAACATGTTTCTGTGTGTGTTCATTCATGACTATCTCCACGATGGCTAATTTATCACTCCTCATCAACTAATGGAGCCGCAGACATTATAATCCCAGCCAAAGCTCTAACGACAAAGCAAAATGCTGCATAACTTTCAATTTATAAACGAGACTTTTGCGTAATGTGCTTTGAGGAAGCAGCATTAAACCCTTTAACCCAGTGGAAGAATGAGCTGTTTCATGATCGCTTTACAGTTATAAAATCACGGAAAGCCACTGGCTTGCTTTTGTTTTGATGGCTTTGATGAGACGTCACCTTAAAAGCATGACAAAACGTCACGGTCATCAGTAACGTCTTCGTCGCAGCCATTTGCGCAACTGCGGTAATTTTGGAGTTTGACAGAAACAGTGGGAAACCCGGGGAAGGTAAAGAGCAGGAACGCCTCAGGAATACTCCGAGACGGTAGTCCAGGGAGATCCGCTTTCACATGCCGGTGTTACATGCCAAGCACACAGCTGCAGAAATCAAAATGATCCGGTTGGAAGAGCAGGGAAAAAAAGCAAAGGAAAGATTGAAGAGGAGATCAAAGGCTGAGCCTAAGGCCTCTGTACGCTGTCTTTCTCTCTCCTTTTCCTCTGTATCTTTCCTTCCCCTTTCCACAATGCCCCTCCACAATCGCTGGCCACCTCATTCTCCAGCCCAGTGCTGCCACAGTCGTCCCCTATCACCTTCTCCTGAAAAGGCCACGGACGATGTCATCCCCACTTCATTCGCTACCTGTCGTTCAGCCGTGGCACTGGCAACCCGATTTCAGATGATAATTTGAGCTGATTTGCGATCCTCGTCTCATTTTAGTTATCTTTTAGTTATAATACCTTTACGTGGGACTGGGTGAAGGTCCCAGTTTGTGGTTATTAATTTAGATCTCTGGCCATAGAATTTTCTTGAGTGTGAAACTGACTCTGTCTCAAAATCTCTTTGACTTGACGGGCAGGTCAAGTTTGTATATTTAGGCTTTCTACGTTACAGGAGGTCAGAATTGCTCCAGTGCTTCTTCAACAGAAGAACAGAGAGAGCTGAAGAGCCTTCTCTCGCTAAACGTTCCTCAGGAGATATTCTCTGACAGTAGAAGGCGGCCGCACGTCGACTGAGCTACAGGGTCTAAATAAAGCCCACGTCGAGTCTTCTCGTTATCTATTTTGAGAGAAACTGGCTGTCTTTCTCCTTTTCACAGTTGGTTCCTGAAGTACTTGTTTTAATCTCTGCACTTTTTGCCTGCACTGTTCTGACGGCGCCTCTTTGATCCTCGTGTGCATGCTGCCTACCTTTAGTCCTAGTCCCTCTTTCCTGCCTGGGTCTAGCCTTGGCCTTGTCCACTGGCTTCTCCCTCCTCTCAGCTTTCTTTTCCGTTCTTGCAGGCTTTTCCTCCTTTAATTCCCGCTTCATTGTTTTAGACTTCCGCCTCTCTGCTGAAACAAAAGATGTCGTTTAATGAAAACCGCGACAGGCCTCGGAGGTTTCCATAACGAGCCCGGGAATGTTTGTATATAATGTTTGTGCAAAGGCTTCAAGTCAACAAAGACTTTTTTTTAATATCCAATCAGATATTATTGAAACAAACACACGGAACGTTTATCATTTTAAATTAATATTTTTAATGATTTTGCGCCTTATCAGTAACTTTTTATTGATTTTCGAATAGCAGAAGGCATCCAGATTTGTTCCCTTTATGAAAAATTCCAATGCATGCTTACTGAAGTTGAAACACACTCCTTGCCTTCTGTAGTAAAACCGGCATATCAGCCACTCCTTGTGCCCCACACACTCCTTGTGTTTGTGATTTTTTTTATCAATATTGATTTTCAGGCTTAAAATAACCACTATTAAGTGTTTTGATGTGGGACAACAACAACAGCATTGCATGGATTGTTATAGCGTCATACCACGAGTATTGTTATTGTATCGTGGTGAGTCTTTGACCCCATTTTTCTCTTTATTGACATGTGGTTACAGAAACAGCATGCCATGTGACTGTCCCCAGCTTCACACTCGGTCGACAAATTCGGGATGGGGGATAACTTAACAGAAAGAGCCATAATTTATGAGAAGACTTCAAGATGAGGGCTCTACCTTTCTGGGGTTCCGCTTTCACTTCTTTTCCTTTCCTCTCTTTTGTCTCTTTGGCTTGTGGAAGTGCTGCAACGCGGAGGCAGCTTGTCAGCATCACCAGGAATAAATTTCCATAAAACCGAACATGATGTCACAAGTCTAGGTAAAGTTTTTTTGTGAATAGAGCAGCTGTTACATTTGCTAAATGGGAGGATGCATCATTTGGCTGGGTTGCTCATTGCCCATTCAGTTAATTTGGTCCTGTGTTCTATATATGTTGCCATAGAAACATAATTCCCATATTTAAAAAGTTATTTAATTACTGACCCATGAGAATATAATGACCCTGTTCTCACCAAATAAATAAATAAAATGTTACCTGTATATTATGTATCGGAGGGGGCTAAGACAATTAGACATTACAATTAAAAAAAACAATAATCCCCAAATATCCCTGAAGATAGAGAGAAACCAGACATTGCTGCAAATTCCATGACCCAGAAACGCGTAGCCCTATTCCTGAACATTTTTGTAGAAGTTCTACACACACTCATTATTTTAGACTTACCAAAAATAATGAACGAGACAAAGATTAAAGAATATGCTCAGAGGAATAAAACTCTCATAAAACTGTGAATACATTGAAGGGTGATGCTCGATATCATTAGCTGTATTATCACGTATTATCTATGGCAAACAATAGGTAATTCGTAAAGGAAAAAAGGAAAGTGGCGCATTGCATCACAAATGTAATCATGCAGACATTTTAAAGGCAAACTTCAGTTATGCACTATGATGTAAATCTATACAGAATATGTGTTTACGATTTATTAACAGAGCAATGATTTTCATATTTCTTACCCTGACCAAAATTTAGTAATCAATAGGGTTGATTTAAATAAGTAGTACAGTGGTACCTCAGAACTCGAATTTAATCCGTTCAGAACTCCGGATCGAATCCTAAAAAGTTCGAGTTGTGATCAAATTTTCCCCATGAGAAATAATGCAAAACCAATTTTTTGGTTCCCCAAAAATTACACCTAAATATGTGTTTTTTATTTAGCATTTAAACACAAAATGAACCGAATAAAACAAGAAGAGCATATACTGTACTAAACACATCTAAGCACATTTATCAAAACGTAAGTAAGTAAAAGTAAGAAAATAAATGTGTCCTGCTCCGACTGTCCGCTCCTTCTGTAAACCCCGTGTGGAATCCCCGTGTGATCAGTTGTTTCTGGTTGTCTATAGTTCTCTGTATTTCGTCCGCGTTTCAGTTTGTTTCCCCAGTACGGTCATTGTATCGTTCGTATGCGTTTTGCCTGCCTTACCTGTAATTAAACCCCATATGCCCCGATACCCTGACGTCTGCGCCTTTGTCTCTGGTCTGTCCCCGCTCAGCACAACAATATCATTATAATTAAACGTATTAATGGTTTATTATTAATATTAAAATAATGAATAAGAAATCTTTATTTTTTAATGTATTTTATTATATAATAATAATTACTGTTACTGTCTATCATTGTCTAAATGTATTTTTACTATCTAAATATATGTATTCAGCTAGTGTAAACATGCACGATGCTATCACAGTGAATGCGAGGCTGAGACTGAAGTGTTACCCTTCGTTTCCGCCGAGAGACGTGCCGTGTGACTCATTTCCCATGGCATACAAGTTCTTAGGTCGGCGTTCACGGATTGAATTCTGAGATTCAGATCGAGCTCTAGGTATTTTTTTTTTCGAATTGGTTGGTTCAAGTTATGATGAGTTCGAGAACTGAGGTACCACTGTATTTGCTTTAGGTGACTTTGGGTAAGTCATGCTAGATAGTTAGTTAATTACTAATTAACCACTGAACAGTGACAAGCATTAGTTATAAAATCTACTTATAAATAACCTATAAGTAGAGGTTAAATAAAATAGCGGCAGCCACAAAATATCAAAATTATCCCAAATCAACAGTAAAGATGAAGAATCTGGTCAGGAATGATAACAAATATATACCACACTCACAGAAAGCCTCAGGCACATCCTTAATTCTGTAACAATTTTACAAATTTAAGGGTTTCATAACAGAAATCCATGTTTAACATACCTCCACATATCTTCTTTATTTTCTTTTAATTGCAATTATTTTCTTGACTAACTCATTCAGATCTCTTCTTGCCATTCTGCTATTCATTTTAATTGCAATCTTTGGCTCCCAAAGGGAGGCTAGACACAAATGTTTGGTTTATAATGCCATTGCAAAGGTCTTACTAATTAAAAAGCCTCCAATGGACTCGAGACTCGAAACAGGTTTATTACCCCTTAAAATGAATGTTTTACTCAAACTACTGGTCGTCTCTAATGTGATATATGTTGAATACAGGTTTATAATGAACTTCAGTGTATAAACATTTATTGGGCAGGACGGTCCTTGCATGCAAGTTCATGCCATCACACACTGTCACACACACTGTCACACACACTGTCACACACACGAGCGCACAGTATGGCCAATGCAGGGACAACAGCCCACCTGAACAGCATGCCTTTGGGCTGTGGGAGCGAACAGGTGTAACCATGTGGTCACAGGAAGATCACGCAGCTCCTCATGCAGACAGCCAGAGAGGCAACAAAACCCTTCAGCCCCGGAGGTACCATCTCATTTCATTAAAAATAAAATACCATGACCACAAAAAAAAACACTAACTCTAACACAATATTTGAGTCAAAGGTGAATGGGAAATGGGATTGAAAAGGATCTTTAATTTAGGAAATGTATTTCCCCGTAGGGGTATCGTCAAACGGCACTCATCAAATGGGTCATAATGGAATCACAGCAGGCTGACTCTGCAGATTTATCTGAGAACCAGAAACTCACTGAACTCTGTCTCTGGTGCAGCCAAAAGCACGAGAGAAATTCTCCAGTCATCAAAGAGCATGGTGACATGGTGACATGGTGACAAGCACATCGAGGTACACAGGCATGTGTTGTGTCTCCAGATGCTAAATAAAACGCATAATCACTGCTTTAAAGGAAAACTCTCCAAATCTGTTCCAATATATGCAAGGGTTAGACGGTAAGGACGTAACGACATTAGGACGGTATGGATGTAAGGATGTTATGGCCGGTATGGACATAAGGGTGATATGGATGTAAGGGCGGTATGGGTGTTATGGACATAAGGGTGATATGGATGTAAGGGCGGTATGGGCGTTATAGACATAAGGATGTTATGGATGTAAGGGCGGTATGGGCGTTATAGACA
>JABFEB020000039.1:4234664-4246339 GCA_019775895.2 Stomatorhinus ivindoensis | reverse complement strand
GCGTTATAGACATAAGGATGTTATGGATGTAAGGGCGGTATGGGCGTTATAGACATAAGGGTGATATGGATGTAAGGGCGGTATGGGCGTTATAGACATAAGGATGTTATGAACAGTATGGACGTAAAGACAGTATGGACAGTATGGATGGTATGGACGATATGGATGTAAGGATGGCATAGACATAAGGCATTGACGTAAGTATGGTATGGATGTAAGGATGTTATGGACGGTATGGACTGAATGGGCGATATGGATCTAAGGACGTGTCCCTGTCGATATTGTGGTAGTTCTGTGTGTGTTTAGAAGTGCGAGGGCTTTGTGGCTGATTTGATCTCTACTAATGTTGTAATCAAACCTACACCCTTGTGTATGTTACTGTACCACATGTAAGCAAGATCCACTGCTTGAAGGGCTTGGGTGGACATCGAATTATATGCATGAGTTTAAGGAATTTAAATTCACCTTGAGCAAACCCGCCTTGCATTGCGACCAGGGCCTGGACACTCTGTAGGTGACCCGCCTCGGATCCATTTCATTACGGGGCACAAGAAAGCGGGAGAAAAACAAACTGAAGAAATCCCACTCGGTTACATTCTGTGACATTGCAGTTATTTACACTAGTTTTCGTATTTCACTACTTATCTCGAGCGACAGACACTAACTAGCCAGATACCCTGTGCTACTGAAATGGCATTAATATAAATGAACTGGCTAAAATTGTTTTCTGCTGCTCTCGGAGGTGGGGCACTCAGAGCACCCAAGAGTGGCCCTGGTTACAACCTTTCTGTCACTTTCAGCAGCTAATTGCCTAGCTAATGTCACGGGGGCCTGTTCAATGGCATCCAATGATGCATATGCCAGGGAACGGCCTGGAAGGAATCAGCCGCCCCCTCATTCAGTACTTATTACTTATTACGCAACCAAGCTGCAGTACAGCTTGTGCAATCAGGGTGAGCCTGGAACCTACCTCAGGAACAAGAGGGCGCAAGGCGGGGGTCACCCTGTATATCAGGATCGCAAAGGACAATGCAGATAAACTCATTTCCCTGAGAGTTATGTCTTCGGAGGACTCAGGGAGAACACGTGAAAGGCCAAAGAGATGGCACAAGGTCCCGTGAGTCACGAGCCAGCGGAATTGCCATCTGAGCAGCCGGCCCACCGGGCACGAGGGCGGAAAATACCGGCAACGAGGGGCACCATTAATCCCACTCAGAACGGCTCATTTCAGCTCAAGAGCGTCTTTTTAATAATGAAGTAAATAAGAAGATCTGCCCGAAAACATGTTCCGTGACATAAGCTGGCGAGCAGAGGCAGGAAATGCACTCAAAAATAATCAACTATTATTTTCCGCTCTGTGGAGAGTTACAAATCTGAGTCAGACTCTCGGCAGATTAAACTGAGCTCCACATCACACCACATCACAGTCAGGGCAGAGGTGCAACTTAATTTCTAAAAAGTCTTACAGTGTGTTTTGTATAGGCACATATTATCAAACATACTGTACATTCTTTAAACTTATTAGATGGTACAGAATTCTCTTCTATCCAGGGTAACACTGTCACATCTGTCACTAGCAATGTTAAATATGAGCTTTATAAATAAGCATCAAAGCAGCTTTGTCCATCACTTTATGTTGACTGGCATATCAATACCTCGGACCCATGGTCCATCTCTTTATGTTAACTGGCATCTCAATACCTCGGACCCATGGTCCATCTCTTTATGTTGACTGGCATGCCAATAGCTCGGACCCATGGTCCATCTTTGATTTTACCTCAGACTTCTTCAGTCTCGGTGACAGTAGTAGCTTCTGCATTTCATTTGATGCTCTCTATGTCTCGGAGATTTTCACAGGCATATTTACTTTTCTCCTGCACCTTTGAGTCACCAGGAGTATAAACATGGTTATTTTCAGAGTCACCAGGGTGGTTGATAAAATCAGGCTCATTCCAGCATCTTCTTTGCTGTCGTGACTCATACGATGCTGCTTTCCTGCTCTTCCTCATCGTCACCATCCTTCTACTCACTGTCTCCTCCTTGTTCATGACCCTCTACACCATCAGAGCCACGTCTCTCCTCACCATCATATCCATCTTTTTTTTTCATTCTTCTTGCCTCACTACTGAGATCATCACTATCTACGAGACCATCAACATCTTGAAGGTTCTCATCACAGCCACTGATTTGAGATCTTTCTTGTCATTATCATTACTTCATTGGCTTCTTCCATTGGCAATCATCATTCTCATCATTAATGTCCCCATCTTCTCCTTCATAGTTTGAATGTGTTGTTTTCATCACTGGTTCTTTTGAGTTATTCCTTAGAATAACTCAAGTTATTTCACAGTGACCATCATAAACGACGCTGACCTCATCACCATCCTCAGCTTATTTGATGTCTTTTTAATTGTTCTCAGTGTGCCCTACACTGAAATCATCTTCTCATTTTCATCTTATTTAATTATTTGTATCTTCATAATCATTAACGACAATGCCATCATCCTCCTCATCATCATAATCTTCATCACTATTATCATGAACTTTGCTTACAGTCAAGTGATCATCATCATTATAAAATCTGGCAACTATTTTATCCTCCGAAACATCATCTTCATATTCACCTCGTTCATTTCATTTTGGTCATCTACATGACCTTTTGATCTTCATCTGTACCAGTTTCCCCATCATCGCCATCATCGTCATCGTCACCACTCTCAATGTTTTATATTCAGCATCTTCATAATCATCTTTAGCAACATTAATCACCATAATCTTCATCATCCACTTTATCATCATGCTTCCCATCCACCTCTGTCTCACTTACATTAACCCTTTCATTACCTCATTACCCTCTTCCTCATGATAACAGTAATGAGTATAATAATTCTCATGGTTATCATTGCCCTTTCTAACCTTGGTGATATCTTCATCTTCTTCCTCCACATAGTCATCACTGTCATTCATTTCACTTACGACTTTGTCTTTATCATCCTTATAATAATCATAACTGTAGTCAACACTGTCAATGCTGTCATCATGATAATCATCATAAAAACCATCTTCCTCTTCGTTCTCAATAGCCAGTGATTTCCTGGCCTTTATGCATTTCTTCCTTAAAGGCTTTTTTAATTGGCCATCAGTTTTGCAGCTGCAGAACTGAAGCCTTAGATGTCTTAAACTGACATGCCATTTTCCACCAACATGTATGTTTTCTCATTATTGTATACATAAATCACATAAATCATGGCATTTATTTCCAAATGCATAAAAATTTTATTTCAGAGTTTCAATTTCTGACATTTTCTCCCAAAACAGCTAGGTAGTACTTTAAGACCAGGCTGATACTTTTGACCAACTGGTCTTAATATGGAAACTTGTTTTTCAGACAACATGAACACTGTTCCATGCTTTTTGGTGAATGATATATTAATGTACATAGATTAGCTTGGCTCCAGTGATTAAGCTGTCTAGAAACTGATTGGACATCCAACCACCTGAGACCTCCGATACGTAATGATCAGGAAACCATAATGCAGGTTAACTGGTTAATTTGGGTACATGCTGTTCAGAACAATTTCGTTATTCCACATTTTACATACATTCAGCTGCGACAGACATTCACAAACAGCCAGTCACAAACCTTTCTTCTTGGATGGAAGAAATTCCCCTAAAATTGACAGACAAACGGTTTATTAAACAAGAAGTCAAATTGTGAATTTCATTTCAAATTTCTTGATGTGGACCGAGTCCCCGTGGAACGTTAATAAGTAAGCTTATGAAGGTGGAGTGATTGTATCGCTGGTTTAATGGGAATGGAAAATGGAAACAACCTAGAGCAAGGCATATTCTGGACCAAGGATTTTTATTATTTTGCTGGCATTGAACTATAGCTGGGATTAAAGCAGAGGCAGGCCAGCTTTATAGAGTATGGGTGCTCACCAAGTTTTTGATCTCTGTTTGAGATGTCAGCTGTATCTAATTAATGCACCAGCAAGGTACACAGAATAAACCTGCTGCTGTCTCAGGCACAATATTCTTCCTTCCCCTGTTGGCTCAGAACGTCAGCTCTTTCCGTGTAACGTATTAATTTCATTTATACTGAAACGTCAAAATTAAAGCTCTGATGATTGTCAAAAATCGAGCGCAATATCTGAAAATCAGATGATCACGGGGCTTAGCGTCAGTCCCCGAAATGCACCTTCATGCATCACAGCTCTGTGTATCTATCATCTGCACCAGTCAGAGGGATATAAATGCTGCTAAGACACTGTATAGAAATAGCCAACCAGCTGCTCGGTCAAATGTGCTTTGGAAAACATGGCTGCAGGTTTAATAAGCTAAGATATTAATGTTCTCTTCCAAGACCGCTGCCCCTGCGACCCAGACCCAGAGCAGCGGAAGAAGGATAGATAGATGGATGGATGGATAAAGCAAAAGGTAAAACTGGAAGTTATTAAAGTTCCTCTGGATGACAGCGACGTCTGAACTAAACTTTTGATCCCCAAAGTCTGCGGAGGATTTTAATCTGACTCCTTATTTTAAATGTTTAATTGAAGCTGATCAGCATTTCACCTCGCAATGAAATCAGCAGCAAACTCTGATGAATTATAAAGCTTATGGGGCAGCTTCATAAGGCTACATTTTATCAGTAGAAGACATGTAAACATTCTGCTTTTTGGTATGTGGAAGTAGAATTTCTTATGCTAACCGCACACACAACATAAAAGTAATCTCTTAAATTTGAGACTAAAAGGATATGAAGATCTCAAACGATGCATCAGGATATGAGTATGGACCCAGAGGCTCTGATCTCGGCTGATTTTGACACAGCTGCATATACCTACGAGTAACTATGGGCCTGTCAGGTAGCAGCAGATTCATGCATATTCAGCAAACACGGAGAGCCGGACAGCTCCGCTCAGGACCGCTTATGCCCCAAAATGCATCACTTCAAAGTGGACTGACAGGGAAAGGAGGATTGCCCAGTCGCAGGACACACTGTTTCTGTGGCACCTCGCTGCTTCTTACCACCAGCTTCAGACTGTGCACCAGCTTCAGCCTTTGTTCGAGGAAACATTGAAGGCCTCATTCACTGTGACTTTATTAGTGACGGTGGTGCACTCTGTCACTTGATACAATCAGGACCTTTAATGAAGTGGTAACGGTATTGGGTGCCGTTCTAATGAAGCACATGCGAGACAGTGCCATCGTCCAAAAGTGCCACGAGTCACGCTAATCATAAACCGCTACACAGGATATCGGCATGTTCTTCTTTTATTATACTTCGGGTTAAAAAAACAAAGTTTGGAAAGAATGATACAGCACGTATCACGTTAATAGACAAATACCAACCTTTTTTCTTTACTGCATGCGCCAGATCACCTAAATCGCAGGGAAAAACATGTCAGTACGTGAATGGGACCTGCAGAATAGATTTTATGAAACATTGATGAAGGCAGAATGAATTATAAATGTGGGTCATAGAGTTGGGGGGTGCTGGGGGGGGGGTTGGAAAAACTTTCCCCGGAATGAAGACAGCTTATCTTCCCCTCTTGAAAGCCTGGTGGGGAGTGGCCGAAATCGCCATGTCTGCGAGTCGCATGGGAGCATTTCCCTAATAATAGCACCCTTGCTATGTTTACTTAGCAGACCGTCCCGTGCAAAGACCATAGTTAGGAGCGGTCATACAAATTCAGGACAAACTCAAACTGCTGAATGAGAATTTAAAAGATGCTCGGCGCGGTTCAAACGAAAACCCAGTGCGCAGTTTCAGGCTCACGCATATCTCTGCTTCATACTCCTTTCGCCCCAACTCTATTCAAGTGAGACTTAAAAATAACCCCAGAGATTTATCCATAAATTAAGCGCTCCCCTAGCAAATACTAAAATATAATCCCCCCCAAATCTCTTATTTAAAAAAAAAAAAAAAGATCGCAATCAGAAGCCATGGGCTGATTGATGTCTGAGACATTAGCGACGGCTCTTCCGCTGGAATGGGGGTGGTGTACTGTACCTCTCAAGGAGATTAGCTGCAGGGATAGCATTACCCCTACGTGTAAATAAATTACAACTATAAATAAAGTGCATAAGCTTATCCGCTGGCCAGGGCTTAGTAATTAATCTGTTTATTTATGAATCTGGTAGTTTATTTATTTGTTTATCCTTTGATTTACGCGTTTCGTCGCTGAGCCCGTTGTGAATACGGGGTGGTGTGCTGCCGACGGGGAGTGCTAGACGGACCCCATGCGGAGCAGGACCCCCTTTGAAGCCACGGACAGCGTCGTCCCCATTCAGGCGGACCCCCCAGTCTGGCCACGCCTGCTGAGTCATGGGCAGGCTGGATTTACACGATCAGGCAGGGTTCATCCCTCTGGAGTCTTTGAGACCCCTGAACGCATTTCATATCGGGGTCCCAACCCACACCAATCCAACCATCTTCCAAATGTTTTTATGACTCTGTAAGGCAGGGGCCTCTGCTATCACCCTAAGCACAGAGTCCATGGCTCATCCTGCCAAGAACTCTGAATATGGATGTTTTTTTTGATAAATTATATAGAAATAATAAATACTTCTTTGCTGATAAATTTTAAGTATATATCTCTGAATGGGAAAACATCTCAAATAATGGAAATTCACCTCAGATCTGCCTATAAACATTATTTTTACAGTTTGATCTTACTGTCAACTAATACAATTAAATATCTTCTATGTTCTTAAGAACCTTGTCATTTCTCTGAAGCATCTAACATTGCTTAATGTCATGATTAAAATGTGAATTTTATTCAGAACTTATTTGTGTTCAACACCACTGAGTTTCAAACATATTGTATGTATAAAGGGTTTAACATGCTGAGTTAAACCTTCCATGTTGTGAGGGAGCTCCTCTCTCTGCCACAAGTAAAAACCACGCGCGTCTCGCTCTGTTACCAATCGCCTTCATTTCTTTCACGTGAAGTTGCATTGACAAGATAAAAAAACAAGTGTTTGGAAAACATACTGAAGCAGGGTTTTTCAGTCTTGTGATGCTGTTACCCAAAGCAACTCACGGTGAAGGGTTACGATTTATGCATACACCGTAGGATTTGAACTCACAACCATTGTAATGTTAGAACAACATTCTTCGTTTCAGGAGCACACACATTGCTGGGTATAGAGCCTATCCTATACTTCACAGATGTTGCTGTCAAGTACAGGGAGATTTCAATAAATAATAATTTATCTCCCCAGCTAAAAGTAAACGGGTGGAGAGGGGCCAAGGCCTCAGACTCCCCAGGACTAACAGTCGGACGAGTTACGTTTGCTCACAGAGATGCACAGATCTCTGCCTGCATGACTCCAGTGCTTGTGCCCCTAGCAAAATGCTGATCCTCGCTTGCAACGCTTTATTGTGAGCAGGATTTCATGTTCAGAGACTCACAGAAGGGTCACGGGGCATTGCGGCATGGGGGGCTGCGGCAGATCGAGGCTCCTCTGCTTCGCACCTTCTCATCTCCTGACTGGACGGGCATAGTGACCCACTTTCCACTTTCAGTCTTTCCCAAAATATAGGTTTTTTTTTTAACATTAATGTGTTTGTGTTTATGGTATAACAGATACGGCAGTCGTGGTAATTATGAGGTTTTAGGGTATTAGAACACCAGGAAGGCCAAAAAATGCTCCTCGGGTTCTTTTTTAACACATCACTTAACCTGAATTGTGAATGTTGTGGTTCATGAAAGAATTAAACTCCTTTGTTGGCCTTGATGTGCTCAATATATCGACCAAATACCAGGCGCATCATCAGCAGCTTCACTCTGGTGATTAAATTTTTTTTTAATTTCCCAAGCTTGGAGAAACTTTTATGTTGAAGGACCCATTGATGATTCCCGCAGTAGGGTGGAGGTCGGATCATGTAGCTTAATTTAAAATTAATTAACCTGTTTTTCGGTACTATGAGACTAGCACACATTCGCAATCAGATCAAATAAAGTTAATTAAACTAATATCTGATGCCTCCGAGGTATTATAATATCCTTGCTGCACAATTCCAGCTGTACGTTACCTTCACGTAAAAACAGGTGCAGTGTGAGAAATACCTTCATCTTCATCGGGAGACAGGAGGTCAGTGATGAAGGCCAGGACAGCGTTGGGCCAGCCGGTGGATTCCTCCACCGCCTTGCTGACGGATTTCATGGGATCAGAGCCCATGTGGTGAACGTTTCCTGGGGGCGTGGTGGAAGAGGGGCACCACAGTCAGAGATGGCTTTTCATTGGTCAAAGGCCCCAATGCTGGCTGCTGGGACTTTTACTTGCACAAAAATGTTTTGAAGGCAAAAAAAGATAACCAATCAGATTGTTAGGGAGGTGGGTCCAAGCACATAGAGGAGGTGGAACCGAGACATCTGATTGGTTGATCCTGCTTCCTCTAATTGCTTGGATCAACCCCCTCTACAATCTGATTGGTTATCCTTCTGAATCAATCATTTTTCTTCCTGCCCTCAGAACATTTTTGTGTAAGTAAAACTCCCATGAGCCATTGTTGGGCTATTCTAGTCCAATCAGGAAGGGCATTAGACCACCAAAAGGGCTTAACTGGTCAAACGCAAACGGAATTCAAATCCCCACATTAAATTTATTAATGCATAATACTACTTCAGAACATTAAAATGCAATATGGAGTGGAAACTGCTCCATATAAAACAGAGACAGAGAGCTCGAGAAAAATCGAGATTCAATGTTAGATTTTCAGACCACCTTTTGACATCCACTGCTTTAAACAGGACTCTCTAGAGTATAGGAGCTTTCACTGAATTTCAGGTCTGAGACACACAAGCCGGGGCTACAGTGAAGGTCAGAGGCGGACAAGCAGATCTGCTGGTAGGTCTGAAGGAAGCGGGCGGGACGCGTTCACTCTCCTTTATGCTTACATGTTTATCTCCAGAAAAAGGCGGCTTCAGCCCAAGGTGGAAGTTCAGGTCTAGAAAGTACAAATCCAGGCCAAGGTTTTGTTTCAACCAACTAGTTGAGTATAAAGAGTAACAGAGTACTCAACTGGCTGTCTGAAACAAAACCTTGACCTGGATTTTTACTTTCTGAACCTAAACTTTCCACCTCACCATTTAGCTGATGACTATGGTTAAAATGCAACGAACATCAATGGACCAGGGAAAATTCTGTCCATCAAGTGTGAATCTGTCCAAAGCTGTGTCTATGGTGATGTTATGCAATAATGCAACAGTGCTGGAATATGGTCTATCACAATTTCAGATTCAGATTCAAAGTGCAGTGTAAACGTGTTTCGTTTAATCTGGATCAAGAATCTACTCGTACTGCAGTCGCTCAAGACTGGAAGAGAGGAACCCCAAAGGACGGCTTTAATCACGGTCAACTGGCTGCCTACAGCATACGTAAATAACCCTAGTGATCATTAAGTACCCCTGGCATAAATTTCATAGTTCGTACAGTCACTTTAAAAGAGAATGACACAACTTCAATTAATTTCTTGTTGACACAGTGCTGTTCATCGATTCAAAATATTTTAGTGACAATAACAACCAGGCACATTTGAAAGTAAATCACAGCTAATTTTTCCGGTAGTCATACATATTTAAAATATTCCTTTAAAATTCATAAGGCGTTGTGCCCTATGGTGCGAGAATGCAAATGTGTATGTTTCCTTGATTAACACCCCCCCCCCCCAGCCAAAATAAATAATAAACAGATGAAATGGAAGTGATGTGTGACTTATGGAACAACGAAGCCAATGACTCTGAGTGACAGTGAGAGTAGATTGTCAAGAGAGAGACTTTGTCGGGTAAATGGCAGTAAGTTCTGACCTCTGGAGTGTAATCATGTGCGATATGGGGTCCTTTCTGATGCAGTGCTTACCAGCCGCCCGTCTGTAGCGTTCAGCGGGCAAATGTCACAGACAGGGAGGCATTTTATTTTATTTGCAGGCTCAGAGGTGTGCAGGGGATGCAGGCATGCAGGGGCGGGGGCCAGACTGAGCACACACCAGCGAGTCACAACATAGCACCCGAATACAGCAACAAGAACAAACCATGTGGACCAGATGCAAAGCACCAAAGTCCGGCTGCCAAGAACGGCGATTTAAATCAATTAGCAGTGGCTGTTTAACGAACGGCGCCCTTCCCAGAAATGTCATGGTGTGAGAATTGCGTGTCTCTCTTACTGTATCGGCACAAGTCAGAGTACGAAAGGTGTGTTAAACCCAGCGGGCAGTGGATTCTCCCAGGTGCATGTTCCTCAAACACTTTCAACTTGCAAAAAGAAAAATTACACACACAGATGTTATCCCTCCGAACTTTAATCATTAGGTCACTGCAGTTCATGAAATGCAAAAAACATACATACATTTTACATTATTTGTGACTGAAAATGCTATTTTAGTCTGTTTAGAGTTTCATAGTCCTAACTGGTGTCAGTCTTCAAATATAGGAAGAATGTTATATTTCCATGTTAATCGATTATACAACGTGAATGTTCTAGAACACTGATAGGCAAGGAAACAACACCATCACTGCAAGAGCTAAAACGCGTCATGGATTGTCTTGCCTCTGGTGCTCTGGGTCTCCTTTATTGCTTTTCTGATACCAGGTGGGTGCGGTCCTGTTAGGACGAGAGACAAATGAGCGGCAGAGACGCACTCGCGCGTGCGTACACCTACACACACACGCACACACAGCCTCCATCGCATGCGAAACACAGCAGGAACAGCACGGGAAGCGTATGTAGGGGTGTGGGTGAGTATCAGCGTCACTGCATGAAAACGGCCCTCCTTGAAGACCAGGCCACATGCACTGCGTGTTATAAGTTCCTATTAAGAGGCGGCAATACAGGCTGCATTAACGGCACACAAAAAAAGACAAAAAAAGGATAAAATTCTTAAATATTCACGCTATATGGACATATATATTTTCCAGAACTATATGCCCACCAGCCGATTGCAGAAGGCACAGGGCAGTGTGAGGCTTTGTGGGTTCGGTCACCATGGACGCAACTGGAAGGTTCTGGGTTCAAATCCCAGGCTTGGCAGAACGGTGTCACTTCAGCAAGGCCCTTAATGTCCAATTGTTTCAAGGACTGGTTTTCTCAGTTGTCTGTTAAATAAATAGAATGTAATGTGAATGGCTGCACAATAAGGGTGGGAAGCCAGCCTACCACAGGGCTCACACATAGACAATTAAGGCCCAATCGCCTTTATAGAATGATGAATCGGCCAATGGTCTGCCTGGGATGTGAATGGCTCTGAGAAGTGATTCACTGGTGCCAGTAGTGCTAGGTCAATGTAATAATGCGTCCGCCCATGTTACCTACTTCAGCTCTTTTGTAGCCTCTGCCAGTGAACTTTATTCATATCTGATTTCACACAGGCAAAGAAATAATACGCAGAAAACAAAAACACACCCACCATGTAGCGCCACAACAACAACAGGAGCCTCTACCACAACATCCTGGGGCAGGGCCCAAGAGAGACAGCCCAGCCTTGCATCACCCCAGCTAAGCATAAAGTGCTCTGATCTAAGCCCCCACCCCTGTTTAAGGCTTCATAGCTCAGATGTGAAATTAATCCGAAGAACAGTAACACATGATGTCTACACATGGCAGGGTGGAATCCCTGCACATCACTTACCATTCACAAGCAGGGTGAATGTATGCCTCCTCTGCATCTT
>JABFEB020000039.1:4208288-4222082 GCA_019775895.2 Stomatorhinus ivindoensis | reverse complement strand
GGAGTTGACAGCCCTCCCAGGATTCGGACGGCAAATCGCCCGAACCCATCGCCGATCGTGCGCTGCTCGTGCGCTGCGGTGTGACACTCGGCTTCTGTGCTTCTCCTTTTTTTCACGAGCAACGCTTAATGCAATTCCGCCTGGTCCTGCCTCAAAATCCATGGCTGACTGGAGAATAGCTACCGCCAGCAGGTATATGGGCTGGAATGGGGGACTTCCGAAAGGACTGAATTACAGGCTCAGAGGCACACCTGGGCTTCGCTTTCTTACGTGTCTCGTACCGCGTGTGTCGTCGCTGATCACACACACTGTCAGTTAAAGGCCTGTTGCGGTTTGGAGGAACATGCTTTCTTCCTGATCCTGTCTCCTTTCATTCCACCAATCAGAGCAAAGCTTTCGGAGGAATCGAAAAGCAGTAAGTGCAACACGGCCGGGTGGCCTCGGGACCCCAGGGGTGACTTTCAACCACAGCTAAAGGGTCATTTATGGGGGGGGGCAAATCAAGATATTCCTGCAGAGGACGTTTATTTAACACTAAAGACATGCAAACATAAGACTTTATTGATTCCGGGGGAAATTCTTCTCCATAGAGCAGCAAGTACACAGAGCACAGAGCACATACATATAATATCTATCCATCCATTTTCCAACCCACTTGGCCTACTGGGTTGCAGGGGGTCCAGAGCCTATCCCAGAAGCAATGGGCACGAGGCAGGGAACAACCCTGGACGGGGGGCCAGCCCATTGCAGGGCACACCCACACACCATTCACACACACAGGCAAACTTACGGGCAATTTAGTAACTCCAATCAGCCTCAGCATGTCTTTGGACCGTGGGGGGGGGACACTGGAGTACCCGGAGGAAACCCCACGACATGGGGAAATCATGAAAACTCCACACACATAATCCAGGCAGAGACTTGAACCCAGGTCCCAGAGGTGTGAGGCAGTGCTAATCACTGCACCACCATGTCAGCCCTACATATGATATAAAACAGACAATTTATGAATGCCTAGCTTATTTCCTAACAGACTACCGTAGGGCACTGATTTTGAGAAAAGTCGAAGGTGATATAGCAAGGATTTTAAAAAGGCCACTTCACTTACCGAAATATATTATTACAGCAACTCTGTCAGCATGATAATACATAATTTAGGAGTCCTTCCACAAAATGACACACCAGCCCTGACCACCGCAGTTTGGAACATCATTAATAACACTTATGAAACCTAGAAACGCTTTGTACATTTATTTCCTTGTGGCAGGGCTCATTGTGATTTATGTACAGTATACTCTCTCTGTAGCGGACGGGTGGCGATGGGTTCTAGCAGCCTATCCTAGCCACTATCACACCCTAGGGCATGCGCTCCAACACCCCAGCTTCAGAGTTCATAACTAGTGCAGCTTTTAATAACATTTTCCATAATCAGTTTCCCAGAGGACCTTCTCCTGCCTCAAGATCGCTGGCTGAAAATAACCCCCTAAGTCATGTGGTCACCTTAATCACTTCTCGGAAGGGGGGAAGGTCTATATCATTCATGCTCTCCGTTTCACCCCAACAATTTTGTGTCAGTATATATATATACAGTATATTGCACATCCATGCATAAGTTACCACACAGATAGCAGGCTTCGGAGGCCAGAGAAAGTGCAAAAGAGAGAGAGGAGATGGAGGTAATAGCCCTGGTCCACAACGAGGACCAGTGGAGCAGGTGCACCAGATCGTTGAGGGCAGGGTGGTCAAACTGGGGGAGAAGGTACGATGACCCTGCTGGTCAAGAACCCAGTGGACATCTTCCACCTGAACAGTCTGTAAAATTCTAACAATGAGTGCAGCGTGTAGCTCAGCAGTTTACAGATCTGTGCCAGCGACTAGTTGCTCATGGGTTCAAATCCCAAGACCTGCAGGGTAATAATTCAACCATCAGGTCCTTTAGCCTGGCCCTTAACCCCAGTTGCTACTGGACCTCTGACTGACCCTCCTTTCAGATCCTCTCTTATGCATCACTTTGAACAAAAGCGTGCACTAAATAACTGAAACGAATATAGAACCTCTGCCCCAGGAGGCAGGAAGTAGAGTGCTGAAGAAAAGGGGCAGCCGGCATGAAATCACTCACGAGGGCAATTTTAAGACACCGGTTCACAAAACTGCAGATTCTACAACCAGATGCTAGAAGGATCCTGTGCAAACCAAGCGGACCTGTTTACTGCACATGTTCCAGTCCGTCCATAACAATCACTATTACATAACCGTTTATCCAGGACAAGCTTCCGGTAAGAACCACAGGAGCAAAACATTGTCGGAAGGTACACCAGATAACCTCTTACTGCGCAATTTATCAAATTAAAAATTAATCATTGTTCAGCTTTGTGGCAACCACTGAAATAATATATCAGAACCACAAGGGGGCAGTAGGTCATTCAGTGGTTATTACTGACTTCACCGTAGGCATTTTTACTAAATTTAACTGGGCCAGCTTAAATCCTGAGTGTCCACCTCATGGATGAACTGCATCCATGTTACTTCAGCTGATCTGTATACTCAGCCCAGTGTAAACATTTCATCTTAGTACACCAGTGTCGTTTTGTATACTGCCTGACAACTGTTAACGTTGCAGCAGAGCCAATTTACTAAGTAAGCGATATTTTTTTTGTACATCTTAGAGCTTTTGCTTTCAACACATGGATACATTTGGCATGATTTTGAAACCGTGTGACAATTAAAAATACAACAACCAAAACCTTTTCTTTACCACATACGGTCAATATTAACAAAAAATGAAGACAAACGAGGTACCCAATAATTTGTCTTTGTTTAGTTCCTTACTAACTGTTTTTGTCTAAAATGAACAAAGAGCTAATTTGGGTAACATTTTATCAGACAAAAGGATTGTAGTAAATACAGAATGTTTCAGATACAGCCCAAAGAAACACCTTTGGCCTGCACTGTCATTCCCAGTGCAATTATTATCCATGATTATTATTATTGATGTTAGGTCTTATTGTTTCATGGATTCCACTATTCACAAACAAACAAACTCGTGAATTTTATATACCGATTTAACAGGACTGCGATAGCTTGGCGCCTGGGTTTTTAGGTAAACACAGCATACGTAGAATCGGACAACATCGATTACAAAATGGGATCACATTTATGTAAAAAAAATGGACTATGGCTAGTCTTAATTTGCTCATGTTTGAAAAGACACTGTGATTTATTTCTCACACAATTAAATGCATTTGACGCGATCAACAAAGAAATCGCACATTTGGATTTATTAAATGTATGAACTCAGGGCACTGAATAGTTAAGCTGTTTGTTACGTTAACCAGTAATTATTTGTTGCTTTGGTACATTATGCTCGTATACTCTCTTAATACTTCATCACACAATGACTAGCCTGTTAGCCCTACTACCATTTGGCCAATAGTCAACAATGGAAATCAATTGGATCGGTATTTCTGTTCACAAATTTAAGTTAATTTCACTTGTTTATATACTTTTTCGTAGTTTAAGTGGTTTAGACGAGGCTGCAGTTTGGTGTTTTTAAAACATAATGTGTAATTGTGCATTTTTATCAGTTTTACGATACCCAACCAAAGCAATGGAGTAGCCAGTAACTTAGGCCTATTTATCTGCCACACGAGTAAAATAAAGTACGCAGCCCAATCGTCACATCATAGAACAGTAGCCAGTACAGTATATGATTTAGATCAGCTGTTAACCAACTCGACTGGATGCAAGCGTCAGGGATTCGTCTGTCTTAGTGCCACTGCGTGAAGGCTTTGATCTAAAGCAACAAAACACCATCCGTAGAAATGCCTGTGAAGAGTGCAAGACTGTCAGCTTAATATAAACCCCTTGGTGTTCTCCATTTGATCTATTCCTATTTTACAGTAATATAATTGCTGTGTTAGACGTTTACTCGACAGCTTCCCCGCGTGAGTTTTCTGGGATCTTGAAGGTGGCATGCGGGAGCCCCTTCAGAGCCAGGAGACTGGTACCGACTGCCCTCCGCCAAGAAAACCATTCACTCAAGGGGGGGGGAAAGTCATTAACAAGCCGAGAGCTCTATCTCACCACAAAATTTAGACCGCATCATAAAAGCGTCCAGAAATCTGTTATGAAATCGGATCGGTCCTCTGGGTCGGGTCGGGTCGGGTCTCTCCCCCCCCATTTTCATTGGCTTTGAACGATGTCGACCTGTTTTCCAACAAAACATCCTAGCAGTTACCGTGTAACGTAAAAGAATACGGTGTTTTTTGCAGGCGAAGAAGTCTCCAGCACTCGTATCCTCGTCGAGGAAGCCCCCTCCCCCATTTGTGTCGCTCCCTACCCGTGCCCCTCCCGCACCCCTCCCCTGAAAATAAACTGCAGCTGCCCCTGGAGGAAAGACAGAAATAAACCGCGGTAATATAGTGAAACTTCATTCTGTGTTACACCTAAAGCAAATATTTTTGCACGATTTCATGTTGTGTTTGCATAATTACCGTGTTTGTTAGTATTATCGCCAGCACGTTTAAACAGCTGCACACGGAAGGATTTGGGGTCTATTGGTCTGACTCTGTAACACAGCTTCATTCCCACTGATATTCAGGCAACAGACTTTCTTTGAGGGTACAGTCTGTTACAAAAAAATAACATCTTCCAGTCCATTATGTGGCATTTCGATATAAATTGCAGTTGTTATTTACCAGTGTATAATGAGAGTCTGTTATGAATAAACCATTAACACTGGGAGTGGATTGCCTTTTCCCACAGACATAGGCTACTTTAGGAACAGTTTCTCTTTCAGTTTTCCTGAAATGTACTGTTTCTAACTGCATACATCGAAATCTTCAATTTGCGAATTTGGGTTAAAATTATAGGCCTACTCATTATTTATAAAATTTGAGGAGAGGAACACCACCGAAAGGGCAAGAATTCACTTTAAACGTGCATGCATACATACAGACAGGCGTGCATATCCAGTCTTTCATTTAAATCTTTGTATTGACTTTTTAATATAAATAATTCAAAGGATTCATCTCCACCACGTCCCGCACGGTGCTCTTGTCACTCCCTTTATCGCATGTTAGCCTTGCTGTAGAAATTAATGCAACAACCATCGAATTTCAAAGTTCAAATTTCACAGCTATTCACCACCAACGTCCAATTTTTTCCAAGAGAAGACATCTGGTAAAGACCGATAAGTATTCGCATAAACACATATAGCTCCCCTGTCTGTTACACAGTGAAGCCAATCCGTACATCGCTCCAGACGACTACGCCTAATATTTTCCCTCCCCAAGAAAGAGAAATCTTTAATGTACATGAAGGCCTTAAGAGAATAACTGCAGGAAATCTTAAGTATAACCAGGTCATCGTCGCAAAAGAGTATACATGCCGCTTAAGCCATGAGCATAATGGTGAAAATTGAGACGTAATTGTCATGACCACGCAGCAGTTCTAACACTGTGTGTTAGATTAACGTAATAGTGTTTATATGAATCCCGCAAAACTCGTGTAAGTACAGAGTGCTTAAATTTCATTAGCAATTTCATAAATTGTAATATTAGGCTAACATAAAAATAAATACAATTTAAGATTGCATGCTTACTTACTAATGTTTTGACACTCTATAGTTTATATTTTCGATAAATACAATACATATATTGGAAAACAGTCTATGTCAGTCCAGTTTATACTACATTAAATGCTGTATTAAACTACAGAAATTTTCCTTATCCAATAATAGCGCATATTTAAAACATATATGTTATAATCGTGCCCGTTTCATATTGCATTGGATACAATAGTTTTTTTTAACTAAGAAGACTGTGGAAAACAGGGCATATTCTAACGATTAAAACAAAAACAAATTTCTGAAGCGGACCAAAAAAGTAATGACGGCAACATGAATATGGAAAAAACTCCCGATCCTAACGCCTACTGCGAAAGGGAGCGGAGAGCTAATGTATCTGAATGGGTAGATCGGGGCTGAGCTCGAGTGCCGCCGGAGTCCCGGGCTCAGCGTGCGAAAGCAGCCCAGCCGCTTCCCGCCGCGAATGACTCTGCGTGCGGCTCATTCAATCTGGAGCGTCAGATGGTGGCGGCGCAAGGTGCTCCGCGTCCCTCCATTGTCCCCCCCCTTCTCCGTGACTGGCCTCCGTCGATCGACATCGCATCGCCGCCCATACGTGCTTTACAGCCGTTCCCCGGTACAGAGGACATCTAGGGCAATGCGCTGGGCTCCCGGAGAAGCGCGGCGCTGAGGCTCCGCCGATCCCGGACACGGACTGGCATCCTGACCCGTACATGTGTCCCGCCGGTTCGCCTGATGAAGCAACGGAATCTGGCTTAACGGAGAAACGTCAGTTACTGGGCTGGATCGCATGGGCAAATTGCTCTGTCTACTTCTGAAAAGATAACAGCGGCAGGCTTTTCCCGTCCGTCGTTAACCCGGTAAAATCTGCTGTATCTCCCGACCTGGACACCCTATCAGTGAAGGGAGGAGCGATGGGAGCAGCTATATCGCCGTAAACAACACTATGCTTTGTCTCGGCAACGAACTGTAGTGACTGACATCGCTCATCTGAACCCAGAACAATGAGACGGACTTCTGACTAAATGCCTTTTCTATCGCCTCTTTATGTTCACTTTGTAGAATAATAATAATAATAGGTTTGGAGCCCTATGATCCGGTGCATGTCTGTGTCTTGTTTTTATTTTATTTTATTAACAAGAGACTGGCCACCGATACCTATTCTGACCTAACAGTCAGAAATTTTCGACTTGATCAACTGGCTAAAAATTGGACCCACTGACGATAACCAGCCGGGATAATAGCCGCTGTCTCCGTCGATTCTGTCTTAATTGCCTCCACGATCGGATACAATTTTATGCGCGAAATAGAAGAACACTATACGGCGGATAAAGGTATGCATGGCGGAAGACAGTTGCAATTGATGAATCGCGGGTGGAAGTGAATTGGTCCTCGTCTCTGCCTGGAACTGCTTTGTCAACACCGGAGAGATTAGGGATTTTGGAGTTAAAGCGACCCACGTGGAGCAAGCACGCTAGTCGGACTGTTAACCATGGGCTGTTGCAGTGGTCGATGTACACTCGCCTTTATATGTGGCATTCAACTGGTAAGTTCACCATCAAAGGTTAAGTTACGGCATGTCGAATGAGTGCCTTGGTGATGATCCCGGTACCGGACGTTATGCTCGGGTCCTGCACTAATAGAGCACAGTGATGCCGCTTTGCGCATCCAGGCTGTAGGTTACGGTGACTGAAGCGCTAACACCAGGTGTGAAGCTGGTCGGTACACTGGGCTCTCCGAACTGGGGTGGGTATCCTGGGAGGGGCAGCCGACTATACTTGAACTTGTCCTACGTACTTTTACTCCGCTGTACTGAAGCCGGTCCCTCCGCAGGCAGTAGCTCAGAATGACGACTTTAAAAAAATTATCTATTTTTTTCCTCGCAAGATTCGCCTAATTGAACCACGCAAGCAAACATGCAAATAGTTACAGGCGAGCGCGGCGCTTCTGTTAATCTTTCCCGTGTCTGGACCCCAGACATGACTGCGCAGATAAATTAAACGGCTCTTGGAATATTTATTCCTGCCCCCCAGAGGGAAGTCAAGGTAAATTAGTATTTTCTGTCAATTCTGGTTCAACACGGATATTCTTTACTTCTGGAACAGGACCTTCATAGCATCTATATGTGTTTACTGCAGTACCACATGCACGTGTTTTCATTTTTAGTTTTGAAAATAGTATTGATGAAAAAATAGAAACAAAGGATAATTT
This sequence comes from Stomatorhinus ivindoensis, assembly GCA_019775895.2. Lineage (NCBI taxonomy): Eukaryota > Metazoa > Chordata > Actinopteri > Osteoglossiformes > Mormyridae > Stomatorhinus > Stomatorhinus ivindoensis. Next base: position 4,214,284 of record JABFEB020000039.1, on the reverse strand, counting down.
GGAAACAAAATGGATCACCATGGTATTTCTCAATCTTCACTGACCTGAGTAATATTTCATCTACTTGTTTGTTCTGGTGAAGTGTGTATGTATGAATGTATGTGTATGTAACCACACAGACACACACACACTCACATTCCATACAAAAGCAGAACTCTCATGTAAGTAAGCGTGCATTAACCTGTCATTCCTGAACTGGGCTTCATAGCCAATTTGCACAGTTAGGGAGCCATGATTATGAGTCTTACTTAATTTTTCACTTCATTATTCTTTTTCAAAATGAATTGGTTACACATAATTCTTCTGCTGTTTTCCGCATCTCGTGGCCCGCCAATGTAATGAGCCTAATTGCGTGTGTTGAAAATCTGAAGAAATGCAATGCGAGGCAGTGACAGGTTGGTTCACGGATGCCCACTGGAGGCTTGAGTCACTCTTGTGTAATAGGTCACATGGTATCTGCCAAATGCACCTCTCCGGGATGGCTGAATTTGGCCATTTGTTGTCTCTACAGCAGCGTACGTTGGTGTGAAAAACTGTTCTAGGGGTGATGTCATTCTTTTGAGGGAGGTTTCATTTGTACTGTGACCCATACGCACGATCTGCTTCTACTGTCATAGGTGACTAATCACCATCCAGACTCTCTTGCAGGTCTCTCCACAGACCCACAGCACAGGACCTCCTAAGATTCCTCTGAGAACAATGGATTTGCATCTATGCTGTAAAAAAACACTATGTCTGTTTGAATCGCAGATTTAATACTTTATATTTTATTACCTAAATATAGTATCACGAGGACTGGTTCACAGTTCAGTAACAATGCAATAGGGCCCATTGAGTTCTCATGTAGATGTCAGTGTTGTTTGTATAAGACAGCTATAGGATAGGTTGAGTTGTAGGCACCTGGTTGAAGGACCAATCCTAACCTGGTCGATAGTCACATGACCACTCGTCTCCTCTCCACGTAGAGTAGCTTTGACCTTTCAGAGGAGCCTCTCGCTATGTTGGGTAATTCCCCATTTCTCACATTGTTCATTCTGAGTGCATCACTCGACCTTAAAAGTCTTCCTCCGAAAGGGCCATTATTTCCCGTCAAAGCCCCCCTAGATCGTGAGCCATATTGGCAGCATTGAAGTGGATTTCTTTGAAGTGACATAATTTCGACATTTACTTCCACTCAGTTTTCCTCACCATCAACTTTAACATTTCACCATGTGAGATTTAATGGTAACTTAATAATGTATTAATAAAGAAAAGGTGATTTTAACAAATCAGTAGAGGACGGTAGATTCCTGGATTTTGCATGGCTGGCTTATAAAGTAACAGCGATCATCCTGTTATGTCTACCGGTGTTCTGTAATAAAATGCTACCTATCGAGACATGCTATCGAGCCTTTTTGCGCATGTGCAGTTCCACTGTTTTGAGATTAGGGTTAAGTTTTAGGGGTTAAGGTGAATGTTTAGGGGGTTTTGGGGGGGGTTAGAGTTAGGATTAGGGTAAGAGTTAGGGTTAGGGCTATCGATTAGCACTATGGTAGCATTTTTCGACAAGGCAGCATAAATCGACAGAACACCGGCGCTTTCGTACATTTGCATTCCCTTAGTGATGGATCATCCGGCAGCTCATATTCACACATAGATCATTCAAGCAGAGAAATTAGGGACAGTAGCATTTAAAAGTACACCTTAACCAGCATGCACCGCGGCTGAGCCGGAGGAAAGCCAGTGACAAGACAATCAGCGCCACTGGAGCGAAAGAAACACTCTGTGTGTAAAAATGGAACGTTATGCTACAACGTTATGCTACACATCCACTCTACATGCGGTGACTCATTATAAACAATCTTTGGCTTGTATCATTTCTGAATGTCAGCCGCAACAGGCAGTGTACCGCTTTTCATATGCTAATCGCAGAGCCTCTTCTTTCCTATTAATACAAGTTAATTAATTGATACAGTGGCTAAATGGGGGAATTAATGCGAATCAATTAAAAACTGGCATTTTGGCGCATTCACCATTTGTTTCGTGATGAAATGTCATGGCAACCACGATAAACAACAATCCTAAAGTCATTTTGCTTTTGTTCAGCCTCCTGATCAGCTCTGCATCTTGGTAATTTCCCCACATTGCTGATGCTAAAACAGCCGCCACGTCAGTTGTTTTTATGCTACTACAGTATATTAACAGGTACAATAAAAATATTTAAATAGACCAATAACATGTCTGAGTCTTCATGCAAAGGACAGTACACACAGTTTTTGGGCAAAACTTATAGTCTGCTGATTGTATGTAGCTCTGTACAGACCAAGTGAAACAGCATCCTTTCCACAGGAGGATGCGTCCTGAAGTCAGGGCATGATTCATGAAGCATCCTTTCAGTTTTATTGCACGATTCGTCGGGGCACAGACGCCGGCATCGAAGTTGAAATGGAAATCCCCTGAAATCTTTTTCATGGGAGAATCATTGAGACCCCTGGTAGTGGATTGAAGCATGATTTGCGAGGGAATCGATCAAACTGCATTAACAGCAATGCAAATATAATGTCCATGTTGCATAGCTGCATCGTCTGTGTCAACGCCACCACTTCTATCAGGATAAATACTGAATTTCTGCAAGGCTAATAGGTATGAAATTGGCCCAATAAATAACTACACGTATCAGCACTGTTTGTCCATTGGACTCATACTGGACTAGTATTGGATTTATGGAATAGAGTGACGATGGCAGCACCACAGGGTCAGTGCTTGGTAGTACGACATGAGGACTGGTTTCATGTACTTGAGATGAACCAAAGAAAAGCCCTGGTTTGTATCTGCTGAGAGTCCTACTGCCGATGCATTGATGTATAACTAATTGGAAATATCCCTTATTCTGGTTACATGGAAGCATGTTTATGGGGGGAGGATCGTGTTGCAGTGTGTATTGAAGGTCTCTGGAAATGATCCGTTTGTTTCTGCACTGACTGCCAACCCTTGATCTCATCGCTGGTCCGCTCGTTCCTGGTTGTCCTCCATCAGGTTGCCATATTTGGCTTTATACAGCGACGACGCATTGTCGTGTCGTGGTGATTTTATGAAAAAGGCAGCACCTCTAAACTTTCGGCTCTGACTAAGCTTTGTTCCTACGGGAAGGCAAATTATGGAACAAAAAATCCACCTGGGAATTATGTGGCGCTATCAAGAACAAACTGTTATCAACAGAACATGAAACGGATGACAAGCCTGCAGAGTTTGAAAGGATGTTCAGGGGAACTGGCTTTTAAATTTATTTGAAACAAGCAAACATTTGCGTAGTTTGTCTATTTCTTTTCTTTGAATGTCAGTGCTCTCTGGATAGAAAAATCTTCAAAGACAGTCAGCACCCGACATATGTGTTGTTCATTTATGCTCGGGGGGGGCTGTTTTCCCTTGGGATGTTTTTATCCCAAATAAGTTACTTCTATGGAACATCATCCTTGCCAAGAAAAGTACAGAAGCCAGTAAGGTGAAGCTCAATATTGATACAAAACAGTATCATGCCAGATTAATATACAGAAACAGCATTTAAAGTATTTAAGCTGAAACGTCACTAGAACGATAATGAATGTAAGTAAAATAACAGCAGTAGCCCGGCTATGAAAATAGTGTGGTTTAATGTAGAAGTCAGGGAATCCTGAAGGAGGAAGATGAGCAGAAGAGGTTTGTGGAGATGCAGACACAGGTGATTCTTAATAACAGGAAATGCCGCCATCTTTGTCAAGGGCGCTGGAAGCCACGTTGTAAAGGGCTGTACCGCCTGTAGCCAGTAAGGAGCAGTGGTGGGTAATCCAGGTCCAGAGAGTTAAAGTCCAGACCAAGATTTTGTTTCAACCACCAGTTGAATATAGAGACTCACAGCCACAGAGTGCTGAACTGGTTGGTTGAAACAAAATCCTGACCTGGACTTTTACTCACTGGACTGAACTACCCACCTCTGGTCAGGACCTGATAGGTAGAGAAGAGGCTTTGCCTTCCAGCATTTAGCCACGGAACACAGCTGTAAAAATGTCTGCATGTTGTGATTTACATGTTTTGGGAACATTTTAGCAGCAGTGATACGGCGGATGCATGACAATCAGTCTGCTAACATAGTTTGCCAAAGCCTGCATCAGGTGTTACACCGAGAGAATTTGTGATATCCTGGTCCCATGTGTACTGTTCTTCGGGTCCCTATGGCGCCCCCTAGAGAGGATAGTGGAGCTCTTCAGTGCTTATTGTGTCTCGATGCCGGAACCTTTGTTGATAGAGCTCATTTTGGTCTCCCCTCCAAGTGGATGTAAGAGTCACTTTGCTCAGTACAGCCAACAGAACCTTGCGACCCGTTGGGCTGACCAGGGAATGACAGCTATCCCCTGTTCAGGACGCTATTGTCACAGAAGAGAAAATGAGCACAACTAAAAAAGACTGGAGCTATTTCTGCGAGTGAGTGCGGGAAAGCAGAGAGTGAAACAGGAGCTGGATGGTAACAGGATTTTGGATGGATACCAGGTAGTTGGCTTTACAGAGCGGAAAAAACAGCTATTTATTCCTGTTTTCATGATGAAAGGCTAGGTGAGACAAATCGACAAGAATAACCACAGGTACCTGGCTCTGTCATAATAAAAAACATAAATGATCCTCGACACACCACACACACACACACACACACACACACACGTTAGTCTTCCTATCTAAATGGGGACCATCCTTTCATTTCATTTCTATGGGAAAAACCCTAATCCCAATCACACCTTTAACCTCTACCCATCCCTAACCTTAACCATAAGTAACCAACCCAAACACAAGATAGAAGCCGCTATTTTCCAAAAGTATCCATCAATATAAAGGTAGATAAAACTAACATGTTATTTAGGGTACAAACCATAATGCCCAGTAAGCCATTTGGCAATAACAAAATGCCATCATTTGTTTATGTTTTATTTTATTTAGTCGATTTTCATTAATAGCGGCAGGTGAATTGTCCCATTTACAGTGTGATGTGGAGGCAGTGCAAAGTTGATTCTTGAATTGATTTCAGATTGCCTGTTCCAGCTGGTTGCCGGATCTGGCAGAATTATCCCATTATAACAGCCCCCCACCCCCCCCCCCCCCCAGATGTCTCCCGGCCGATGGAAATGAGGGGGGCGGGCTGTTAGTGTGTCCCCCGTCATTCAGCCATAGGTCAGAGATTTATAGCCAGAGTCCATGGATTCTTGCAGAATGGTTTGAATCTGAGCCTCTTGTCATAAATCAGTTCGGTTAAATGAACCCTCTTGTGTTTTGTCCTTGATAGACTTTTGCCGCGTCGGCTCACATGGCAGAGTGAGGAGCAGCAGTTGGTCTCCCGTAGAAGGTGACCAAAAGGGACTGCTTGCTGCTACCCCTTTAGCGCCCGTCTCTCGTCCTCTCGCTCTCCTTTTTTCAGGGATAAAAACAGCACAGACCACAAGCTGATATCCCACAAATACGAGGTCTCTAGTCAGTACAGCCTGTGCATTTCCACCTTTCATTTTTTTTTTATATCTCCAAAATGTACAACTTTTAAGCCGCGAAGCAGGAAACATAAAATCCAGAATCCCCCCCCCCCCCCCCCCGATAGGTCTACAGGGCAGATCCAAACGTGTTCTGGGTAAGAGTAATGGCGGTCTTACAATTCCTTGAACGAAGAATAGAGGAGCTGTGGGGTTGGTGTTCTGAAGACAGCCAGGGACCTCTTTTGCCTTCTGGTATCAGTGTCCTCCCCCATGCATTAACCTAAGGTCACGCAGTGTGCAGTGTAACCTCCTCGAGCACATTTGAGTCACATCCTTGGAGGCAACGTCAAGGTCATGCTGTCAAGCCAACCTCCATGATGCTCTCAGCTGATCTCCTAACTCTGCTAACAGAGGTGCGGGTGCGTCCTGGTTCACCGAAGCGCCCCTTTCGCTCGTCTGGTCACAGTCCCAGCAGGAAGCTGAGGCAGTTTGGCAGCGGGTTGTTGTTGTTTATGCACCCTTGGTGGT
>JABFEB020000039.1:4137205-4152194 GCA_019775895.2 Stomatorhinus ivindoensis | reverse complement strand
TGCCCCCCCCCCCCCCCCCCCCGTCCGTCGTTTGAATTGCTATATGGATAAGTGGCAAATATGAAACTTGTGTCCCTTACAGAAACGCATTAAGCACTTGGGCGATTTATAAACTAGCGTCACTGGTTACTGTCATAACGTGAAACGCAGTGTGCTGGTTGGCGTCAGAGAATGTCATTGTCTTTGAGAGCGTCGTCCTCGGGGCTCATGTGTGTGCTGGCTTACTGGCTTGGCATGGTGTTCACTGCAGAGATTGACATTGGTCCAATGGTGTCAGGGTGGCTGATTTATTCTGACATTGTAAACAGGAAGTTAAGGTGGAAACAGGAAGTTTACTGCAGATGGGGGTGAAGGTAAACTGCAGTGGGAAGTTCTTTTGCTCTTTGTCTATGTTTGGAGGACAAAAAACCTCCTAAAACTTAGTTAAGATCTTTTTGCATCAGACTGTTTGGGTTTAGACCATTCCCTTTACAGTATGCTGTGCCAGTTCTGCAGCATTCTTGTCAAAATAAAACAGCTTGTGCCCAAAAGGGCTGCTTTGTGACTTGGTGTCTCTGACAGACTATCTGGTGTTGTTTTCTCACTTTAATACCGATATAGCAGTGCTGTCATAATGATGCATATATAGTTTGCATTGTTATGTCAAGGTTTGTTAAGCTGTTGAGTGGTCATGTGACAGCCCGGGGAAATCGTCGTGACAACTAAATGAACCGGCTTCCTTCCACGGGAACAGCGATGTGGGAAGGAAAATTAGCTATTCTATTGGATTTGTACACGAATAATTCACAAATAATTGTCCTCATTAGCCCCACAAACATCTTGGAGTTCCTGGGTGTCCACACTGAAAAGATTTTTTAAAAATGTAATTCTCGCAAGAAATCTGTTTTTTTTTTTTTTCTAAATGCAAGAATGAGGTTTCAGAATGACTCACGCTCCTGCTCTGGGATTCCGTCGCTCTGCCAGGGGAGGCATTCGGAATTGGATTGGGAACTGGAAGCTATTACTACAGAGCGGGTGGAACAGACGAGAAGTGACAGGTAACGGCCGAACCGGCCCTGAGCTTCGCGGCCCTGCCGGCTGGACCGAGTAAATAACAGCACAACTGCAGCCTGGTAGCTTATGAGCAAATAAGACCTGCGCCGTTAAAGGCGGAGCTGGCGGGCCTGCTGTCTGCCGGACTTCTGAGGCGGCATGATGGGCTGCGACCAGCCTTCTGTGCGGCGTATTTCATGGCTAAAATAAAGCCAGCCTGGGCTACCTTCACACCCGTGACCTCTATCTAACTCTGATCCATCGCAAACACAAATGGACTCAACACAACCTTTGCATTTCAGTGTGTCATTTAAGTCAGTGGTTCTCAACCTTTTTTGCACCGCGACCCATTTTTTACCATGCCAGCTCAGTAGGTTTAAATTAACACTATGATCAAACACACGGTGCACTCTGCAATTTATACCAATCATTGTCTATCCCACGAATCTGATTGGATGTGCCATTGAATTTTAAATTAGGCACCTGTGGTTTGGCTTCTTGGATTGGTTGAGTGTGCGTGCTAAGCATTTGCAGACCCAAGACCCGTTTATGCTGGATAATTCTAGGATTGAGGCTAGGAAATCTGATCGTGGGTCAGCATAGGAGCTCACTAGTTTTAAAACGCCTCCATTTCCACCTGTGCCTCACGGCCCTTTCAGAGCTTTCAAAGCAAATTTAAGGTCGCGACCCATGAGTTGAAAATTGCCTATTTGAGTTATTTAAGCATGAAAATTAAGCATTTTGAAATGCATTTGGGAAACTATAGCCATTTTATAAATGTTCCCTCCATGTTAAGAGGATTTTGTCCTGCTCTAAATATAACCATGTCTAGAGTAGTATAACACAAGGATGAGGTGTTTTTAACAATTCCTCAGCCATATTCTGTATGCTATATGCCCATAATGACCTCTGCATATTTGAAAAAGGAGGAAAACACAATGTGTTTGTAAGAATAATTGTGACGAAGAGTAAATCCCTGCTTTTCCTATCTTGTGTCTAGTGTTTCGTTGGGATAGGCTCCAGGTTCACAGTGATTCTGTTGTACACAATCAGCCAGAAGATAGATGGGGGCATCATATGGATAATATCTACGTTTTACAATTTAATCATAAAACATTATGGTGTCGTTTGATTTTTGTTCTTGTTTTAAACTTGCTCTCACTACAAGACAGGATATGCCGTTATGTGTTTTATGTTCTTGGTGTGGACAGTCCATAAAATAGTTTGGAGCTTGTTATTTTACTCTGGTTTACATTTAAACAAAACAAAGTCATTTCACAGTGTTGCAGTTAAAGTGCAAATGTCTGCCTGCCATGTGCTGTTTACTGTAGAAGATAATGCTGAATGAATGGCAAAATCTCAGGCCTGGCTTTTGAAAGTGAAATGCGAAAGAGACCCCAGTTAATGCTGCCTCCCTCGATCGATGGTTTTAACACCAAGAGGTGGGAAAAAATAAGAAAATCACACAAGAAAATGACTTGAAATCCTTTTCCTCCAACGCCTGCAATATCAAAATGCATCAAAAGCACCAAAATATCTTGTTAGGACAATCTTTCATTTGTGCCTTTTTGCAGAGACAGTCATTAAAAATGGGAAGGAGACAAGAAATTAAAAGGTTAAAATGGGGCCCCTAGAATGTCACAGAGCTTACAAGCCCTGAACCCAGATGAACCGCACAGTTTTACCAGACAAGGCTTTGCAGTAAATCATGCTTATGGTTGTGCTGTCCAATTGCCACCTCTCCCAAGAAACATGGCTCTATATCCCATTGGCTACCTCGTAATTTGGGCATGAACGTTTGAGAATTCTGAGTAACTGCCGGCCCTAAGAGTGGCTCACCCTCAATCTCCTCGTCGCGTCAGACTTTTGGAACAAATGAGGCACAGATGATCGGCCTGCTCGATTACGCTATGCCCGTAACTCACCGTGGGGAGATGGAGGGGGAGGGAGCCCAAGCTAATCATCACTGACTCACACCAGCTGATGATTCGCCGTTCTTGGATTCATCTCCAGATGTCTGGCAAAGGGGCAAGGTGATTGGACGTGATACGTGTCAGTTATTTTTTGCCAAATGCTGTATTCAGAACATGCTATTTTGATTCTTCAGAGCAGGGTGATATTGGGTAAACGCAATCAAAACATTGAATTACCTAAGTTTAAACCCCTATCATGTTTTGATGTGAACTTGAATTACAGCTAACAAAGCCTATTTAAAAACAATGTGGAAAAATGTTCAGCGCGTCACATTTTGGTATCAAAAAAGTCAAACCATGATAAATATATATAAAGCACATTTGAAACAACAAAGGTCGACAAAAGTGCTTTATAAAATCAAACAAAACAAAGGAAGACAAATATGGATAAAAACAAAAGGCACCAATTCAAAAAGTTATATACATATATATATAAATAAAACATCACTAGTCTTTTTTTTACAAGATTGTTGTTGTTGTTACAAACAAGTGAGGTAATTAGTTATTCAGGAAAAAAATCCCAGCGGTTGCTGTTTGCTAGAGGAAAAATCTCAGTATCTGATTTTCCATTATTTAAATTGATTTGTCCTGGAGTTGAAGCAGGTCATTAACAGCTACCAGAATACAGCCTTTATTGAACCTTCTATAGCCCGGAGGGTCCTGGTCTTACTCAGCCTGTCAGTATTAAACTCTAAGTTTTGCATTTGCCTTTTTAAATATAGTGGTTTCCTTTCTTAAGCTGGTTAATGCGAGGGTTATGCCCATTTATCAATTCGGTGTAAAGTTGCAGGAAAGAAAATTCTAAGGGTCAGTGATTGTTTTGTTGGGTCTCTTGCTGATGATGTCATTAAGAGGCCTGAGGGGGCTTTCCTGAGGATTCCCCTCTGCAAAAGGAGGGAACGGCTGTAGCAGAACTCTGCGTGGCCAGGTGCCAGAATGAGGGTGGACACGTCACTTGTTGCTTTTGGTGGTATCACAAGAGTTTATACGTATATTGCAATCTAACGTACTCCATTTAGAAGAGGCTTCTGTCCAGAGCAGTCAAGTGCAGTTAAGTTCTGTGAAGTGCAGCTAGGCTAAGGTTCCAGTGAACGCCCGGGTACGTGTAAGTGTAAGCAGGATTTGAGCAGGACCTACACAACATCTACCAAAGCAAGAGCCGAGTGGAGGATCTGTTCAAAACTGACTAAGTACGACACTGAAAGCATTCAGGGAACAGTGAAGTTAGTAGTGGATGGGGTCACACTTTAGAGTCACGCCTTACGTTTTACATTCATAATGCATTCATAAAACATTCATAAGAAGCACGTAAGTATACCTTAACTTCCTAACATAACTTAACAGCTTTAATATACATTAATAACAAATATTATAATGGTATAATTTTGTCTTCAATGTATAATAAAGCTGTTAAAATATGTTAGGATGTTATGCTATACTTCCATGCTGCTTATGAATGTTCTATGAATGCATTATGAAGGTGCACTGATTGTTCTATGAATGCATTATGAAGGTGCATTACTCCTGATATATACGAACAGCTTGTTAATCACTTGCAGATATACTGTAAAACACTGGCTTGCTAACCATATTCAGAAATTAGTTATAGTCAAGCATTTACAAGTTCTTTAGTAAATGGTTACTGGAACAGTAAGGTGTCTTTATAATACATTTCTGAATTTGACTGTAAATGAGAGTTTTTAATTTACTAATATATTGTCAAATAATTAGCAACAGGGTTGGCACCCCACCATGGGTGATTCCCTGCTTTGTACCCATAGCTTCTGGGATAGGGTTAGGACCCCCCTCGCCCCCCCCCCCCCCCGACCCTCCATAGGTATAGAAAATCATTGGATGGGTGGATGGATGGATGGATGGATGCATAGATGGATGGATGGATCAGTGACAGGAGCAGACTTCAACTACAGATTATATTGGAAGGGTTTGATCTGTGGAAGGGCTCCTGTGTCTGTTAAAACCTCAGCACACTGCTCACCCAGCAAATTCGGTGTTCAGTATGTTCAAGCAATAGTTTAGTGGGGGAAAAGCACATCACCAGGTCTCTGATAGTGGAAATAGCATGTGGGATTGGGATTTATTTATTAATAACATCATATACTATTTATGACTTCCGGTGTTGGTTTAATGAAAACAGTATCATTTTAGAATAACATGTGAAGTAGAAAAACGTATTAATATTTATGGCATTTTTGTGGCGCAAACTGACGCTTGCGAGAAAAGACTATTAACGCACTTGTTTGTCTGTGGTTCATTGTGTCGCCTGTCAGTCATCAGCTGAAGTAACCCTTTCCTGTGTTGTTCATCTTGGAAGGAGTTTTGCGTGAGTGCAGAAAGCCATCAGGCCAGCTGAGAGATAGAAGCAAGGAGGATGAATAAAACACTGTAATGATTTCTCTCATTTTACTTGGTGGGTGTTGTATGACATTTCTTAAAAATAATCATATTCAATACAATATTTATGAAAAGTTATAGTAATTTGAAATGGCATAATAAGGTGATTTAATAATTTGCGAGAAATTATGTTAACAGTATTTAAAGTGTTCAGAGTGCAATGATAAGCGGCAGATATGTGCAGTTCTGCTAACACTAACCTTGCGTTTACATGGACCTGGAGCTAATGACAATAGTTTTTAAATGGGTTCCTTAATGCATTTCTTAATGTAAATCTTGTATCCATATAATGCATTCAGACGCTGTAGACTAAAAGCCACCTTGTGGACATAAACTGGCTCCATTCAGACACTGCTGCTTGTCCCACCTTATGCTTTGATATTTACAGCTTGTCGAAGCTCAGTCACTCTCACTTGTACATTAATAATGCATGGTGACTGTAATATGATTGTGTGCATGAGTGTGTGAGCAGCATCCCATACACCCCCCCATCTGCCTGCCTGTCTATCTGTATATCTGACTGTCTATCTATCTGTATATCTGTCTTTCTATCTGCGTGCCTGTCTATTTATATCTGTCTGCCTGTCTGTCTATCTGCCTGCCTGTCTATCTATATCTTTCTATCTGCCTGCCTGTCTATCTATATATCTGTCTGTCTATCTGCCTGCCTGTCTATCTATACATCTGTCTGTCTGTCTATCTGTATATCTGTCTTTCTATCTGCGTGCTTGTCTATTTATATCTGTCTGCCTGTCTGTCTATCTGCCTGCCTGTCTATCTATATCTTTCTATCTGCCTACCTGTCTATCTATATATCTGTCTGTCTGTCTGCCTGCCTGCCTGTCTATCTGTATATCTGTCTGTCTATCTTCCTGCCTGTCTTTATATCTGTCTGCCTGTCTGTCTATCTATATCTTTCTATCTGCCTGCCTGTCTACCTGTATATCTGTCTGTCTATCTGCCTGCCTGTCTATCTATATCTTTCTATCTGCCTGCCTGTCTACCTGTATATCTGTCTGTCTATCTGCCTGTCACTGATGGGGGATTGGGCATGGGGGTGGGGTGGGGGGATGTCACCATGGTAACATTTCACCAAATACTATATTATATAAAGATTACCCAAAACATACCCCGGTATACCCAAAGTACTGCAGGATACCATGTTACTGTAATACTGCCCAAGCCTAATTAACAGTAAGTGAAGCCCTTGACCTTGCATGCTGTATGTATTCAGTTGCATCCACATGATTTGCTATTTGCAGAAACTGGCTGCTTGCATTAATGACTACGGCTGCCTAATTAAATTAGCATGTTTATTAACAAAAAAATAGTCGATTGTCATCATTACATCACAATCTAAAAATAGCCATAAAGTATCCAAACTGAAATACAAGTATGTAAATAAGCCTCACGGCATGTCAGGCAGATTCAAACCACCATGAAGCGAAGCCCAACCAAGCAAAAAGTGCCATGACATACGTATCCTTACTGGAAAAAGGACTTTCTCCTGCAATTTGATATTATTAATCTGCAGGGTACTTCCTGTGCCTATGGAGATGACAGGAAAAGTTTACTCTCAAATGAGTTCTTCAAATTAAACTGACATTAGTGCACAGCTGTGCCAGTCATTTCATCTCTGCTTCCAAATCTCTAGTTCTCGATTCCACCCACCTCACATTAGTCACTGCAGCCAAACCCGCAGCCAATCAAAGGGCTCGCGTTCGTTCTTGTGATTAATAATTTGCTGCTGCTGGTAAAGCACTTTTATAAACTCCAAGACTAACAACATGTGACATTTCTGAGAGCATATTCCAACTCTCCTTTCCACTGCCAAAGTTCACATTTTTATACCATAATAAATTCTTATGATATGGTTTGAACTATTATTATTTTTTTCTAATGAAATAACTAAAGATGGGGGAGATTGAACGATATCTTTACTTTGTAACATCAGAGGGCGTTGAGCGTAGGCGTGAAATGTAACAGGCAATGAGCTAAAACTGTGTTCATTTAGAGGTGATTCAATAATGCAGCCTGATCTTGAGTAAAAAGTTGCACCGTGGCACAATGCATTCTGGGAGCGAAGTGCGAATGGAGGGGAGACAGTGCCACAGGAAGACTTCGGAAAAGCGTGTAAGAGCTGGATGACTCATGGAGCTGCGTGAATCCCGCCTGCTGTTGGTCTCCCTCGTCAGTGAGGTCAAATCCCAGGCATGCAACACGTACCGTAAGCTGTTTTGTCTGACTTGTAAGGTACGTTCAGGCAAATACCACTCAGCCTCAGCTATGAAGATGACGTATGGAAACGGCTGGTGTGCAGTTGATCTCCACCAGTGTTTCTCAGCACAGTCCGCGGAGAAGCCTCGCCAGTCCATATCTTCGCTCCCTTCCGGCACCCAAGACATCTATGCCCAGGTGTTCCCTGTTACTGTTTGTTCGGTTCGGGTGAGTTGGGAGCTGAGAGGGAGTATGAAGTTGAACTGTCTGCAGGCTCGGGGCGCTGGGTAGAAAGCATTGATTCATACTGTTTTTCAGTCCAACTGAAGAGCAACAAGCTACACTTCTGATGCTGAGAGTGGACCATGGCAATGGCAAAGTATGACCTGGTCAGGAGGCTGCGCTTGCGTTGCTGCACCCACCACATGACAAACCACCTCAGGGATGAGAACCTGAGCGCAGCCATGCTGCAGGCGATACCTCAGCACCACACTAGTCCGAATGGACCAGTGTGAGTTTTTTTTCCCGGTGGTTGGAGTGCCTGGAACACTAAATACAACAGGAGCAGAACTACCTGCAGTATTTCCCTTACATATATACGTTGATGTTTTAAGCTGTTTCCATTAAACGTTTGTGCAAATCATACGTAAATTTTCAGTAAAAACTGAAATTGCAGAGTGTTTCTGTTAATGGATGTAATGTGAATAAGCCATTTATCATCCCGCAAGATTAAGATCCATGTCTCCTTCACCGTGGAGTGGGCTTTTCACAAGTTAACCACTTTAGAAGAACTAATTATTACGTCCTCCGTGTCTACAAATTCACAAGTTCTGGTTCCGTTGCTTGCGATGGGTTGGACTCCCATCCTGGGTTGTTCTCTGAATTGTGTCCATAGCCTATGGGATAGGGTCCAGACCCCCCACAATCCGGAATAGGACAAACAGTTTCAGGAAATGGATGGATGGATGGATGTTTCCATTACAGTTTTGCAAATTGCTTCTTTTTCAACTGGTCACAAAACCACCTCAAGCAAATATAAAACCCTGTTTTTGCTATTTTTAAGGGTATTCTCTTAAAAAAAAAAAAAATGTGAGTCCATTAACATATTTTCGGTTTTCCTTTTCAAAATGCGCAAAATCTCGGTCAATGGATATTTTGTCTGTGTTCAGACGTGACGTGTGCCCATTACAGGAAACAGCTTGAATCATGCGGAGCCACAGAGACACCTTGCTTTATTTACTGATAGCTATAGCACATAGGTACTATTAACACAACAGGAAGGAACTCAGAATTATAGCTTTTGGTCCTGGAAACTGGGAGCTACAGAAAAACAACGGCTCTCTTAGCGTGCTGTTCTGATGTATGAAATCATTGGTTTGGGGATTCACATTTCTCCCTGCCCAGTAACACAGTACGACTTTTTAATGCGACTTGCCTCTATGAATAATGCCCAGCTGTGCTAATTCCAGACTAGGCAGAAGGAACAATCATCTTGCCAAACCCTGAGCATCAGATGCTAATTATTCATCCCCCGAAAGACGTCTATAAAAAGGACTTTAATCTCAGAAAGGTGAGGTCAATGAATTTGCCTTTGTAATCACAGGATTTAACAATAATTAAGCAAATTCGAGGAAAAATTCAGATAGATGTGGGTACACAGCAAGTCTTCAGATTCTCATTTTGTCTCATTGGGGTATTGTGATTGTCAAAAGGTTTCGTGTTGTCTATCTTCATAAGATCGATTAATCCCAGCTGCTCTTCACACAGTTATTCCTATCAATCATGTCGTGTCCCGGGGTTTCTGCTTCAGTTCCAACACTCCCTGCCTGTAAGGGGCTGACATTAGGAACATCTATCTTGGGAAACTACAAGCTCATATGAAATAAATACACCCAGGTTTCTCAATCGACCTCTTTGAACTTTGTGATTTACTATGTCCTAGGAAAATGTTGATAATCTGTACTGGGCAGTACTTACTACTCCCAAATTAAACAATAACATGAACAACTATTAATTATATAATTAGAGGTGAAGATTTCAGGTCCATACCAGTTGAGTATCTGTGACTGTGACTCCTTATAATCATCTGGTTGGTTGAAACAAAATCTTGGTCTGGATTTTTACTCTCTGGACATGAAATCTCCACATCTGCCTGACTGTGGTCGAGTAGGAAATCCAACCACAAATCTAATGACCCCAATATACAAGGGATAATGAGATCCTGAATCAGTTAAGAGTTCCATGTACAAAATGTGGTATTTGCCCTAATTATACTTTTCTACACTGTGATTAAACTAAAAGAATTCAAGTCACACTAATGTAGAGAATTGCATCATGAAATTCACGGTGAAAATATTTTATGCTTCAAGAAGTCTTCATATTTTTAAGACGTTAACAGTTGTATCAGACCCTGCACAGTACAATGCCATCTTTTGACATTTAGGGAAAATTAACTTGGAACCACAAGCTTATGAAAAGTCAGATTGCCCTTTTTCAAGATTCCTGTCTAGTTGACGTAGCTGCAGGTGAGCAAGTTGATTTTTAAATAAAAATTTACTCTGTTACAGCATCTACTGTGATGTTCAGTTTCATCTCTATAATACTCTCTAATACTACCAACTAGTACATCACAAGTACTGTCTAATAGTTCAGCTTCAGTATTTCTTTCCACCTCTGCATCTCTGTTCGTTCCCTAATATGTCCTGTTGGGATTTCCCAGCATTTATGTATGGTTGGCTGAATGGAGGGATGTTGTAAATGCAAACCTTAGTATCCATGATGCACATTATTATCTCTGGCAGAAATTCCAGTGCATGTTTGAGTTTATAATGGGCGGAAAGCTGTGAAGGACAGTACATATTTTGCTGTGTGTGTAAGGGTAGTGTCTGACACGGCATTTAAATGCAGGAAGGGAGCGTGAGCAGAAATGGCTGCATTTTCAAGTGTTTTTTCTTCTCTTGTTGCTGAATGGAGTTAAATGGTCGCACCGCGTCCTCCCAGTACCATTACCGAGTGGATAATCAGATCACGGCCTGTTACAGTGGGACACCAGCTTTGTTTCGAAAGGTCAATCTTCACTGCCATAGGGCTCTAGGAAAATGGCTGTTTTCCTCCTATGCGACACCATCAAATATTAAAATCGCCTTAATTAAACTGCGGCGTATTCCCTTCTGAAGCTGGCGTGCGGGGGTTGTCTGTGTGGGGATTGTGCTGTGGTTTGTCCATGCGAAACCTCCGCAGGTACTCACACATACCTCGACGTTAAAGCCAGCCGCTTGCTGTAAATGGACAAACCGGTTGATTTGTGTGACAGCGTGGCGTTTCACAGTCCGCCTGTTTGCCGGTAGTTTCTCCCCAGAGGAGTGAGTATTGATGATTCTACTGGGGGATTGAGGGGCTTGTTTTTGACCATTAATCTTCCCCAGCAGTGCAGGATGTGAAGACAGAGGCCTTACAAAGAAGGTAAAGCGTAACCTTCCCTGCTACTCGGGGATATGATATTGATATGATATTGATGGAAATCGTGTTTTGAATTCTGTTCGCCTAAATGTATTTTATATTACTTGTGTAACCTGCAGGATTTTCCTCTCCATTGTTGAATACTGAATTCTAAGAATTATACCTGAGCTAGTGTCCCAGAAACTGATTGTGCCCTATCAGACAAACAATTTGGAAACCAATTCGTCTCAATAAATCCTTTTCTTTGTATAGGTGTACTGTATAATGTGATTTTTGTTCACTTATATATTCTGCTGGAATGATTTCTTGGACGATTGTAGGATGAGTGACAGAAGATATGTTATCCCTATAAACAGGGATAACAGATTAAATCTGTTTTATGAGACAAATCTTTCTCATGAATGCCTGCAATGGATTTATCTGAAAGATCCTCAGCTTACTAATATTTTCAGGCTATCGGCTATTATTGTATAAGTTGATTAAGCAATTAAAATAAACCTGAACGGGCCTTGACTTTGAAGTTTCATTTATGAGACCTAATTTAAAACAATTCATTGCCATATACAGACACTCTTCTACTTACGAATGATAAACATTCCAAATGGCCGTTCGTAACCTGAAATGTTCGCAAGTCGTTATTCAATACAATTTTAAGGGTATACGCAAGTACAAAGAACTAGGATGCTGAGAGTATGCACGCTACGCTGCTGCGCGGTGGGAGTAGCGGCCAGAAGTCGTACTGGGCGGAATTGACACGCAGAAAAAAAATTGATGTTGCGGACAGGAAACGGGATCTCGACAAACACATTGTGAAGTTACGGTCCTGTTCGTGCGTATGTCTGAAAGTTCGTAAGTTGAAAGTTAGTAAGTAGAGGAGTGTCTGTATTTTCATATACGTCAGGTGTAGTATGGAAAACATTTGATGTTTCATGAAGTTGACGTTTAAAACCGTGTCCCTTCCAAAACTACGTGAACAAAACTCACACATCATTCCTAGGGAAAGTGGTGGAACACAGAAGTGCAGCTTGAAGTGGGAAGCATGAGAGAGAGTGAAGACGTTTCAGAAACTCATCACCGCCATATCAGTGCCTGATGGAAAGCTAGTGTCTGAGTAACTCGGGTACCAGAAGAAACCATTATCTGGGGTAACACAGCCTGGTTTGTGTTTACTTCTGGATATATGGAGTGAGATATATATATAAAAATGAGGTGCAGTACCATATAAGTGCTATATGATAGAATCCTCACCAGAGGGCTTTACAGAGAGGTCACTGACATAACTGCATTATCACTGTGCTGGTCTGGAAGATCACGGTGACTCTGATTCAGTTAGCATTGCAGTTAGCTTGGCGCTAATTCAAACCACACACCATATTTCTGGGTGTTTCAGGTCCATCCTGCGGAGGGAAATTATCTGATATCATCCGTCCATATTCTGGCCAGTCTCCTGTCTGCTGTGGCTTCTAAATGCTGCATTTATTTGCAGGTCTCATTTCTTGGGTTGTGAGTTAGCAGCAATCAAGTCATTTGTATGCAGGCTGTTAATGGCAGACACTTAGAAGTGCTTCAAAAGCTCGGGCAAGATCAGGCAGGTATTGCATGTCAGCTGCAAAGCTCTCAGTGGACGGCAGTGAAATCTTGCAGCAGTGCAGAACAAATAATGCCATGGTGTCTCTGTTGATTTGAGAAAATGAATAGCAGCATGTTAGACGGTGGTGTTTGGCACAGTGATTTAAGCCAGTGTTTTTCAAACCGCTAGACCATCTAGGAGCTGCGAGGGAGCAAAAACCTGGACCATCTGAGGGTCCCCGAGGACCAGGTTGAGAAAGAATGATTTACGCCTCTCTGCTTCTGAGCTGAAGGTCTCTATTGGGCCGCTGAAGGAGGCTCTTAAACTCCCAAAATGCTCCAGGGCTGCCAGGTAAATGACCCGCCCCTGTGCGCGTGCCTCAAAGCAGAGCATGATGGGATATGTGAAAGGTAGCATTCCAATGTAGCTGTGTGGATGGAAAATAAAGCATCGTTTCTGTTAATTCATATAATTATTTTTAGGAAGGTCTGCATAAATAGGGGCCTTTCATCCCCTGGGTTACACATTGGTTATCATAATGAATAATCTGCAGAAATGTGGATTTTTCAGATATTAGATGTAAAAGTAACAACAGGCTTCTCAGTATCAGTCTTATCAGGATCTGGCTGCCGTAGATATTACTCTGTTTGACCTCTGTTCCACCCCCTTTCACTTTTTATTGAAATGAAGATGGTAGATAGATATTACTGGGATATATTATGTACTGTTCATTTATTCAACCGCAGTCAGGCTCGGTATTAATGACTAGTTTCGTCTGGCAGAGAATGACGATTTTTTTACAGAATTCACAAATTATGGTTTCTGTTCCCAGCAACGCATATCTTGCTCTGCTCCTTTTTCAGACTTGTCTCAAGAGGGAAAAGTTTCGAGTTAATAGGGTCTCTTCGCACACGTAACCTGTGCTCTCCATCGCCGCTGGCATAATGATGTGACACCTTGCGTTGCTACTTATTTAGAAAATAACCTGCCTTTCTGAGGACATCGCTGACCATGTTCGCTTTTGGTCATTGTCTGCTTGGCTCTGTTCTTGCAGCACCGTTCCTGACTGACAGTGTGACCTGCACTGTGGGGCCGATGTCGCTGAGCTACATAGCTAAGATAGCAAAGTTTTCATAAATAATCACATTTCATACTTTATGCAAGCGAGTAGAAGCTCTTCCTCAGTCTGGCATCTATACTCGCTTCCTCGGGAAAGGTGTTTGATTCTTCAGTCATTTTCAGTTGTTGCCCCCCAGGTTCGTCCCTGGGTCGGTTGTCGTTGATTGGTCATCATGGTTTTCAGCAGACACCAAGCCCCCTCATTGTCTCTCCATGCATTTTTTTTCCCCTTCCAATCTCATTGATTCCCTGAAAGTAGGTCACCCAGAAATAGCTGCCGGGGTTTCCGGCTGGCTTCGGCTGCCGAACTGTGTCACTCACGTTTCGCAGGAGAGACGTTGCAGGAAATTGACTTTTTTCTCTTGCGTACCAGGAGTCAAGCTGCCCGGAGCAGATGTTAAAAGGTCTTCCAGTTCAAAAACCCGAGATGTTTTTGGAATGATTAGTGCCGAACTTAGAAAGAGACGTTGGCCCATGCAAAATCCGCAGTGCGTTAGCTGAAGATGAAAAAGCTACCGCCAGATGTTCACTTGAAATGCCGTATTAGATAATATATTTTTTTTCACTGGATTAGTTCTCCTGGTTTAATGTCACTTATCAGAAATGCTACATTATCAGTTGCCATTCATGAGCGACTGTGAGCAAAGGAGTCTTTGACCTTGTTGTTGTGATGTTTACCATCTTAAGTTGTTCATTTCTCAAAACCACCCATCCAATCAGGGACACCAGTCATTCGAGGACTGCTGATGCACAAAAACACATACGTTGAAAGATGTAGTGGTTTTTGTTTATCCACACGACTATGGCTTTAAATATGTAGATCGAGCCAGAGCTGGAAGTGACCCTACAACCCTCCAGACGTTAGACTCTTATTAATGCATCACTTACTCTATTTCAGCATTACTGTTTTGACCAGCCATATCTAATTTACTACTTCCTGTTTTTCCCTTTGAAGTTTCAAGATCTCATGAGCACGGACTACTAAGGTAACCAAAACTGAAGTTTCATTAATAAGATATTTTGAGTTTAAAATCCCAGAACTCATTTAAGAACACTTTTTCATTATTATTACCGTGTGCCACATCAGTCCATATTTTTCTCAAAAGATTCTGGATATTGTCACTCTGAAGTCAATTATTCAGCATTCACAGTATTCTAGCTAATCCCTATGATTTATTTAGCATTGTATTGTGGCTTATCTTTATCT
>JABFEB020000039.1:4108511-4123121 GCA_019775895.2 Stomatorhinus ivindoensis | reverse complement strand
ACCGTTACAGGGGGCCCATCGTCTCTCTCTCATGCACATAAATTGCCCGAAATGGAGCGTTGCGCTTGTACTCTGCATGCAGGTTTCCATTCCGACCAATAGAATTAATCGTTCATATTAGTACCCAATTATCTGTATCATTTGCCCCTCTGAATATTCTCTACAGCTGATATAGTATGAGCTGAACTATTGCTAAATCATTCGGAAGCTTGTTTCAAACGGACAGACTACCTGGTGGAATATTAAACGTCGGCTCCCTTGTTTGAATTTGTATATTGAGGTTTTTTTTTCTCCTCTACACGTTATGCTTGTTTTGAAATCAGATGACTCCCTGTTTAAAGTCTTTTGTTGCCTGGACTATGTACTGTCTGAATCTGATAATGTGTTTGATATTATTCACAGGTGACACCTGTTTCATGTATGACATTCTGAAGAACAATACCCATACAATAAACAATCAGAATGATTGCTGGGTATCGAAGTGATCGTTTCGCTTTCCGAACATCCCTGTTTAGCTACTTTTAATAATGAGGACTTTCATATGGCGAGGAACCCGTCAGGCTGGTGGCAAGACCGCATTCGCAAAATCCATCCATCCATCCGCCTATTTTCTTGTCCTATGCATGTCCAGAGCCTATGCAAGAGGCTAGGGGTGCAAGGCAGGGAACAACCCAGGATGGGGGGCCAACCCATCGCAGGGCGCACTCACACACCAGTCACTCCCACATACGCATCTATGGGCAATTTGGTAACTCGGATTAACCTCGGCATGTTTTTGGACTGTGGGGGGGGCAGCCAGACTACCCGGAGGAAACCCTGCTATGACACGGCAAGAACATGCAAACTCCTTACCCAAAACCAACACACACAATCAGATATGCTTGTACCAGGGGGCTATAATTCATACAGTCGGGCCAGCCAGATCATTAGCCAGTGATATGTTTTGAATCACTGAGTGACAGGGGAGGGGGTACTCCTGAGACCAATCAGCTTTCAGCTGGAGCCCCTGTGGGCCCGCCCCTGCATATACCTCTGGCTGGTACTACGGGCTGCTACTGTAAGCACCAGCTGATTTAACCCTAACCAAACTGTGGAGCACAGCATAGGTGAGCTGCTTACCTTAATGAAAGTCTTTAAGGCAAGTCATGTGATACAGACTCCTTGTTTTTTAATGGTTTCCAGAGGTTTCTTCTCTTTGATTCTCACCTTGTTGGTTCACTAGGTTTCCACCGTGATCACTTTTTTTTTCCCATCGTGCTTTTAGTTGTGGCATACAATCGCTAACGAGGGTAGGCGCTAGCAAAGCGTTGCCGAGTGAACGCCGCCTAATTAGACTCGAGGGCAAGTTTGTGACCTTCGGAAGCTCATTCCGTGTAGCTAAATATATGACACGCGTCAACAGGGCCGAGCTTAACCAAGCTCTTGTCGTAATGACAGCACCGGGGAAACGGAGAGGGAGAAATACCCGCCAGACAGCCATTTAGCCCGCCGCCGCTGTGAAGAGCTCAGTCTTTTTCCGCGGCTTTGCTTTCCAGTGAGGCTGATTACAGTGTGGCCTATCTGAAACGGCTCGGTTGTGTGTCTCTAAGGAGCCCCACTGCTCCTTCTAACGGGTCATTTGCCAGGCTGCTTTCCGGAACATCCAAATCAGCTAATTTCGAGGAGAATTTAGACCAGGTTAGCAAAAAAACAAAACCAAACAACAAAAAATGAAATAAAAGGGAAATAAAAACATCAATGGCGTCTTTCTTGCCGGCCGCTACGTTGCCGTCGGCGACTGAGAATTGAGGTTGTCAGTGTTGTTGTTTTGACGTGATCTGTACTTGTACCCCCGCCATTAACGGTCATTACATAGCGTGAGTGCTGTAGTATTGATTGCTTTGAGTCAGTCCTGCAGCAGCGTTAAAACCTCCAGCAAAGCATAGCTACTACCCAGCATCGCGGCTCGGTGAGGGGATGATGGAGCCCCACTGAACGCCATTTAATGCGTTCATTTCTGGCTACAGGATTTATGCGTCAAGACGGGGCAAGAGCAGAAGGCATCGGCCAAATGGCTCCCCCCGGCACTGCTGTTGTGCCAAGCGGTGACTCGTCACCCTGATCGCTGACTCGCCTCTGACTCGCCGCCTCGCCACGGGAACATAGCGGGGGCAACCCACCCACACAGTGCTGCCATCCGGGACGTGAACAGGCCCATTTTTGGTGCAGGGCAGCTCCTCAAATCAACCGGGGAACCTAACGTGTCTGCTCCAACCCCCCCCCCCCCCCCCAAAGCCTCCCCAGACTCTTGCTTTATTCCAAGCTTTTCATCTTCTTTCCCTCTTTCTAGTCCAGATTTGATGGTGCCTGGTGGTGAAATGGAAGGTCTTGTCACACTGTGAAAATCATAGATGCATTTTTCCTATATATTGTCCTGCTATTAATTCTATACAAATTCTATTATATGTGGTTTAGTATAATTAAACAGTAATAAGTGTAACAGACCTAACATAATGGGAGAGGATTCATTCATTTTCCCCTTGTATGCTTAACACAAAAAGAAATTCAGATGACAGAAGCATTAAAGAGACTTTGTTCTGTAGATGAAAAAAAAGAAATGGCTCATATATCTCAAGCAAGGTAAAATTCACGCGGGGGGGGAGTGTTTGTGTGTGCCCACATAATTTTGGGGGCTGCTTTGAGGAGCCACAGTATTGTTGTTTTTCTGTGCCCGGCGGTTTGAAAGCAGAGATGAAAGCATGGCAGGAGTTTTGCCACCAGCTTTCACGGGGGCTCGTCTTCAATTCCGCCCCCGAATGGCGAGAGCAGCCTGCCGTGCGACACCCAGCAGCCTATCTGATGCAGACACCCAGACTGCAATTTTACACCGTTTTCTGATATATTAAAAGTTACGCCTTAATTGCGGATATCGTCCCTCCCCAAGAGTTGATTCTGTATTGAACTGAAGAACAGAGGAAATTGACTTGTGTCGGGGCATCCGGCTAATCGTTGAGATCGGAGGAATCGAAGAATACGGCCCAGCCAGTAACTTTGCATTCGAAGCTGGCAGCTTCTCCTCTTCCTCCTCTGTCCGGTTGGGCGTTTCTTTTCAGGGGCCAGATAAAAGTTTGTAATTAGATTTGTGCTTGGGCCACAATGACAGTCATCGCCGGCCATTCCCCCGAACATCTGACGCCCATAACCGCAGAGACTGAAGTTTGTCAGGCCAGTCAGCACAGAGAAGGACCCTCCATTTCTCAGGCTGTAAACTATTATAACGCGGATCTATGTTTCTGTTCTTCTCTACCTGTTTAATCCCAAACTATAAATGCAGAAAAGAAAACACAGTAGCTGTGCATATTTATATAGTAAGAGAACAGGTCTTTCCCACATCTACATGAATTTGTCTAGCAGACACTTTGGTCCAAGGCAAGAAGTACATCATAGGCATTTATCGCCTAAAACTGTGAATGAAAGAATAAAGAATGACATCTTCTGAATAGAAGGATAATTAAGGATTCAGACGGGATGAGAGACAGATCCCTCCCGAGTGTCCACAGCTGCTCCCGTGAGCTCCTCTGTTCCTGACACGCAGCGGCTCGCTAGATCAAACTCAACATTCCCAACGGAGTCCCAGTGCTGCCTAGGAATATCAATGATCTCCCAGCACAGGGTTATAAATGGGTGGGAACAAAACACCTTGTTGTGCAATACATAAAAGAGGTTTACCGCTGAGAGATTAGGCACAGATGAGCCGGAATGATCAATAGGACACCGGGAACGGAACTAGCAAAAGTCTGGACAGGCCTCCAACTCCGATCTTCACCATTTAATGACCGTAGAGCATTTGTACCGGGGCAAGACCCAAGGACTTAGTCTGGAACGGCTTGCTAGTCATCAGAAATTTGCACGTGTATGTTACTAAAATATGTTTCGCTTCTGGCATTGAATATGTAGCTAAACCCGTTGAAACATCCGTACATTTGTATAAACAATAGGTCGTCTGTTTCATAGTTACTGTGACTCCATTTGTATCCACATTCTGCAGACAAAGGGTGCTTTTATTCGACTAATAGTGGGTTGTAGGCGTGTGCCGATCAGTTGCGGTTTTGCTGTGGCATTCTGCCTGTTGTCCGCTATTATTTTAATCACCGCAACTTAATTCGGTTTGACTAAATGAGTAAACTGTATGGTCCTGTGAGCAAACAAAGCTCTAAAACTCACAGGAATTTTCTCTTGCGCAGCGACTGGAAGGAGAACAGCATGGAATCCTGGGATTTGGCCTTGTTTACAAGAGGGCAAAGGTTGGGCTCCGGTCATCGTAACCCACATATCTTAACAACACATGTTTGGGCTCACACATGGTGTTTGCTGTCAATTAGTTATGCAGTTTACACCAGCGGCATAAATTCACTCAGTCGCTAATTATTTTAGCATGTAGTACGATCAGTAAACGGCACGGCGACATTCATGCTCACTTCCTGGCTGCGTCCTTACGGATTCACCGTACGGTGAGTCAGAAGCCTGAATCCAGACACTACGGTGCGTGACAGGTCCCTGACACTGTCAAGCAACGCAATATCAAAACAAGTCTGTTTTGAGTGATGCTGTTTTGTCAGCTGACCTGTAGCAGGCCCCATTCCATCATTACCAGGACTCTGAGCAATACAGTCCACTTGCAGGTGTGACTCATTGTCTCTCGCCCGACCTGTGTATCGATTTAAATCAATTGGTCGACTTATGGTCATTTTGCAACGAGCATGAGCAGTTAAACCATAGTGCTGGCTTAGCTCCCAATCTACCAGAGCCGTTCCAGGCCCTCTACAATCCCCCAGTTTAATTCTCAAAGTCAGTTCTTGTCATAAACCTCAGCTAATGGCGACCGTGAGCATTCTGGCATGTAACAGCCGGTGTTGTCTTATCTGTGTTGGAGGAAAGTGTCGCTCTGTTGTGTAAGAGCCATGCCGCATGCAGCAAACAAGCATATCATCAGACTGCAGCCTTTGGTGGAAATATCACGCCGGTGTATTGGTTTTTATTTTGTGGTTTTATCTCTCGTCCCTCTTGCCCCGTCGTCTCCGGGGAACCGGCACCATCGTCAGCCGACGACTGGCCCACCACGGCGCCTCGAGCAGGTTTATGGCAAGATGGTCTCGGGGTACCCCAATCAGGGCTTCCATCCCCCCCCCCGCCACACCCTGGGGGGGGGGCGGGGGGGGCCTCCAGCATTATCTGAGAAGCCACTAAGACAGGAGAGAGAAATTAAAGGCAGGAATAAAAGAGCCATAAATATTTCTCCAAAAACAGTCCCCCAGCTTCCAGCAGCATCTCCAAGCTGGCAGGCTTGACGGGGTTTATGTCCTGCATGGGAGCTGAGGTCACGACACAATATGACAGGAAGCAAAAAGGACACACAAACAGAAGATTAGGCGCAATTCGGAACAGTGCACCTATTTGTCTGCACATGTCTACAGATAATTGTATTTAGCTTTAGGCCAGGAAAATCCTTCATTTCAGCATCACCAGCCATTCTGTATTTCTTGAGAGACTTAGAACAATGTTCTAATTCTATTTATAGATTTCCCTCATAGGAACAGTGGATCTCAGTAAATATTGTTAAAGTGAAATATGTGAATCTTATAGGTATACTAATTTTGCATTCACATATCTCCAACGGAAAATCAGACAGTCCTCCTTCTTAAACTAAATCTAATAATAATTACATTTGCAGACTAATTTACAGCCTGCAGCCCTTAATATGTAAATTTGAAATCTCTGCTTTCCAGCTGAGGTGGAAGCCCAAAAATGTGTAATGAAGCGTAATACTCTAAATCAAACTGAGATTTGGAGCATTTTCATGTATTAACATTTATACACTTATGTCTGTTTTTAATTGACACTTTTAATTGACATTTAATTCAGTGTCACTTTTTTTAAGAAGGTTATCCCTGTGACTGTGACTGACTGCCCTTTAGGCAACTCATCCTGATTGTAAAGCATGGACAATTACAATGCTTTTCTCCTGTGCGAAAGTGTTTTTGCGCGTGTGTGTATTTATACATACTTATACTATTATATATATAGTATATTAATGTCTAAATTTAATAAGTATTTTATATATATGTAGTATTCTTATAAATATATTAAGCTCAGGTGTATATTAGGACTCGGAAGTCAAACATTGTTGTTCTAATAATATTTCAATTTCAAGAATATTTACCACAGTAAATATCCATGTTTGTATTTTCATCGTAACCCCCATCGCAGTTTCAACAAATCGCGGGAACAGCATAAGAACCTAAACAGAACTTTTTTGGGAGTTTTGCGAAAGCCGCAAATGACACGCATGACGTCTAGCGACTCATAAATGCATAGGATATATGTACCGTGCTGGCGTGGAGGATGCCATGTATGCTTACGGCAGCCTCATACTCCATACCTCGCAGTGATCTCACAGCGATCTTTGCATCTCTGAACATAGAACATAGAACCTGCCACTAGGGGCAGACTTCCGAGTTAGGCAGAATGACTGAAACTAGCCAGTAAGAAACTACTGAAATAATGTGTATGATTTACAGAAAGAATGTGACGATATAGTAATTGAAATTTTTAATTCAAGGCATAAATTTTGACGATTTTTGTTGCTGTCGCTGTTGGAATTTCTGTCCTGTAAGTAGCTAAATGAATTTAAAAATATTATCGTCTTCTTCTCCTTCCCCTTCCATTACAATTCTTCGTTTTGGTTGTACACAGTGGGCAGGGGCCGCTGCAAAATGATGGGCTAGACCAGCAGTATAACTGTGTTATTAATATTGAAATATCTTGTAATGATAAATGTTATATTATAATAATTAAAATGTCTTTTTAAAAGGAGTTTCCAGGCCCAGTGTACATCATTAATCATCTTACTATATAAATATTCACAGCTACTGTATATATTTATATCTTGCTGTATTTCATTCAGTTCATATGTGTATTTGAAGGGCGCAGCCAAGTTTTTCAGCTGCATTAAGACAGTGTTTTTTTAAACAAGTCGTGTGGATCATTCTCCCGGAAAAACCCGCTGCATTTAAAACCCCACATGGCAGGGGGCCCAGTTCTCTCGAGTGGGACCTGGGGTCACGGCTGGCAGGAGCAGAGACGCAATGTTTACAGACGAGCTTCAGCTAGCCGGGAATCCCACTCCCGCCGTGTGTCCACAGGTCCTGCTCGCTGGCACGCCTCGCTGCTGCGTGATGGCGGCGTGACTTCACTCGTCACCTATAGAGTGTGCTGCCGTGAATTGCAACCACAGGGACTACAAGTCCCAGGAGGCAGGGTGAGCATGGGGGTGTGACCTCCTGCTGTGTCACCCAGGAAGCTATTTAACCTGAAGAACATCAGTGAATTTTAGCCTGCAAATACTACATATACTGCAGATACTCGCATAACATTTTTACAGGTTGGTGTTTTTCATAAAATGGCACAGAAATGCCTATTTCCAAGGGTACAGCAGTCACACTAACTATCAAAAGTAATTCTAAGGCTACAGTGAATGGACCGTCAGCTCTGTGATTAACTATGAATGCTCTGGTGTATAGTATACACATGCAAAGTGCAGAGTTGTAAGTTTGCAGCGAGCGTGTCACTCTAGAGGTCCTTTGGTGTTGTGTTGTGTGCCATACGGGCTGAGTAGTGAGACTAGCATGGGAATGGGGTCTGTCTGATTCCGTGTTGCCTCAGCTGTCTTCCTCTTAAGCTCCTCTGTAACTCCGCACTGAAGTGTTAAAAGCCACGAGAGCCGGTCTTGATCTTTCCCCGAGCTCCGCTGGGAATTTCAGCCTCTCATTACTTGAAAAGAACGGGGGATGCACCCCAGCGTTCTCCATTTTCATCAGCGGCCGGCTTCCCGCCTTTGTTCACAGCGAGGTCCACCATTCACCGCAAATGCCAGACGGGAGAAAAATAGAGCGAGAGAGAGAGCAATTTACAGCACGCGACGGCAGCACAGCAGAGCTGGAGAGGCCGCGTGTTTTGTGCCCGAATCATTTTCGAAGGTGGCCATTTTCATCATTTGTGTTTGATTTTTAATGTGGCTGATTAACTTTTAAAATATTTTTTAAATGATACATTAATATGATCCCTGCGCTATTTCAGTTGTTAAAGGCCCACACTATTTCCTACATTAGTGTGGTTGTCAACTAGGGGCAGTGGTTAACATTCAAATAAGGTGCGTTGAAGCCCCATTTTTTTCGGAGGCTCTGCGCATTAATTAAGCGACTCTGTCACAGTGTCCATAAGTGACACGCGTATGTACATACTACACCATTTCGTGTGTCCTATTGGGGGGGGGGGGGGGGGGTGATTAGCACCATATCCCCTACGATGACTGGCACACCCCCCCTGGGGACTCAACGCCACAGAAACCACTGCTGCACTTTGACACGTTACATACACAACAGAAACATGCAACATTGTACGCCCGCCTAAACGCCTATTAATGACAGCCAATTAGAATCGAGTATAACAAAGCGTCTGTATTCATGCATGCACTGGAGTCTCCATGACCTATCAGACACAAATACTTCCATAATTACCCGTGTTCAGAAACGTCCAGTTAACAACTTTGATCGAGGCAGTCCGCTCATCCAGCCTCCCTGTCTGCCGGAGGTGACAGCCATGAATTCCTTTTCATTACTGGCTACTCCGAGGGCGTAGGTGTCCGCTATCCACAGCCAGCCGTGGCAGGTGGTGATTGGCACAGTCAATTCCAAGTGTCCGGTACCTACTGTAATATTAGGGAGTAAAAGGCCTACATCGTACATGCAGATCGTTTGCGCGATGTGCCGTGTAAAGCTCTCTGGTTAATGGCAGGGAGTGCCACTGAGCAATAATGAAGGTAACAGCAGGAATGACTAATGTCATGTGCAAGATGGAGCGTGATTAGGTCAGCATCCAGGGCTCACCTGCAACCAGGGTCGTTTACAGGGGTGGGGCCACAGGGGCGCTGGTCCCCGCAGAAAGATGATTGGCCCATTCCCCTGTCACTCACAGATTTCAAACATATCATTGGCTAAAGAAAAGGTTGGCCCGTCTGCATGAATTTCAGCCTCTCTTATTCCCGCCACCTTAAAAAAGAGCCTGGCTGCAGCAGATGGCTGCCAGAGTGGACGATGCGATATCCGCAATGGATGCATGTTTCCGCCACACTTGGGGAGCCTTGGGGAGTTACGCAGGACAGGAGCTCAAACCGTGGGCCATCAGGGGAAGGACAGCTTCCTGGGCCAGACTCGACCAAACCTTAAAAACGTCACAGCAGATGATGGACTCTTTGGGGGGGGCATCTCAGTAGGGCTGTGTGACCATATGGGGGGAGGGGGTTGCCAACACCAGAGCCACGTAATTCATTACTCCCCAGCGGGCTGTTTTATTATTATTATCATCACCTGGTCGCTGCCCTGTGCTATTTGCAGATATATGCAAATGAGATATGGCAAAATGTTCTAATATCAGTCATAAATGCGATGATGTATCATTTATTATTGTGATATTTTGCAGGGCACGTGGGTGCGTGAGGTTTATGCATAAAAACCCCAGGCTGTGCATATGGGACTGGACCCCCTCCTCATTTTTTTTTAATTCCACTAACATGTGACCATACACTTTTCCACCAGGACTCCCCCTACATCAGCAGGCAAAGTCATGGCCACACAGAAACCCCCCCCCCGCCCATATACGTGTATGACATTTCTTATAGGGCTCGAACCCGCAGTAAATAGCACGTGAAGCCTGAATGCGCAGGTTAGAGATTATTGCACCTCTGTGTGGCCGCACAGGAACCCCTCCCCCCTCATATGCAAGATTTCACATGGGGCTCGAACCCGCAGCCAATGTCGTATAAAGCCTGAACGCGCAGCTTAGCAGTTAGCGCACCTCTGTGTGGCCGCACAGGAACCCCTCCCCCCTCATATGCAAGATTTCACATGGGGCTCGAACCCGCAGCCAATGTCATATAAAGCCTGAACGCGCAGCTTAGCGGTTAGCGCACCTATGTGTGGCCGCACAGGACGCCGCCAAAGGAGCAGGTAGAGTGACTGAAACTTGATGTGGAGATTTTAATGGGATCAATAGCAAAATATGATGCTGCAAAACTAGTCGCTTTGCAATGGATTTATTGGGTCAGCAATCGATAATTGTATTAAAGTGAATGACATGGGTGCATTGATAAAAATCATCAACTGGGACTTTGTTATTTTAGACTTGGTCTGGTTAATAATCGCAAATGGAATTCACTTTTAACATGTAGACAGCGATTAAATATCTCAAGGATTTTTTTTCCTTTCTGTCTGTTTACCTGATATAAGAAAGAGGACAGGAATGTTTTCTGTGGTCTCTCTGATCTTTCATGCGTTTTACTTTAATTAGAATATTTCTAAGCACTAAATTGCTGACCTAAGTCATTAATATAGCCAGTGCAGAGATGTAACATACCTGAAGCCACACGGCCTAATTTCTGTGACTCCAGCCGGCGTGGCCGCGGCGTTGGCAGAGTCTCGGAGTGTCTGGCTGTTACATCACGCGGGAGTCAGCTGAGGGCCACGTCTCTGACCACAGTCTCCTCACGTTCCACCCCTTTGTAGGACACCGACTTGATCATGACCTTTAACATCTCCATGCACCGGTCCTGGTGGATGGAGAACGGGCCGGGGTGTCGGGTCATCCCCGTGACCCCCCCGCCGTCCTGGGCGCCCGAGGACCATCGTTACATCAGCATCTCCGGGTGCCTGCTGGAATACCAGTACGTGGAGGTGGCCCAAAGCGCTCTGCAGGTCATCTTGGCAGTAAGTTCACCCTTCACTCCTCTTTCTCTTTCACCTGGGGGCGGGGGCGGGCAGACAGGGACACCTGGATATGGATCAGAGCAAAAACCCACAATGCTTTCATCCCTCATTCAGCAGCAAATACCCAGCGCTGCAGCCGGCCTACTCTGGAAAAGAGGGATGTGTTTTACCTCTCAGTTACACACTGAGAAAACTATAAACCTTAAAGACACTGGTATTAGTTTTCCTCTGTATGTATCATGGTGAAATGTAGAGGGTAAACACTACTTTTTCTCTGCTAATACGCCTTTCCTTCTCTCTTCTTCAATGTACCCAGACAAAAAAAGCAATAATCAGTGCCCTTCACGGTGCTTTCAGAGCATCCCAGTAATTACAGAGTCGGCCCTCAAAGTTAGCCAGAAGAATCCTCCCCTCCGCTGTGATATTCCACACGGAATCTAAGGCACGGCCCTGTAATTAGGGAAATGTGTTTATGAAACAGAGTCGGGGGGCTGGTCACATAACTGGGAGCACAGGTGTGCAGGGGGACCCTGGGAAACGGTGTATTTTCTGCCACCCCCCCCCCCCCCTATGTGCCAAAAGTGTTGCTCTTCTGAAGCTTCATCTGGTCGAATTTCAGGTCATTATAATGGGTTAAATGACGGCTAATCGACTGTCTGGCAGAATGTTGAAGTCTCTCTAGAGACTGGAGAAGGCAGCAGCCATGTCAGTGTTGGTCATTTGTCTAGCTGCTGTTTCATATTAAAACATAAAACGAAAAAGAAGTTTCCCAGAGAGGCTGTTTTAGATGAATAAGAAACCCTGATGAATCAGCCAATGAGAACCACAGGGCAAAATAGTGTAAAACTACGTTCCGGGAAATACAGCTAGTTATGCAGGAATTCCCCAGGGAAGACTTTTCAAGAGCACATTGCATCATTTTAAATTGATAACGTGCAATAACATTAATTAAACACGTTAACCCTTTGCATTTGCCGTGCTGGTCATATGCGGTAATATGGTTTACCTCATGGAGTGGTAATTACAGAGTAACATTAGCGGGCACATTACATCCAGCTTGGTGCATGATAGCTGACACTCTGCTTAAATTACTCTGAACTGGACTAATGCTAAAACCCGGCCAGTATAATGAATGTATCACGTACACGAGTCTCTGTGTAGCGATTCCAGTAAAATTCATGAAGGTTCTGAACATAGTATCACCAGTTTGTGGACAACAAACAAAGCAACAGATCTACAATCTACAAAGGCTGTAGATTGAAGTAATTGCTTCAGGAGACCCTGGAAGATCAGGTGGCTTTGAACAGTCTTCAGAATCAGCAATAGCGCTTTGATTTATTTAATTTTTTTAAATTGACCAGTGGCTTGTACTACGAAGTACGGTTACTGGCTAATCGGGGTAAGTTTGTGGTGACGATTGAAAGCTACAGAGAAAACAATCTCACAAATCCAGACACAATATTTGTAACCAATATAGTTTTCATATGTGAAATGTATTATTGACGACAGTCAGATTGTCTTGATTAGTTTTTACAGTTGTCTGTTTATTCTGACAAGACAACAGTTTGTTTAAACATGCATATTATGTTTGTTTGATTCTATATATCTATTTAAGTGTGCTAGAGCTGCTTTTACATAATGATCATGCCTGTTTTGAATATAAACTGATGGTGGCCATTTTCCTGTGTTCCATGGGGTAGCCAGGTGTCTCAATACTTTTGTCCATGTAGTGTATATAAAATAAGTCGAGGTTTTAAGGAAGCATCAAAATACAGGAAATGACAGACAGTTTCAAGCTATGAGCTATGAGCGAGGTATCGGATAGTCATCGCCATTGAAAAAGGGCACATATCATTGCAAACGCTTTAAGCTAGTTATAAACACAGCAATGGATACAGGATAACCAAACGTGGGGGGGTGAGCCTCTGGTTTATTGGTGCACATCTCTTTTGATCTGCGAATCACGATGAAATATGACAAGCGATGATTTAAAATGCATAGGTAGGCGCCGGCTCAGATAGAGCTGTCTCCAAGGAGATGTCTACACCTGCGTTCCCACGCTCACAGGAGAAAGGTGACAGCTGCAGTTATTAGCAAAAGTCCAGGCTGATTCCTCCATTGCTTTGAAAAGGAGGCTAACAGTCAATAGCGATTGCGGTCAGACGTTTGGAGAAGTCGTCAAGGCTCGTGTTTAAATCCATCTTTTTTCATACTGGGAGGGTGTGGGGGGGGGGTGATTTGGCTGACACGCTTCAGTAAGATTATCCCCGCTGTATGAAAGCCATGCCGCTTGCTCCAGATAACGACGCCAACCGCTAAACTTTATTTTGAATATTTACATTAAGCTGCAGCTTCAGCGTACCACGAGGAAACCATCTTGGCTAATAGCTGATGTGGAAACGAATGGAGTTTGAGACGGGAGGATTCTACAGTCGCCCTGGAAACCAGAATCTGCCAAATTAATGCAGAATGTGATGGACTGTATGGCATGATTGAAGAACATACCCCCATCCTAGTTCCAGATTGGCATCTGGAGATAGAGACAACGCTTTTGGCATGAACAGTGTCCCCATCCTCTTTCGGTGTGCCCATCCTTATCCATTATACGCAGGGCTCCGGAACATTCTGGTTGGGGGGAGGGGGGGGTTAGTCTGTCACACCCTGACTTCTGACCCTTGTGGCATCGCTGCTGTTCTGTGTCGACGTTGTTGTTGGTCTTCGTTGATTGTTTAATCAGAGGCCGGCAATCTAGAGAGAGCCACAATCAGTCCCGAGGGGGGGGGGCAGAAAACCGTTCATACACATTCTTCCGGAGTAGGTGGGTGGCCAAGAACGGCTCGGAGACAAACTCTCGTAATTCCACAATGCAGGCGGCCATTTTTTTCCAGTTACTTCTCTCCGTCCAAATGAATGTTAAAATAAACTGTTTAATTGTGTTCAGCTGCATAATCAGCGTTGTCGATCTCCCCCGCCACCTCTCAGGCAGATAATGAACGGCTTTGTTTCCACACATGGAAATCACGAAGCAAAAAAATGACTTATTCATTATCTTCTGCAAAATGAATAAGTGTGCCTTTGATCAGTTAAGCGTAGAGACAACTGCTCTCTTCTTGCTGCCACGAGACAAGAAAACAATTGATCCACAAATTTTGGTTGTCTACACTTTCATTAAAAGTACAGTCATTTGACAGTGAACAAAGCACCAAGTAATAATTTCTTATCTCATATTTATTAATGAAAATAACCTCAGGGTTAATTTAATTCAGTGGTATCCACGAAAATGCATCTTGTGAAAAGACCCCTGATGTGAACTACAGAGACGAAAGCCCGTCGTTCACTTGCCTGCGCTGCTACGGCAACCCGGATAATTTTGAGGATCGTGGGGAACACATCTGAAATGGGGGTGTCACCCAGCTGGCAACCGGATGATTCTCTGGGGCCGAATCTCGTGATTCTGCACTTGCGGCCCCCGTTTGATGTGCTGCGGCGGCACGACGCCCCGGCTAACGAGGTCCACCGCGAAGATGGGAGGACGTTACAGCTCCATTTGTCGGTTTACGGCCGAGCCCGGCCACACGCATCATCGCACCATAAGGAAGCCTCAGCCTGAAAGTAATTAAATCGATATGTTTAATAATAAGAGCCGCGCGGTGCGGCTAATGCAGATCCACAGATGGTCTTTTCATGGTTCTCTCTCTCTCTCTCTCTCTCTCTCTCTCCGCTCACGTGCATTTTGGGAAGAGGCGCTGCTGCAGCACTAGTGAAGAGGCCGGGAGTGATGGGGGGGGGGGGGGGGGGCACCCCAGACCCC
>JABFEB020000039.1:4091563-4102318 GCA_019775895.2 Stomatorhinus ivindoensis | reverse complement strand
AAGACAAGATCAAGAATGGCTTCTCCCCTGGTAGGGGTATTAACAAACTGAGTAAAAAAACAGTCCTGCACTAATTCAACCATGAAGAGTTTGTGCTTCAAGCCATTGGGAGCCAAGTGCTTCTGATCCCACATGTGGGAACGAGCACGCGGACTGTACACCCGGCCGACGCCATCCCACTCCCTTATAGGTGTCCTGTCAGATCAGGATGGAGCAAGTACAGGCATGTTCAGAGCATGTCACTGTGCAGGCCGGGACCCCCATAGGCACAGGATTTATACAGGATTTGTCCATTTAGAAAATTGGTTTTTATTTGTGTTGATTAAAAATCAGACCCTCCACACACACACACAGTCGTGTAATCATATCTTTATGGGAACCGCTCATTCATTTCTATGGGACAAATGCTAACACTAACTATGACAACCTTAACCCCCGCCCAGCCCTAATCTTAATCATAAGTAACCAAACAAAATACAAATTTTTCGCATTTTAAGTTTTTTCATTGCAGTCTATTTTTATAAAATAGAGTTTTCCCTTATGGGGACCAGCAAAATAAAAAAGTAAGGTATACCTGGACCACACACACAAACACACAAAGTTGGTCTTCCTATCTAAATGGGGACCGTCCATTCATTTCTATGGGAAAAACCTTAATCCCAACCATGACACCCATAACCCCACCCATAACCTTAACCATAAGTAACCAGCCCAAATACAAGACTTTTGGCATTTTTACTTTTTTGATTGCATTCACAGATTTTTGTAAAACTGAGGTTCTCCAAATGGGGACCTCAAAAGATGTCCCCAAAAGTAGGAAAATTTCAGGTTTTACTACACTTTGGGGACAATTTGGTTCTCAAATGTGATCTATGCAAACACACACACACTCACTCACACAGTCAGTGAATTTGTTCATTTATCAAACCTCCACTCAGCTGTACTGAGTACATTTATTACTTGTTACTGATTCTAATGAGCAACATGGCATGCCGACCATTTCAAATTAAGACTATGGTTCAGACAGCTTCAGATCCCATTCTGATCACATCTGTCAGAAACACACATCAGACATTTTCCCTTTCACTTCCAGCTTTCCTGCACACATCATGTCAGGCTCACCCAAGAAGTCAATGCTAAAATGATATTACCACATATTTATTCATATTAACTATGAAACTTGCAGTGTCGAGAAGATCCAAATTTCTGTTACGCGACAAGCAGTAAACATCTTTATAATGAATTTAGGATGATCTCTTATCATGGCTGAAAGGTCTCATAACAGCTGGCTGAGGCCTGGAAGTACAAGCAGACTTTCAGAGCAGACTTTAGGTGAAGCATGATGAAATTTGTGACATCCGTGCTGAAATACCCGCAGAAGAATATGTGCTGAGATCTCGCTTGCTGAATTCTGACAATGTTGTCTGTGTCACAGCGTCAGTGCTTTATTAATTATATCAACATGGCAGCACAGCAAATGCAGCATCGACTCCTTGTTGGAGCCTTTGCCTCTGTGGCTGAATTGCTTGCTAAATATCCTCACCATACGGCATCAGGTACGACCAGTGCCTTTGGGCTGGTCTTTCTTCCAAGGAGTGAGGACTCATTGAACGAGTCAATGAAGTCGTCCTCCAGCCATGATCAGACACTCATGGGACTTCATTTAGCGCTCTAATCGGACCCATGCCAACATGTGACTCATGGGTGCCACACCTTCTCACAGCGACACACCGAGACGGATTCAGACGAGGCCTTTCCGCTAAGCTGCCGTGTGCTTAACACGACGCCCATTCCCATCCTGCTTCGGGCAGTCGGCCAAAACTTGAAGCGCTTTGTTTTGATTAAGCTAAAGAATGGCCCTTCACAGTCATGGACAGGACAGCGCGTTATTAATGATCGTCATTCTGGCCGTATTAAATCAAAATGACCTGAAACGGGCTTCTATCAGCTGCTTGAGGCTGCTTTCGCGGAAGCCTGTGCCTGTAAATTCACACGGTAGGACAAGGTGTGACTCAGGCAGCACGCAGTCTCAGTCAAACCACTGATAGTTCTGTCTGTGGCACAATCTCAGAATAGCCAGTCAGGCACATGTCTGTCGGACCCCTGAGCGACGCCCTTAGGCTCCCAGAATGCACCAGGGACACCAGATAAATGGCCTGACCCTGCGTTTGAACTCCAAGCTTCGCTCTCAACTGTATGTGCAGAGAGCATGATGGGAAATGTAAAAAGAGGCATTTCAGTGCACATGTACTTGTGCAAATGGCAATTAAAGCATCAATTATTTTTTTTCATTTCATTATATCAAATTTATCACTGTGAATAATCTACAAAAATCTCTTGCTTTAAGCCATTTCTCGCCAGACGAGGTCATCACTATCCAGTATTATGACTGACAACTTTCCATGTACAGTATATTCAAGAGTCTTTGAAAGCCAGGCTGCTTTATAGCATACAATAACCCCCGCAATGTACACGAAACAGCCGTGTTCCTGCAGATGCTGAATTGCGGCGGAACTTTACTATGACGGGCAGTAAAACACAACCTGGCCTGCTTAGTAGAGTACCATAAACGCATATAATCAGCGACACTGTGCATGCAGGCATCCAGATTCAGCAGTGGTGAATTCATTTGAAGCCTTTTTGTGTGTGTGTGTGTGTGTGTGCAATAAAGCGTTTAAATTTGGCAAAAGAAGATCCTGACGCACTGGACCAGCACGTAGAAGAAGAAAAATTTAGAAGAAATAAAATTTGCGCATGGGGACCACAGGAGGAAGTGATGCGTCGCTGGTATGTAAATCACAAAAGACGCATCGTGTAAACACCCAGATTGGGGACCACCTGCCTGGAGAAGTGATGACGGCAGTAACATGGACACGGGAATTATGCTCCCGCATCTCTGGCGGCGCAAACCAAACACGCTACTCCTATTAAGCGACGGTAACAAAGGCGGTCCTCTACCTCCGTTACTCCGACTGCTAAACGTGGAGCTCTCAGGTAACGGGCACGTTACCAGAAGGGAGTCGATGTTAAGCCAGCAGAGCATCTCTGGTCTCCTGACAAAACGCCAGCAGAGCGAGTCGCGTCTCCATAACCTGATCATCCAGAAGTCATGCTCTTTAACGAGCTTAAAGGGTCCTTGTGATTCTGGATGCTCACAGCCAACAAAGGTCCCTTAGCAGTATTTATATTGGTGGTTGAACACTTCTAATAATCATAGTGTTTTCTGTAAATGGCATAATCGCAGACTATGTATTTTATTCTGTGTGTACACAAGGCCGATGGATTTCTGACGGAGGATGACAGCTGCCTCTCGGCTCGCACGAAGATTAAATGGGTTGTGAAATGACACATTTCGCCGGAGTGCCGTCCTCGAGGGCGCGGCACCTTCCCGGAGCACGAGCCGCCAATCTTCCGGCTGCCCCGCTGAGTTTTAGTTTCCAAGGTTCCCAAAGGGCACAGCAGAGCCGCGGTAACGTCTCCGCCCACGCCTGACCGTGATTAGCCCTCTCTCCCCTCCGAACGGCGGTGCTGGTGCCAATTAGTGGACATCTCACTCCGCTCTCTGTCCTAAGG
This sequence comes from Stomatorhinus ivindoensis, assembly GCA_019775895.2. Classification (NCBI taxonomy): domain Eukaryota; kingdom Metazoa; phylum Chordata; class Actinopteri; order Osteoglossiformes; family Mormyridae; genus Stomatorhinus; species Stomatorhinus ivindoensis. The sequence continues at coordinate 4,098,745 of JABFEB020000039.1, read as the reverse complement.
GGCACATGGACATTAACACTGCGTTGACCTTGTATCGAATTAGTGGTTCTGTGGGTCAGTTAAGAAAAACACACACGCTTGAGAAAGGAGCAATAAACTAATGTATTTTTGATTACACTTTGGGGACAGATGTGCGTGCCTAGGCTTTCATTTAACAGGCGACACCGTGATGGTGTGGCTATTAAGACAGTTAGCGGTAGCAAAGCTAACGTTCCGCTGTGGTGATTATCCTGGCTGCTCTGTCAACGGTGCGGAAAACAAATGAGCAGAATAGCAGTAAATATTCACAGGAGGCTAAAATGACGTGAGCAGAGCTGTCACATGTCCCAAGCCCCGGAAATTACTTTGGAAGGGTTGCATCGGAGAAGGGGGATTTGTAGGCTTCTTTTCATGTGAACTGAGTTTTTTTGTCGGGGGGGGGGGGGGGGGTAAGAGGGATGAAGGTACTTTAATAACAGGGGCAGCAGAGATACTTTCTGTCTCCATTTGTCACTTTTTTGTCAATATTTCACACTTCTGTAGAAGAAAAATGGCAGTAGCACAGACGAACGGGCATCTTTGAATGGGTGTCGCCGTGCGGCTCAAAAGGGTCTGCCGTTTATTATCGTGTTACAAAGGCGTGTGGCCATGAGTGTGCATGCAAACCGCACGTTTCTGTAAACACGTCCCTTTCGAGAGGCTCGGACTTAGCGCCACGAGAGCAAGCATCCCTTTTCAACATCCTCATTCATCTCACTGCCCGCTACCAGGTCGTCACGTTGTGGGGCCGCCGCACGCGTCAGAAGCAGAGCCGTGTGGCGGAGGGTTTCCGTGAGGCCGTGTCGCAATGCATGCTGGGGGTTTCAATGGCCAGCCTGCAGCGGGACTTACGGCGCCTCTGTAAATATTAATAATCTGTGCATTTCATATATCGGTAAATGTCAGCTGGACCGATGCCAATAAACAGCTAGCGGTCTGTGGCACCGTGGCCCCTCCGTGGCCCTGAATGACACGGACTCAGTGCTTATTAGGTTTCAGACAGCGGACAGTCCTGTGGCCACGAGGCCGTTATTTCAGGGTATTTGCTTGGACGGTCTTGCAAATCCCCTTGGGATTTAAAGCGGCGCGGTAACATTGAGGTTGAACGCTGCAATGAAAGAAAAACCGCATCGTAATGCCGGGGCAGCGGAGATCAAAGTACTTACAGCAACCGCTACTCGACAGGAAGGGTCCGGCGGTAAGTACCATGACCCTGTGACCTCGGAGTTTGGACGTCGTGCTGCTATTTAACTAATAACCTGCTGACTGCGCTGTCGCTGCTCAATGTGGGCGAGTCGTCTCCTTGGCCGCGCTGCAGTACACACGTCACCTGCGTGATGCGTTGGCTCACGTGAGCGACGCCACACACAGCAGACCCGCCGCCGCGTTAGCTGAATCGATAGCATCACACGGGCATTAATATCTGCCCTTCCCTGCCCTTGACCACACCCACAGCACTCATGGACCCCTGAATATCCCATCGAGCCGCCCTTCACATCTGCGAGCGTCACGCAGAGTCACGAATGAGCGGACGGCTGTGAGACCGTAATACTCTTGTCGGGCCCCGCTGTCTCGTTGTGGTGAGACAGTAGAGTCTGGATGCAGTCCAGATTCTCTCTAACGAGGCAGTCATTCAGTAACGAGGATAATAGACAGACCTCCTGGTAAGACTGAAAAATGAAAGCACTACCACACATGAGCATGTGGATCTGAACACAAAGTACGAAATGGTGGTCGAGCAGGAATGCGTGTTGCTAAGCTTACTGCGCCAAGTAAAACATTTAAATACTCGCTTTAAGATCAATTGCGTTCCCAGACTCTTCAATTATTCATGTTGCCTCCTTAGAAATTCTGCATGTATTATTTAGATGTATATAATGTTATTTTAACAATTAATCAAGAGCTGGGTCACGTCAACCTGAAGGAATTTCATGCACAAAAGCTCTTCATCATGTAAAAAAAAAAAACATTTACAGCAAACAAATTGGTTCTACATTCTGTCGCACAATAGACACGAGATACCATCGGGTAATCAGAGGAGTGGTGCGTGCAACATAATTGTGTCCATTCTCAGCCGGGCCTTGTGGGCGCCCCTTGAACGAGTGCTTTTGTTTCAGCAGAGGAGGGAGTCAGCGCAGCTGAAGGTAGGGGGGGTGCAATGGAGGGAGTCCTCTTTCAGCCGATCTGGAGAGGGTCGTTTGTAAGTTACGTCCTCCACGTTGGGGATCGGTTTTATGTAAATGCCCCGCATGGAGACGTATCGCATCTCTGCGCGTGCCGACTGCTCCCTCGGCGTCTCCGTGCTGCAGGACTGCGAGGAAGCGGCGCATTATTCACTCTAAATGAGGGCAGGACCTTGAAGTATTCCCGGAATCTTAAATCTGTTTTTCCCTGGATTTACAGCTTCTTCCCTTCGTATCGCCAGCCTGCGTGCCGTAAACACAAATTAAACACAAAACACTCTGTGTTTTTATTCATTTTGTTAAAGGAGTCCGCTAAGTGGCTTTTATGGGACAAGTCTTTTTCTGTGGAGATTCTTCCGGAGCTCCCTTCGAGGAAGCTAATTGGAGGAGTTGTTCGCCTGTCCCTTTAATTCATTCCCCGCCATAATGAAGGACGTTCTGTCTCCATAGTGCTCCTGTTGCCAGCCGCTACAGCCAGCCCACTCGCCTCTCACAGCCGATCGGCCCTGAGACGGGCGATTTCATTCCCATTTCTCCACCCGCAGCAGCACACTGACCTCTGACCGCACTCTCTGACTCCTTCAATGGTTCAATTTAATCTGAGTCCTCCAGTACTCACGCCGCCATACAGATCTAATGTGCCAAAGCATACTCTGGTCCACAGGATTGAAAAAGTTGCCTTCCTAACACCGTGGCTTTAACATATCCCTCAACATGGGATTTTAGCCTTAAACAGCCGGAAGAACTGATCCATTAGTCGCTCACCCTACCATAACTCTTCCTGTTATTTTCCAGCAGCACCATTAATCAGTATCTACTTCTTCACCTTGCAGTCACACCCTCTGCTCTCGCAAACGGAAATATGCCCGTAAGACTCGCCTCCCTCAGGACGAGGCGGACAGATGCACGGAGACGGAGAACTGGGCGGGCAATTCACGGGGACTTTATAATATCGTTTTTTTTTTTTTTATCAAAGACATAGAGAACAAAAGATGGCTGTCTCTCCTAAGGGGAAGAAGGAGAGGAAACAAAATGGACGAGGAGACACGTGACCGGGTCTGGCTCTGGGGGAGAACGAGAAAATACGGGACTTATGTATCATGAGGGAAATGGCAGCAGGTCACCCGACTTCACGCCCCACCCCCCCGATGAAATGTATATTAGTCCCTGGCGCACATACAACGATTTCTGATCAGGAGGAAATAGTGGGGGAGGACCACAGGGGCACTGGCTCTAGCTGAAAGCTGATTGGCCCTTGGAGTGTCCCTTCCCTGTCACCCACTAATTCAAAATACATCATTGGCTGGTGGGGGCTCCTCTGAAGCTCAGAGCAGGTACTACACGTTATATGAGGTGTACATAGTACTTCTATCTAACGTTAGACTAGTCCTCCATGAAACACTGGGTATTTGCTATGGGTACTTGCTATGGGTATTTCATATGAGTACTTGCTATGGGTACTTGCTATGAATACTTGATATGGGTCCTTGCTATGGGTACTTGCCAGAGATCATATCACTGTCTACTGTAAGTCTTCAACAGACCCATAGTCTAACTGTATCTGAGCCTTACACGATGTCATCAGCTATGTCCAGCGATGGTCTGGTGATCAATATTTTCTGGGTGGAAGTAAAGCAATTACTTGATCCACCCCAATAAAAACATGCTGTACATAATAGCGCTGTGGAAGCCGTCCTCTGTGGCCTCCTTTCTGATTCCTAGCCAGCATCTACTGTGCACCATGATCCACGTTTGCTTTCTTCTTTATTCCAGCTTGCTGGCTTCATCTACGCCTGTTACGTGGTGAAGCTCATCTCAGAAGAAGAGGACAGCTGTGAGTATCAGTCGCCAGGATCAGTCCACAGGTTCTCCCTATATGTCAATATAACCCTAAACCTAACCCTCTTCTCACAGTTTAGTCTTAAACGTGAGACGCAAAATAAGCTGTATGTTCATTTCTTGGTCATGTAGGTGGGACAGAGGTTCAGTGGGTGAAAGCAAGATTATCCCCACTGTGCGTGTGGACTGACATCCCATCCAAAGTGTACCCCACCCCTGTGTACTATGCATACTGTGTAATTTTAGGATAGACTGTCTCACTGCAGTTCCTACAACCCTGACCGGGATAAGCTGTTGGAAGACAGATGGATAGATGTATTAATAACCACACCGTAGATAACGTTATTATAATATCTATCTGCCTCGCTAATGTTTTCTCCGGTACAGGTCTGCACCGCAGCATCATCCTGGAATGCAACACTGATGTAGCAAAGTTACAGCATAGGAGCTAAATTTCGGGTTTGACACAGCATTTTTTTCCAGAGCCCGCTTAAGAGACTGCCTGCTTTTATTGGGATGCATTATCGATGTAGACCTCCTTGAGCGTTTTGTAACTCTTACCTGTGGAAGGCTCTGGAAAACCAGGCAGTAGCTGCGAGATGCATAAGCAAATAGGAGCAGCATGTCGAATCAATACCATCCTCCTTTCTACTATCTCTCTGCCCCCCTCCCCATTTGTTGCGAAGGGAGGGATGTCTGCATATCAAATATAATTGATTGACTGCTGCAGGCCCCTGGGGTTTTATCTCGATTACTTTTCCCTTTGAAAAATGTAGTTTTATTGTGTCTAAGCCATACGGGGGAAAAGTCTGTTTCATAATCACAGCCATTAACGATCCTGTTTGAATACATTTAGACACACCCTCATTCCCAGGCGGTACTGCAGTAGGGTCCAGGATGCTCTGGCAGATTCAGGGGGACCAATATTTCACAGGGGCCCTTGAATACATAAATTTATATGAAAAATTGAGTAGGGGTGCTGAAGGTGATATTTTGTCAGGGGGGCCCCGAATTTTTAGCCAAGCCCCTGTTCCCGGGTGATCATTCTCGGTGGCAAGCTCTCCCTGACAGAAAATAGACGCTCTTGATAGAGATGCCATTTTTCTTGTTGGAATCAAGAGCCTGGTTGACATCGCCCTGCAAATTGGTCCATTTCGTCAGAGAGAATGAGATTTGTCCTGGGGAGCCGCTTGTTTGTCTTGCGAGTGGACGGCGCGAGCTGAGCTGTGCCACCTCAATGCGACTCGCCGGTCGTACTGGCGGAAGCAGGAACATAATTCCTGTACTGTATGACCAACAGCTCTCTGCCAATAGGAATGTGCTGACCGATGCGGGGTCTTCCTATATTGGCTAAAGCTTAAAGCGGGGATGTTGGCCAAGCTGAGTGTTTTTTTCCACTAGCAGAAGATTAAGGCCCATTCAAAGAAAATCACAGTTTAATTAGACTGTGTCGACCTGTCACGTTTATTATGTACGGCAAAACTGAATGAATACTTCCACTTAAGCAGTACAGAAAAACAGCAGTGGCAGGTGATTTTTTTAGTTTGATCTTTCTTAGAGGAACTCAAAGATGCTACTTAATTTGAGCAAATAGAGTGATGACATTCTGGAATTGCTGACCTTTCCTTTTATGGTTAAGAAACACATTGATGATGCAATACCCAATGCATACAGAGGCTCTAAGCTAAATGCTGTATTAGCCATTACTGCAGTAATTAATACAGTGCATGGAACACCTCGATGTAGGTAATGGAGATCACAAGCGCCCTCATGCTGTGATTATACTTAACATAAAGGCTAATATCCCCAGGTCCACTTATTGAAGGACTGTTTGGGCTTCAGATAAATCAAAGCGCCGTATTGGAGCTGAACAAGTCGAAAGGAACTAGGTCTTCCATCAATCAAGGTGGGAGAAAGAGACATGTCTTCTTCAGGAATCTCCACCAGGCCAGGAAGCCTTGGTGGACGTGCAGGGCAACCACCACCTTTTATCTACATATCGGGGGCCTTTGACCATTTCGCCATCTTTTAGGGTGAATTCGTGACATGCAGCTCAGCTAAATGAATGTACTGTAAACCCACCCTAAAATTGTCTGGAGAAGTATGTACACACAATTATACAGTATAGCAGTATACCCACCTACAAAGATAATATATATTTATGCCAAAATATGTTCCAATACTGGAACCAACACGCACTAGATCCTCATGTAATCCAAAAAAGAACTCTTGTTAAATTTGCAAAATTCACAAAATCCAAGTGTTCCCCAAAACATAACCCAAGGACTGAGTGAGTCTTGGAAGTTTGCTGTCCAGTTGGCATCCGTGGAATGTGTGCAGGCATGTGCCCTGTCATGGACTGACACCCGAGGCAGGAGTGCCCCCACCTTCTGTAAGATAAAAGTGTGAAATCAGGAAACTCTTGGAGGAGCAGTGCATATTGTACAGTAATTATAAGATTATGAAGTCTAGTGATAAGCGGGTCTCGGATGCGGGGACAGTGAGGATGAGTGTGTCCCTGTGGGAGCTAAAATTGGGTTGGGGGGTGGGATATCCCTCCTGAAAACTCTCATTATGACAATTATCAGCCGCTGCCAGTACACACCAATCAGCTGATCCGCTTTAATCTCGCCGGCAATTTTCTTCTGATTTCCAGCAAAAGTGGTCGACTATCTCGTGCTCCGCTGCCGGGGATTTGTGTGTGTAGCGCACAGATATGGGGGTCTTCTCAGGCCCAGAATGCCCCCGTGGAGAACCGAGTCATAATCTTGTTGTTATTTTCACACGATTTGCTAATCCGGACCGGCGACTTTTCCCACCGGGCGTCCATGTAGATATCTATCGCATCCGCGTCCTGTCCACGCCCCCCCCCCCCCCCAAGCCACAGCAGACCAGCTAGTGGTCACCTCCAGCCCAGGAATGCCACACAAGCGAGATGACTCACTCGTGCTGTTCTCTTGTCTCCTTCATCCAGTCGACTTTATAGGAGGGTTCGACTCCTATGGTTATCAGGGGCCGCAGAAGACGTCACACTTGCAGCTGCAGCCTATGTACATGTGAGTACTGCCGCAGAGACCACACCCGTGTTGCAGTCAGCTTAGGTCAGGTCAGGCCCGGGTGTGGGGGGGGGGGGGGGGGGGGG
>JABFEB020000039.1:4059041-4071548 GCA_019775895.2 Stomatorhinus ivindoensis | reverse complement strand
GTAAGCCAGAGTGGGGTAAGCCAGAGTGGGGTAAGCCAGAGTGGGGTAAGCCAGAGTGGGGTAAGCCAGAGTGGGGTGGGGGGGGGGTCAGAGAGGATAGAAGGGGAACATCACTGTCGTCTGAAATTTGCGTAGAAGAGCAGCGAGGCTTCGCTTTAGCCACATCTGTGCTGAAATTTTTAATACGTGTTTTCCCTCATGTTCAGAAAGTTTAGATTGCAGGACAACTGCTGTTGTTGTATTGAATGAGAAGATGTGGCTGTATCGACCATAAACATGTAGAAACCATAAACATGGTGTTAGACATGCATGATATATCAGTTGACATATCAATATCGGCCGATGTTTCTTAAAAATATATTGCCATTGGTCCAGTTTGTCAGCCGGAGTCAATGTTACCCAAGAGTGTTTAGATTTTACTCAATATTCAGAGTTAGCAGCACCAGAGCTAAAGATATAAGTACTAGAACGATAGAGATGATCGCATTGGACAATCGGCCATTTTCCGCAGTGGAGGATGAGGGATTTTGTGGGCTCATTCCCCACTCAGAACCTCCCGACTGTCTCAGAGTCGGTGATGTTGTGGCTGCTGCACACAATCACTGGGTCTTAAGAAGAAACGTCAATGGCACCAGTTTCCCTACTGGTCTGCAGCGCTCAGAAGTTAGCTAGTCGATGGCATTGGTTATCGGTATTGGTAATATTAGGAAATAATTTACTGGTCATCAGTATTGACCAAAGTTTCCACGTCAGAACACCACTTTAGCATAAAGAGTGCCATTAAATAAATCGTGGTCTGTTAAACGACTGAAGAGCACTAATGCAAGTATGTCCTTCTGAAGTAATGGTGCATCTTCTTGCAGGTCTGATTGCTTTCCCCATCTACTACATCTGCAAGAAGCGGAGGAAACGATCGCAGGGAACTGGACATTGGTTCTGCTGACAGTTCAGCTCCACCTCGATGGAGGGAACAAATTGCCAGACTCAACCCAGCATCAAGCCAATTACAGATGGACGCTTCGGGAGCCAGAGCAGAGATGATGCCAGGCGTGGAGTCCCTGTTCTCACCCTGGAACCTTTACAGTCTGGGTCCCTATGATTTGGACACTGGGTCGTTCTCCTCGGTCACCTAAGTTGCTGGCTTCCGCGAGAGGTCCAGCAGGCCTTCGCCGTCCTGGTGGTCTCCCTGCGCCCTTGACCTCGCAGATGTGAGTGCTTCAGGAAGACCAAGACTTCAGTGCTCTTCAGCGAGTGTGCAGAAGCATTGTGAACGGTGCCTCAGAGCTCCTATGGGTAGGGTTAGACAGATCTTAGCCAACGTCACTTGCGGTAGTTTGCAGATATTACCCATAACGCTGATGCTTAACACCGTCTCTGACAGATCTTGCCATTTTTTCCCCCTAAATTCTTTTTCGTTGTTCATATCTTTGAAAGATTTGTGATATTTATTAATTTGTTCTTGCTGGTCAACTCTTGCCTTGCGTTTCATAGGCCCTGGTTGGGACCGTCACACCTACCCGGTGGGTCCCGTGCTGCTGGCGGCTTTCTGATCAAGATCTCCCTCCCTACGTCGTTTTTCCACTCTCCTTACTGCTCCAACCCCCCCCCCCCCCCCCCAGTTGGCCATCTCCTCCCAAAGGCACTCGGTGCCATAACGCACCCGCCATTATGTTCATTGTTACTCGTGCGCCCATTCTTTCAGTGATGAGTTTAGTCATGTTGCCATAACCTTCCTCCTGACTTCCAAACCATGACCCCCGTTGGGTGTTCAGATCAGCTCAGGTTCACTCCAACGCGCCAATTCCCACGACGTCTGGCCTGTGCTACTCCGTGGTCGTGTCGTGGGCCGGACGAAAGTCGCACGAGCATTGAGAGCAGTGCCAAAACAAGGCTACATGAAAACAAGGCTTGTGTCCCCCGCACTGACACACTGCCCTCACTTCCTGTCTGAACAATACACGGGCAAGGTGGGTGACCTGCTTTCAGCTTTCAAAGGAGCCCTTTGAATGGTCACCGCTTGCCCTGTAAACAGACACGATGCTGTCCTCTTAGCTTTTGTAAATGTAATCATGGAAGCTTTATGAGAAGGGGAAAGCTCCGGAAATAATGTTGTTTCACTCCGCTTTGATTAGACTGTATTAGTTGATTCTTTCTTTTTTAAAACTTTAAGGGAGTTTAAAGCCATTTGTTGAACTGTAGGGGTGTGATTCAGGAGTGTGAAGGATTATGCTGCATCAGAGATCCTGTCGTCCTAGATGCAGCCATCATCCTGTTCACGGTCATCCTGATTTCGACATGGTTACTTTAGTGAGTTGCTGTAACGTTTTGTGTGACTTGCCACATCAGTCCCGGTTGAAGATGCCCAGAAAATTTGTGACATTTGCTGGATCCGAGGCGTGCTGACATTGTGCAAAGCTTAGCATCGCCACTATCGACTGCATTGTTTCAGTAAGCAACTGCAATGTCCTGTGCATTTAAAGATTATTCAAGGAGCGACTTGCAAGCCAATTTCCGTTATGCACTGTAACCTGCAAAACATGCTAAGTGATGGATGATGTCACAACAGGCAGTCCCGTATCCATGCTCCTTTTCAAACGTTGACAAAAGAATCTGGACACTGTCAAACTGTAGGGGGCAGTGTTTCAGACTCCTGGATATGTTGCCATGTACTTTTCGAGGCAGTCTGTCAATGATGATCACGAGAAGGAAGAGCGTTAGGTCAACATGGTTGACAAGGGTACTTCAATTGGGACCACAATCATCAAAAGACGTTTTTAGAAAATGTAGTCTTTTCTAATTGTTCTCAGGAAACATTCGAGGTAAAATGTCTTGTTTACTAATGCTGTGATTTTCATTATAGTTCAATGACAGGTGGGATTTGCAACTTAAAATACATGATCAGCAGGTCGATTAACACATGAACACAATGTGTTTGTTTTTTTTTTTTGGTCCAAAATTAGTCTGCTGGATGCTCAAAGGAAAGAATGTTTTGTCATTTGCAGTTTACTTTTTTTATGTGTCATCATAATTTTGCAGTCCCCGTGATGACTCCATCGCTGGGCTAACTGCTGATGCCCCATCTGGGTGCAAACTCGTCAGGTGCCTTCAAAGATGGCAAGGCTGAAGTGCCACATTTCACTTCCAGGACGTTAAAACCTCACGATGTCTAACGATTCTGTTATGCTCATTTGTCTGAAATACAGCATATAAAACTAGCGCAGAACACGAGATGAGAGCGTCTGTCCTCTGTGTGTGCGACGTGTCTGTTTGCAAAGCACCGCGCTTGTGTTTCACCCTCCATTCTCCGGATCTCAGTCCACTTTCAGAGCTCTGCAAGCACACGTCCCTTATGAGGAACTGTGAACTCAAGCTCATTAAACGATGTTGGCAAGAGGTGCCAGAACTCGCCTAGCGTTTGGTGTCCCTCCTGGTTCCGCGTTCCTGTACCGTGTTCTCTGGTTTTCAGGCTGCTGCCTGACCTTGGGACGTCCGTCTCGGTGGAGTAGTCACGTTGGTGCCCAGCCGTCATTTACAGATAGCAATTCTGCTCTCACCAGCACATTCTTTCCCTAAAAGTCCTCTCGTACGTGCTTGATCATGTGACATACTAAAAACCCCTTCCGGCTTGACCTATAAAGAGCCTGAAACGTCATGTGTAATAGGCGAATTGGAACGCTTGCTTGCAGTCACATTAAAATTGCAAGAACTAGACACCGGCTAAACTTGGGTCACAGAATCAGTGCCCAGGGCTTATTCATCGGTGCTGGAAGTCGGGGCGAGGATCCTGGTCGTGTGCCGCAGAACAGAGATCCACAATGCTCCAGGCCCAGTAAACATTAGCACCGGTCTAGCCTGTTCAGGACGACAGAAGCTCTTCTGTTGTCATGCAGGCCCAGCAGAGGAGTTCTCCTACTGAGGATGGATGTGTCATTAGCCTGTTTGTCATATACACAAGCTCAGCCATACCTGGCCTAACATGCTCTCCATGGGTACGGACCTGCTGTGACTCCGGTCACTACAGTAACCTGTCAGGCTTGGCCTCTGCTCACCGCGTCCAGTCTCACGTAACGAAATCAATGCATGAAAAGCGACGGGGCACTAACACGACAGCATGCATTATATAACACATTTCCCTTCCCGTCTGTCGTCCATCCACCCGCAAACAGACGGAAGGCCCAGGATCGTGTCATTCATTGTTAAAGCTCACATGCCCGCATGCTCTATGTACAGCATGCGTAGCTTAATTAAATTAGTAAATTTTACGAAGTTCTGAGGCACCTATATAATACTGATCAACCGTGACAGTGACATTATATAGGTCCCTCAGAACTTCGTAAAAATTAACGAATTTAATGCCACTTACTGTAATGCATATACCAATATACTGTACCGTTACTCCATCTGGACAAGGAGAAATAAATGGGAGAATGACACTGTCTTCATCCTCATGGGTAATTGCTTTCTGTGAGACAAAGCAAACGCATAAATAGGTGAGAGCAGACTTGGGGTCAGCCAGCACCCTTGATGCGTTTGGGTTTAATAGGTCTTGGTCAAGGGCTATACAGTTGAATCACTGTTGTCCATGGGATTTGACCCAGTGACCTTCTGATCTCGAGTACAGAGGCCCCACCCCTCAAAGGGAGGTATACAAATATCCTTTAGTTTACAGTAAACTTATCTGGGGGGAAATCAGCGGCGCATCAAATTGTCCACTATTACCACGGACAGTTGAACAGTTGAATTGACATGAATAGTTGTACCATCCATCCAAAATCATCAGAGACTATACAAATTTAAGCAGATACCGCATAAATAAAGATTGTGCCTATGGTTTCACACAAAGTTAGTTTGCATTTATGATGCCAAGTTAATATTTTTTTTAAATGACAACGTGTATACCCTATTCCACTGTCCTGATCACCCAGGTCTGCTCAACCTCATTAGGATAGAACCAGCCACACAAAGCAGAGATATTTTTAACAGATCAGAAGATATTTTGTGAGCTTGGGGGTGTCTGTTCCACACAGTTTCCGTTCGGCACCTTTTGTAGAGAGACGGTCTATAATGTATGGGGGCTGGGCTTGTATTGTTGAAGCATCCATGAAACTTGAATACACTCCATCTCCTGCAGGGACCAAGAGGAAAACAAATTATTTTACTGTGCTACCTCCAGGCCCCCCGTCAACCTTTCCAGGTTGGATGGATGGATGGATGGATATGCCCGAGGTTAACATTTAGGATCCTTTTCAAGATGCATTATTATATATGTTGCTCATTGATTCAAAAGGAAAAAGAGAACTTGATAAATTAATCAGAGTGATAAAAAAATCTTAAGGGCTAAATGTGTTTTGTAGACAGCAGAGGCGTGACGATTGGGAAATTCTCCTTCACATTCCTTTCAGCATTTACTAAAGGATTTCCTGCCTCATTTTAGCCCAAGCTAATCTTTTGCATATGAGATTTTCTACCGACTTCCTTTTTGCCCTCACAGTTCACATTTGAGAGCTGCCATGTGACCCGACCCCATCATTACTATGACCTTCTTTACGGGGGCGGGGCCACAGGGCCACTGGCCCCAGCTGAAAGCTGATTGGCTCCTGCAGTGCTCCCTCCCCTGTCACTCACTGATTCAAAACATGTCAGTGGTTAAAAATCAGACCCTATTAAAAAAAATTGAATCAGACCTATTTCTTTATAAACTATTTGCATTTAAATTTAGTGTTTTTGGACTAAATAGGACACTACTGCTATTCTTCTACTCTTATTGCATGTTGATTCCAATGAAGCCTTTTTATTTAGTGAACTCAGTCATGCCTAATTGACGTAGCTGGAGTGAGGAGTTGCGTGGTGCGGGAGCAGACGGCAGCTGGACCGCCGCCATCACGCATCGTCGTGCCAATGAATCCCCGGCTCGGCGACACAGATGCTTCAATTAAATAAACAGCTGGACGTCGTCGGGACTGATTGGACCCAGCAGGACTGGCAGGGTCGATTCCAGAGGTGCGAGGTGAAAATGAGATGTCCACTCCTGGTATATGGTTCTGGAATCCTCAGGTCAGGCTTTGCTTTCATCTTGTATGTTTTTTTCGGAATACCATTCTCAAGGCTATCGGACCCCGGGTTCGACAGTAGCTACTTGCTTGGGGGTGCCTCTGCCTGGCCCCTCAGAAATGGGGTCGCCGTTGTCTTTTTGATCGCTGTCGGTGCTCCTGGGATCCCAGGTCCACTCACTACTTTAATAAGCCATTAACATGCCTGCTGTCTAATGAACCAACTATGGCTGCGCATCTGTGGTTCATCTGCAATTGTGGCCTCCAGTTGATCTTACATAGTAACTCTGCAGATCTGCCCATTCCACTGTCCTGCATCTCTAATCCATCATTTCATTTACTATCTGATTCTTTTAAGCTTGTGCTGCATAGCCCAGAATTACACACTGTAAGCTGAGTTTCCATTTAGCAAATCAATGCCCGACTGCGCGTCACCAGTGACAGTCGCAGCAGATGCAGTAACAGCTTACTAACACAAGAGGGAGCCAAATGTAAACAATCCATAAATACCAACGTCTTACAATAAGTAAAATGTCAGTATTAATCTATAATTCAGCATAGAATATACATTCTATAAACATTCTACCCTTGTCTAAAATATTGCATCTGATGTTAGACACAACTCCACTCTCCCACATTACACAATTTACATGAGTTTAAATAGTGTTTGAATAGCAAATTTTGTTTCAAATTTGGTGAATCGCTTGTTCTTATCTCTTCTACCCATTAACCCACGTGAATACAGAGCAGTTGGCAGAGTGCGTTTACCATTGGGCTCTTGAGCAAGGCCCATAACTCCAATTGCTCCCGAGACTGGCTGGCCCAGGGCTTTGAACTGGCAACCCTCTGAACCCCCAACCCCCAAATCACTTTTCGTTCAAAACCTTTTCTGTCAGTTCATAATTTGATATATTATTTTACAGTTGTCTTTATTAATATTCTAAAATGTAGAGAATAGTACAAATAAACCTTTCTGTGGCTGGGTGTGTCCAATCTTTTGACTGGCGCTGTGCATAACTCTCTTAAGCAGCATGTGACATAAACAGCGGCGAGGAAGAATCATGTTAACAGACTGAGGCGGGATGCTGACATCGGGTGGAACGTATGGGTCACTGGCTAAGCGATCGCTTTTTACTGCAGGACAGCTCAGGAGTCCAGACTGTCTCAGCCTGTCTGGAGTTGCTGATCGCAGCTGAAATTTATTTACATGCAGGGGTATAATTAGGTACTTGGCGACCCTGCACCCGTACTGAGGTGCGTATCAACCCCTGACTTGTGACAAAGAAGTTAAGTGTTCCTGTTTGCAGAGTTTGCCATCGTCTTTAAGCTGTATTAGTGTCATTATAAAAACATTTTACCATTTGTACCCTAACTATAGGTAACTGTACCTTTTAGTATAATTCAAGATACAGAAATGAACTTTGAGGAACATTTTTGTCACACTGGGGAAACATTAATGTTGTTTGCACCCTAGGGAACAAAACTACCCATTTTCGGACATTGTAGCCTTTTAAAAACAATTATTTCTAACCCATGATGAATCGGACTTATTTTACCTTAAAATAAAAATGAAAAACTGTGGGACATACACCAGCACCAGTCCAACAACAACACCTTAAATATACAATTCGTACCACATCTATAGGCTAAATCAGGAACCTCGAATAAATGCAGAAATGGAAATGATTTCAGATTCCGCTCATTCAGCAAGACAGTCGATGTTTATGAACCATCGAAACGAAACCTTGAAAGCAGCGCAGATAAAACACGGCAAGATCACTTCCCGTTATCATCAAACGCGCTATACGTTTAGTGGTAGCGCGAAGCTTCGTCGTGTCCGCTGGTTTTCCGTGCGCGTACCGCGGGCGGCGCACTGGCTTCCAGCGCAGACTGGGAACACGCTCCGCCCAGGGGGTGGCGGCGGAGCTGACAGCCAAGGAGATGGTGTAAACATCGACTCTAAAGGAGCCTCACGGATGGTACAGGGGCTGCACTCAACGATCTCCTAGAAAATAGACAAGGAGCTGTACTTGATCGGAGTACTGGACCAGTACTGCACTGGGACGCCGCATATATGGAGTACAGACAACAGGGTGAGTGCGCTGCAATTTCATACTACAGGTGGCAAAACAGCTTCAAAAATCAAGTTATTTCCTTGCATACTAAGAGATGAAACCTGTACTGCTGTGCATTATTTGAACGAATGGCTTCTGGTAGAATTACAATGAAATCCAAAATAATTAGTCACGTAACTAAAACGATGCCAGCATATTTATCATGATCGATGGGAAACTATGGTTCTATATATATAAATATTTATGTAAGACCGTGTATTTTATATTTACTTTAATGTGTATATGAGTCGTAGGTCTATATAATACGTAAAACATGATTCTTCAACGGGCAGTTGACTGGTTAATGAGTAACCAGTCAAACTCGATATATTTTTCTTAGCGCATTCTCGATAAAAACGTTATTTACAGAGCACTGAGATACGTATTCCCACCATCTGCCATAGCCGAGAAAAAAAAGAATAAAAACCTACCAAAAAATTTAGGACATACACGCGAAGAAAGTTTTTCTTGTTTTCTTTTGTTCCTTTTCCTTGGCTGGATGACGTTAAACCAAATTAGCTGAGCTGAAAGCGACTTAAGGTCTGACCTCATCCATTAACCATATGATCGACTCACATGATCGCCTGACCTGAACTTAATTGAGCTCTTGTGCGTGTTAAGTGTACCCCAGTAAAAAAAAACAATCTCTTATGGTAAGTATACGGGTCCATAAAGAACTACAATCTCTGACACAGTTTAGAAAAACAGAAGTAAACGGCAATCATGACAGTGACATTCCCCGTTTTATTTAAAAGGTGTTGAATCGCAGTAGTGGCCTTTGCGCGCCGCATGTTTTACGGTTATTCCGTTGTTGCGTGATGCTCTGTCCCCATGACAT
The DNA here is from genome assembly GCA_019775895.2 of Stomatorhinus ivindoensis. Lineage (NCBI taxonomy): Eukaryota > Metazoa > Chordata > Actinopteri > Osteoglossiformes > Mormyridae > Stomatorhinus > Stomatorhinus ivindoensis. The sequence goes on along the minus strand of JABFEB020000039.1, from coordinate 4,062,546 downwards.
GTGCGTGTTTGTGATTTGCTCTCTTGTCTCTTGTCTTGTTCTGGCCGTTTGGATCTTTAATGGGACAGAACTGTACTCTAGCGTTTTGACCCAATGGGGTAAGACGTGAGAAGTGATGCGTGTTTCTCAGAGACATCTCTCCGGGAGCCAACCTGTCTTTGATCTATTATTATTATTATTATTGTTGTTGTTGTTGTTGTTTATTTTTTCCTGCGTGTTTCTATTTCAAATCTTCCTCTGTGTATTTTTGCACCTGCATGACGTGAGTGAAAAATATACTTCCCACTAAATGATAAACTTTGTTACTGTATGATATTTTATAAATGACAGTGGCGGGTCAGTGATGCGAGTTTGACAGTAAACCGCAAGATCTTCAATATTAACCTGTAGCACTGAACAGGGGTGTAGCCAGAGATGAATGGGGGGAGGGTGATGGGAAACCATTCAGGACTTAAACCAATAAATATGCATTGATTGGGGGGGGGGGGTTACCCCTGGCGCCGACCAAGAATTTTTAATCTGGGTGAGAAATTGTTCGCTATCAGTTTCACAAAGATGACATGATATTTCCTTCACTTTTCTGCAAAACCACGAAGGAGAAAGAGGAGAACTGAGACCAGGTATGCTGAATGTTTTATGATGGTCCTTTCCCTTTGGTGATCGTGATAAATATGGATGGACCTGCTGTTCCTTGTAGAATGCGAGAATTTGGAACATTACCATGGAAAGAACATCTGTTGTGCAGACTGAGTCATTTAGATATATGTAGTTGTGAGATATCGATTATGCTTGATTCAGGTGACATGGTGTGTAATTGTTCTAGGTGTTTATTCTAGACAACATCAGATAAGCACACTGCCAGAACCCATCAAGACAAGGAAGCTGCTTTTAACTGACAGCTCATTAATATTTGTTCAGCATTAAAGAATGATTTGGATACTCATTTGCATGGACTGACATTTTTACTGAACCTAGTACAATGGGTGGAGTTAGATGCAGTAAAATTGTCCCTGTGGCTGTTCCAGTAGCCAAATTATGTAACATTTTGGAAAGGTAGCATTCAACTGTTGCTTCACCATCATTATCCACGTTATTATTTTATGTTTATTTTTTAATCTTTATCTATTATTAGCTGCTGTGACCAGGTGGTGCGCAAACTGTAGGACAAACTGAGAGCTCAAACTGTTCTGAGGAGTAGTGGACATATTTCCTGGGTAATTTACTGTCGGGGTAGATGCGGCGACATTATGTGACGTTTGACTGAAGCTCGGCCAATCTGTGCTGTAGAGTAGAAGTAAAATCACTCAATAGAAACACTGTAACTTGTTTTGAATCATTTGAATATAATCTGGAGATTGTAGACAGATTACATAAGAATTCCTTACCCGAAAATGTCACAGATGTCAGTGCTGTGCGTGTTAGCTGAGGGCAGGCAGTCAGAGACTGCTTTGTGTCCATCGCTGGGGGCTGTAAGTGACCTAAATGCTTGATTTATGTTTGAACCGATAATCAGTCTGGGGAAAAGGCCCTTCTTCTGTCGCTTCTTGATGCACACGTTCACTGCTGACGCTCTTGTAGACCTAGTGGAGTTATGACTGTGGTTCTTTATACTCAACTGGCTGGTTGAAAAAAAAAATCTTTGTCTTGATTTGTACTTTCTGGACCTGAACTTCCTGCTTCTGCTTCTGAGAAATAATCCAGAGCAGGACTGCAGGGCACCGAACACCAAGACCCATATTCCTTATTTTTTATTTAATTACTGTGGTCCCGGGATTGATAATGAATTGAAGATGTGGGTGTATATCTTGCACATTTCTGCCTTTGCACATCTCAGTTTGTGCTTTAAACTGCCACGACTCAACAGAGATCTTCAGACAGTCGAGACCCACCGACCTGCACGGCAAACGTGATGTGGAAATGACAGTCAGCTCCTACTAGCTTCCGCTTTTCTTTTTGTTTCCCGGTCATTTTCTTGTGGTGAAAGGCTTTACTGTAAGGGAACGTGACAGAGGAATACATTCACCATCAGAAAATAAATCAGGAAAATGTAATGTTTGCATAACGGTTACAAACACTACACACATTTCTTAAGCATTGCCCTCCAAGGACATTCGTTGATATGATTTCAAGAGGATTTATCTCAACAGATCCCATTTTAAAAAATAAGTTAGTTTAGTTTGTGCAGTATGGAGACGGAGCTGAATTTTGAAGTATAAATGTGCTTTCAGAAAAGATAATGTTTTAGATTTTATTTTGGTTTAGTCTGCAGTCAAGTAAAAGTTTTTATGGTTTGGTGGCTTTTGTGTAGAATTCACTTCACCCCTAGTACTGTTTACTATGGAGCTGGATGCAAAAAAGTGTTAGAGAAGTGTAGCTTGGTAAGAGAGCACAGATAGCCCAGCACAGAAGCAGAACTCCTTACGGCAGCGAAGGTCACTCTGACTCCTTGTTATGTTCGATATGGTTGATACTGCGTGTGACAAGTAAGTAAACAGAATATGATAATTGTGAGATCTGTGGAGTAGGAGGCATGTTACTAAGCAACATAATTACAGTCAGCGGTTAGGGGAAGCTTTTCAAAACGGGCTGTTGTTCCGTTTCTTTGGCAGTAAGGTTCAGAACTCTGTGAAAAGACAGACTAAATCTGCTCTGAATAAGCTGCCCTAGAAATGCTTATCCGCAACCAGATCATTTAACATTTACCAGCATCTGAAAGTCTCTAGCAAATGATGGATCTGAGCTAGGAATCTGAGTACAGTAGTTTCTAGAAAACAAATAATCTCTTTTTCCTGGATTTTAAAGACCCACTTGACTTTATTCTGGATGGATGGATGGATGGATGGATGACACTTGCCTAAGGCTTTTCCTTACATTTTTCCTTTGGATCAGAACCCATTTAATTATATGAATTATTTCTCTGCCAGAAGAGATAAATCACCATCGCCAAGGAGAATCTGATCGTTATCAAAGAGCAACAACACTTGCATCCACACCTAATTCCAACATCCTCGAAAAGCTTTTCCTGCAGTCAGTAAAAGTAGCATTTCTGGATTAGCTGAGTAAAATCTAGATTATTTTCATTGACGTTTTTCATCCTATAACAACACTGAGTAACACTGACTGAGCAGTTTGCTGTGTATATTTTTCATGTAACCTTTTCTTTCCTTTTCCATACCCGGTGTGCAGCACCCTGTCCTTCGTTTATTTAATATAAATAGTTATATAAATAGTAATATAATTGTAAGAGCCATATGGAAAGAAAAAATAGAGTTAGTTATTTGTTTAAATTATTGTGTTGTTCATTAGAATATGTTTAATAATATTGAGTAGTTTACTATTGTGGAATACATTTCCTAGTTAACCACTAGGTGGAAAAGAGCTTTCGTAAAGGCACGTAATGTCACGTGATATGCTTTTTTTTGTTCTTATGAGACGGTCAGGTGTAGAAGTCACACAGTTTCTGACCGACTGCAGTAAAAAGAAAGATTAGAACTAAAGACTCGAC
>JABFEB020000039.1:4036873-4053556 GCA_019775895.2 Stomatorhinus ivindoensis | reverse complement strand
CTTTCGGTCGCGTCAGGCTAGTCGCTGAACACCTGCTCCGTTAGTGGCATAAAGAAGAACAACGGATGCCACTTACAATAATAGTTCTCTGCACCACCTGCCACTCTGAGCTGTTTAGATTCAGCATCCATGTGTATCAGAACACAGACACAGTGTTCGTTTGCGGTGTAGCTGTCAGTCGGGCCTGCAGTTGTGGCAGCGCCCTTTTCCGAGGCAGAGCAACATGGTGCCGGCCTGTTCTTGTGAAATATTCCAGGATGACTAGACCAGGTAAAGCGTTTCATCTTTTGGAAGAGGAGCGTGGAGCACTCTTGTTTCAGCAACACGTCTATGACTGATAGAACGCTCCCGGCTTTGGGTGTAGCGAGGGATGGAAATGAACACCTCGTTCTAACAAACGTGGGTCACTTTACACATTTAACTCCCGGGGACAATGCAGAACGGGGCATAATTACGAGTGAATGAATTGATAGGATAGCATTTAACCTGAAGCGGCAGTCAGCTGGAAGCTTGCTGGCTGCCTGCATCACAGCATGATGCAAGTCTCACTGAGCCCTGATTTTTTTTTGGTTGCTTCACTGCCTTGTTGGTGCTCTTACAAAACATTTCTTTGGTAAAGAGCCGTCCTTACCAATACTGATTTCGCTGTCTGACTCATTTTCAGTAAAAATATGTTTTCGGTAAGCAGTGTTGCCCACGCCCTTAACTCTAGACCCCACTAGGCAGAAACAAAGGTACAATAAAATTAAACTGGTTGTTGTTAAACTTCAACGTCTCAGAAATCTTGGAAAACGTCCAAGATCAAACTCTTGGCAGAGGAACGCAGTTTATTCTTTTCGACTGTCGTTTTTGAAAGTGGACATATCACAGTCATCTCCCTGCGCTCGTCATCACATCCGGGAACCTTCCTCTATTTGCATCTTGATCTCTCCATTAGATCAGCCGCTCTGTACTCAGGCACGATGAGATATTTGTAAATGGCTGCAAAAGCCAGATCCTCCCAAACATATTCCCTGTGATGGTAATGTGTTGATATTCAGAATGCAAGAACTAAGTTTGCCTTCTTTGTATTTAGATAGCGTGTGTCTCTGCAGGTTGGGACTCATTAACCAGTAGGTCACTGGTTCGAATCCCATGTGATTTCTCCATTGAGTCCTTAAACAAGGCTCTTAACCTGAATCATTCCAGGCAGTAGCTGACCCTGCGTTCTTAGCTCTATGTTGTTTTAGATAAACACGTAGGCTGAGTAAACAAATGTGAAAGTCTTTAGCTGACTTTGTGATGTCTGGTGAATTGTGGGTCGAGTTCAATATTGCTCCTAGCCCACGTGGTGCCCTAGGCGACCGTCACCACCAGCGCCTCCCGTCTAAGCCAAGTGAAATTGACTGGCAAGTCAGCGCCCCCTAAGAAATTGTTGCCCTAGGTAGCTGCCTGTGTCACCTGTAGGATTGACCAGCTCTGGTCAAGATCTATCACTGTGGAAGCACCGTTCTTTTTCAGGTCCAGATCAGGCAGTGAGATCAGGGGAATCGATCATTGTTTTATTGCTGCCCGTCTGCTGTCTGTAAGTGCTGAATCTTTAACTCTGTGTAAATCCCATTTACTGGCTAATATGTCTCAATCTTTGTAGCAGACCCCTTAAATATAGAGGCAAGGCCTGTGGCTGCCTCACGCAACAGTCGTCCATTAGGCGCCAGAAAGGTGCACTTTGTCACTCCGTGTGAATCTGTTTTCAATTGACCGCCATCTACAGTACGTACATCTGGCATCCGTTCCTGTACAAGGGCGTCTGGCTCTATTAGAGCTGCTCGATTCGGATCTGCCTGGCCAGCGGCTCTTTTTTTCATTTAAACCTGGTTTGTTACTCAGAGATTTACACCAGTTTTAATATCCAGGGTTTCAAAACTCATTTGAAACCATGTGGTTGCTCCTTTTTCTCTATTCCCCCCTTTTTCAGCTGCATCCTTCAATTTTGTATGAAGGAAAATAAATTTGTGATAGGAGCAGGAAATAACAAGGAGAATTCTGTGGATCTACTTCTGTGCTCTATTTAAACTGCCCCAAAGTCAAGCTTTAATAAACCTACGTGCACAGGAATGTCAATATTTCACGTGGAGCTCAAGGTGTCAGAGCTGAAGTGCTCCCTGAAATCACTGTGAAGGTTTTAATCTTCTCATTTTTCCACCTTGTGGTGCAAATCCTTGTCCTTTTGTTTGTAGCTCTATGTGTTACGTTTGCAAAGTTTGTTTGTCTTTTTCGGGAAAAACTTGCATTAGGGAATCGGGTAAGGTTGGTATTTTTCCATTTCGCCTTTCCCTGGGTTTGATTCTTACCATTCCTCTTGCACTCTGTCCCAGTCTTTCTGGAACCAGAGCCTCTGAAGGAGTTGGATGAAGATCTGGTGTCAGACTTGGAACTGAACAATGGCGTCACTCTGGAGGAGAGGGAGGAGATGCAAGCAGAGCTGGACAAGGTAGCCATGTTTGCCATCATTATGCATCGTGAATGAAATGAAATGAAATGAAATGGGCAAATGAAATTTAAAAGGAAATGAAAAATGAAATGACACTTTGCCATTTGCACTAGGTACACTGGAATGCTTCTTTTCACAAATCGCACGCTGTTCTCCTTTGAGATACACACATGCAGTGCTCATAGACAGTCTTGGGACGCTTGCTCAATTCAGCAAAAATATTGAAAATGTATTGGTTTTATAACAAATTTATTACTTAATTGAAACCTGAGTTTTCTGAGTTTAAAAAGTTCATTGGCAGGCATTCTTGTTGGATTTTTAATTAGTAAGACCTTTGCAGTAACATGAAACACCACACATTTGTGTTGAGTGTCCCTTTGGGAGCCAATGGACACAATTGCGATTAAAAACAGAATAACAGGAACAACTGAATGAGTCTGTCAAAAATATTATGAGACTTAATAAATAGGAATTATCTGTGGAAGAGGTGTGCAGATATGTTAAACATTGCTTGTCAATGGACTTTGTTATGAAGCCATTAAATATGCAACATTTTTGCATGCCAAGACTTCCTGTGAGCAGTGTTTATATAGCTGAGAGCAGAGTCTATGCGCTGGGTCAGGGCATTTATCCGGCAGCCCTGCAGCATAACTCACAGGGTGTATGCCGCCCGGTTTGTACACGTGCCCGATCTCGGGTGAAATCAAGGTATTCCTGCATGCCGGAGGCATTTTGTCGTACATGTGTGCAGTGATGATAAAGTTGACATTGACTTTCGACTTGGAGGGCATTGATTGGATGAAACAGTGCGACAGATGGGGGTGGGCGGAGCTCTGGGATAAACAGAGGCTAAGGGAACAGGTTCCACTTCTGCCGATGTGTCTTCCTGAGATTGGATGGTAACATAAATCCCCAGCATCCACATGGCAGACATCCGTGAGACCAGCAAGCCATTGAATATCTTTGACGCCCTTGTCTCCGTACCACAGCTGGAAGAAGAAATCGCCACCCTGAAGCAAGTCTTGGCCGCCAAGGAGCAACACCAAACTGAGTTGAAGCAGAAGCTGGGAGTAACGCCCCTCAGCGGCTTGCGGCAGAACTTCAGCAGGAGCTGGCATGATATGCAAGCATCCACGGCGTAAGTGCCATGACACCCACTGCTCTCCTCCAGTCCTCTTCCAACTTATCCCATCATGCAGTGTTTTGTAGTTTTACTAGTACGGTCTTCCGCAAATGTATGCCTAATGCTCCACTGATATCTTCTGACAATACGTTATCACTAGAACAGGCTGTTTTCATCGCATAGATGTTTATACAAACACTTTCAGATGCCTAAATTCCAATGCTAGTGAAATTGAAAGGTTAGTGAGTCACAGTTATTTACATGTCATGCAAAGTGTATCAGAAAGACTGAAGCTAAGGCGCACTCTTCACTGCGCACGCCTGGGTGTGACATGGCTGGCGGGGGAAGATCTCCCGTATTGCTAGTTTCTTTTTCTCACTGAATACTCAAGTTCCAAGAAGCTGAGCTTTCCACAAGTTTCATTTCTGCTTCCTCTTTGTAGGAAGCAGTAGGCTAAGTGCTGACATTTGGCTAAAGGTTAGATCTAATTGGGCATCTTGACCTCTTCTTTTGCTCAGGCCTACAACAAAGTCTTAGTGGTAACCCTGGTATCTGTGTGACTTTAACACTCGTCACCAGGGTAGGAATCCATGGAACCAGACTTGGGGAAGCAGGCAGTGAGTCATATAAATAATGTTTACAATATATTCAATCTGAAGTGGAAATAAACAGCTAATTAGCCAAAACTCTCATTACTAGAGCCAGATGGTATGAAAATGTGATTTCTTTTAGTTGGCAAAGGGGTATTATTTCATTTTGTTAAATAATTGTAGCAACACTATCAAACATAAGCTTCAATCAACTTGTTCTGTGTGATTTCTAAAGGCTCAGAAACACTATTTAGTTTAGTCGGTTTAATCTTCATTAGTGTGAATTTTTTCTTCGTTTGTTGGTTTATTTACATGCTTTCTGCAGTAACATGGGCTCTCACTCTGCTTGATACCTCCCTATTTTCATGCACCACATCTCTCACTCTACTTGATACATCCCTCTTTTCATGTACCACATCTCTCACTCTGCTTGATACATCCCTCTTTTCATGCACCACATCTCTCACTCTGCTTGATACATTCCGCTTTTCATGCACCACATCCCTCACTCTGCTTCATACATTCCTCTTTTCATGCACCACATCCCTCACTCTGCTTCATACATTCCTCTTTTCATGCACCACATCTCTCACTCTACTTGATACATCCCTCTTTTCATGCACCACATCTCTCACTCTGCTTCATACATTCCTCTTTTCATGCACCACATCCCTCACTCTGCTTCATACATTCCTCTTTTCATGCACCACATCTCTCACTCTACTTGATACATCCCTCTTTTCATGCACCACATCTCTCACTCTGCTTGATACATTCCTCTTTTCATGCACTACATCAAGAACCTAGAGAAATGGGCTCTCTGAGCTCTGAGTACCTGCGATGGTGAGTGAGCAGTCCAGCCCGCCATGTGGAAAAAGAAAAGGGATGAGGGGGCATGTTTTGTGATGCCCGTGAGGTGTTTTTCTCTTTTGTCAGTGGAAATCAGCCAATACAAAGAGTTATGTGGAATGTACCTCTGTTTCAGAGGCTAATGCTACCTCTCTGGGGTCAAGCAGGCCTGTTAGTACTGTGACATCATCAGCAAGCCTGTTAGCACTGTGACATCATCAGCAAGCCTGTTGGCACTATGACATCATCCGCAAGCCGGTTAGCACTGTGACATCATCAGCAAGCCGGCTAGCACTGTGACATCATCATTAAGCTTGTTAGCACTGTGACATCATCAGCAAGCCTGTTAGCACTGTGACATCATCAGCAAGCTTGTTAGCACTGTGACATCATCAATGTCTGACGTCAGCAGTGCTAGTTCACTTAGTAAAACATCCTGTCGCCTCACAAAGAAGTCATACTGCAAATCTGTACTTGACAAACCAGTTTAAATCTCCTTTAGCTGGGTGCAAGTCTGCTTAAATTATGGATCATGTTGCAGTTCTGCAGTTTCACTGATCATTAATAAATTGTTCCAGTGAACAGTATAGCTACTTGGTTACTGAATCACTAGCCTGTCACTTGCTGTTTTCAATGGGTCCTATTCTGAGATAATGGTTGTCATGGCGCTGGCCACCTGGGACAATGGTCCTAGAGATCTAGTTGCAGTGCAGGGATCATTGACCAAGAGGGTGTCCTCCATAGGTGACAAATATGGCACAGAGGTGCAGGGTTCACAGACTGTACCTCAAACCTTCAAACCAGTAGATTTCCTTCAAGTATGGATATGCAGAAGCCTGACTGATGGGTGTCCTGATCATGTGAACAAGGTCACTCAAATTTGGTTTCTCTGTGATTTTGTTGACTTCTACACAACAAAGAGATTTAAAGACTCTTAAAGGCAAAGTTGCTGTTGCCTTGACAAGCATTCTTTAAAATTGGGATAGTGGCTTCTAAGTGGCACTAGCCCTTAAAATAGCCCTTTTATCAACTTCTCTTTCTTGAAGATATGGGATCACTTCCGAGCAGCGTGGAGACATTTTCACCACAGCATATAGTTTTACGTGCCTTCTGGTTTCACTAATGCATTGTTCGTTCTGAGAGCCCCAGAGGACGTAGCTCTGAAATTCATCCTGCAGCCCAGGCTGTTAGATGAGGAAATGGAGGAAAAATCAATCGAAGTCCTTGATTGGCCTGGCCTTGGGAGATATTTTTGGGTTTATCATGAAGGATATTAACCTGGTTGGTCAAAAGAACAGCATCATGATGGAATTTGATTGGACGTCTGTTCCCTGTTTAATGTTTTTGGATTTCATTTGTGAGCCAGCTTTTCTTCAGAGGGGAATCAGACACGCAAGGGGGAGGAGGGGGGGGGGGGTCTCTTGCTGCTGTTTCTATTGAAATGTCATCGGTTTTATCCAGATCCCTCCACGTTTGATTTTGGCTGTGAAAATAGAATCATAGAATCGCCCTATAACCTTCCGCCTGTCCGGATCCTATCAGCCGACCTCCTGCCACAAGCGTAACAGCAGTAGCTCTTCTTAGTGAAAATAGACGATATACTGGCACACAGCCCCTCCCCATCAGGTGCCCCTTGGCCTGGGATAATCTTCCTTGCCATCACCCTCTAGCAGAAAAGCAGTTATGGGAGATGGATGGATGGACAGACTGGACTGATTGACTTGATTGATTGATTGATTTGAACATTTTCAGCATTATCGCCCAGGCCTAGTCACTGCTGAGCCTGTGCTATATCTGGACAGGTACAAAAGGACCTCAGAAACACTGAGCACGGCAGGGCAGAAGACCACAGAGGCTCTCAGCACCTTGGGCACGGCCATCAGCAGGAAGCTGGAGGACGTCAGGTACGGCGGGGGACCTGCTCCCTCCCACTCACTGATCTGCACACTACGTCCCCAAATTAGCCGCCCTATCGCACTAAAATCCCACCTTGGCAGCTCAGTGCCGTCCCCGGCGTCTCCTAACCCCGTCTGACTGCTACAGTCCACCATGGCAACCGTAGTGCAGCTCACGGAAGGCACTGAAGATAAGCCGCTTCCCCGGGCCCTCGGTGCCGTGGGATCAGTGCTTTAGCGGTCGCTCATTTCCGTCTCCAGCAGCAGCGGCGCAGTGAAGCCTCCTCCCTCCTTACCTTCCCCCCCCCATCACAGGCCCACATAATGGCCTTAGATGCCGATTTCATAACTGCACCACCCCCCTCTCGCTCCACCTGTGAAAGGCGATACCTACTAGCTCTGTGAGCTGACTGTGCCACAATATCCCCAGCAGCAGCTGTTGTCTTCTTTTGCAACCGATAATAAATTCAAACGAATTGCTTGCTACGCTTACAGTATATGACGACTAACGGTGTTTATTTTCTGCACACGTGGGTTTGCTTCTGATTGTTTATTGTCTCTGTCATTCGAACCTGTTGTAGCTTCTTTAGCATTTAGTGTAAAGGGCCATGTTTAATATACATAAATTGTGTCTTTTTTTATTATTGCATTTGTGTGCTTGATTGTTGCAATGCACCACATGACCTCACGCCGCCCCCCCACGCCCCCTTGTTTTTCCCGCTTGGCCTCCAGCTCGTTTGGCCTCCAGTTTCTGTACGGGCAAAGGTACGGTGCCAGTGTGTTTGTGTGTGACGCGGACATGGGGGAAGCTTCCGGAATCCATACTCGCAGTGTGAATGACCTTGAGATCTGCAGCGCCGAGTCGCCGACCCTTTCGGCTGGTTCGCCGATTAGCTCGGTCTGTTCCCTGACTGGACTCCATCAGTCTCACTTCCCCAGGACTCGTGCTTCATTTACACTGACAGCTGGACTGCGACTCCTGCTTTAGGGGCACTAAGCTGCGATTATGAAGTCATATTGCAAAATGACAGTGTTAAGAGCAGATCATTTTAAATTAAATTTCAGTGTTAGCATTTTTCTTCCGAGGGGACGTTTTGAGGAATCACTGTCTTCAGCCCCTGCTGCAACATGTGCTTCCAGTCCAGCTTGTTCTGCTTCGCGAGCATTAAATAATTTGACTCCACACTGGCAGTGTCACTGGTGCCAGCTGAACACTGTGTTACATACTGGCAAAAGGGTGGGGGGCGAGCTGTGCTCCAGGGCTTCACAGCAGCACCGTCGTCACAGATAGCGCCCCCTAGCAGCCACCCAGATGCACACACCAGGGATTTTGTTTTATTGACTGCCCACCTTATTATCGAGGACTGACGCTGCGTACGCCGGCCTTCGCTGCCTGCCCCCGCTGCTTCCCCGCATGTCGCCGTGTTGCATGCGCGTTTCCGCTGTTTGACTGCGGATCGCGTTTGATTGGTCGTGTGGAACAGAAGCACCACTCAGACAGCGTAATGCCTGCCACAGTTTTTTTGTTTCTTAGTAAAGTCTGCCATTTACGCTCATCACATTAGCCTTTGAAGTTACAGCTTACTTATGTAGCAGACAGTTTTACCCAAAGTGATATACGGTTGAGAAGCCAGGGTCAAAAAGTCCCTGGACCAATTAGAGGTTAAGGGCCTCGCTCAGGGGCCCGACGGTAACATCACTCCGCTGAGCCTGGGATTTGAACCAACCACCTTCCAGTCACAGGCACAGCTGGTTATTCACATCTCCTGAATGTGTGTGTGTGTATTACATTGTGGGGCCCAAATGTCCCCACAATGTGATAAAAACATGTTACTTTGACCTTGTTGGGACATTTTCTTCTTCCCCACAAGGGGAAACTCAATTCTATAAAAATCTGTGAGTGCAGTCAAAAAACTAAAATAGTCTCGTATTTTGTTTGGTTACTTACGGTTAAGGTTATGGCTGGGTAGAGGTTAGGACTGCTGTTGCTGCGAAAAGGGTTTTTCACATAGAAATGAATGGACAGTCCCCACAAAGATATGAATACAAACGGTGAGATGCTGGCCTTCCGGGTCAGGTCTCCAGCCTGTCCGCTGACCTGCACTAACTCTCCCGCTCTCTCTCCCTGTTTCTCCCCGTGCCTCAAAAGATCACAAGCCATTGGGTAAGGCCTCGTATTTTAATGGAGATGTTAATTTTTAAATCCTTGATACTTGTACACCGTGGCACACACCCCCCATCACCAACCCCCATTACTTTTCTGTGTCCATCATGTTTGCAAAATAAGCAGATATCACTTAGGGTTGGCCGTCGCTATAGCTCAGCATCATTTCACTTGCAAGTTGCTTTTAAAATATACCATGTCAGCCCCTCGGGTTAGGAAGATATGCTCTATAAACTATCCGCTTGTAAGTGGAAGAGTTAGGCGGGGGCTGTTTTCGTTTTTACAGTCCCTGACACTTAATCTTCATAAAGGAGGCTGCATGGAGCCGCCAGTGCCATCAGGGGATAAATAATTAACAGCGTTGCTGCTTGACAGCTAAATATTTAATTGTGGGACAAAGACAGCGGTGTGGTGTTTCTGTAACTCAGCTGTGATTGGCTCAGGATTTAGGCTATTAGTGGAGGTATGTAGATGCGTGTAAGGATACTTCCTGTTGTGAGTAGAGGGCATTGGGGGGGGAGGGGGCGGTTTGGAGATGGGCATTAATGATGTAATCCTGCTCTCACCCGTACCACGCTCTCACGGAGCAGCTACTCAATCCGGGAGTCGATGAGCATGCCTGCTATGAGGTAAAGCGGTGTGTGTACTTTGCGTCTTCCAGATCAGACCTGGCTATCGTTACCACAGAGCTATACATAATCTTGGTGCCTTACTGTACATATTCACCATTTTTATCCCAAAGCAACATACGATTGAGAAAGTAGGGCCAGACAGTCTCTGGAGAAATTGGCTTTAGGGCTTTGTTCAAGTTCCCGATGGTGAAATCGCTTTGCTGACCATGGGATTTGAACTGACAACCTTCCGTTTTTAGTCTCCTAAACCGCCCTGCCCCCAATTAGCAGTTGGACTCTGTATTGTACATTAATTAGTTAATAAACTGAATCAAGTTCTTACATCTCACATCTAGCAGAATATCCCCTCTTTTGCATTTAATACGAGGCTATTTAATAAGAATTGTGTAGATAACTGTACCTTGCATCATGTGATTAAGCTACATATAGATACAAAAAATTCTTCATTGAATGTGTATATTGCTCTTTTAATTGTTTGTTTTTCCTTTCAGAAACTCCACCAGTTTCAGGTCTTTTGAGGATAAAGTGGAAAGCACAGTTTCCAACTTGAAGGTCTGCTAACTTATGATGTCGTTGATCTTTGTTGATCTCTAATGCATGGGCATCTCACCTTGTTTGCCTGAATCTGTTTCTGGATCAGTCCAAGGTGGGTGGAAACAGCAGCGGGGGAAGTTTTGAGGAGGTTCTGTCCTCTACCGCCCACGCCAGCATCCAGGAAGTCCCCACTAACACCGTCATGAGCGAGAGCAGCGAGCGGACTAGCTAGCAACTGCTGCACCTTCCGCTGGTCTGCAAGCCATAGTTTCTTCACGGCGAGAGGATGAGGCCCCACACCAGCGCAGACAGGCGGCCAGCTCTTCCGATTTGTCCTGCGACAACCTCTGCTGCTTGGTCCTCGCCCTGTGCTACCATTGTGCTGAAATCCTAACCAGAAGAAATGTCATTTTCATGCTAATACTTCAACATTTTTGCAGCTATATAATAGTAGCACTTGTGTTAATTTTGCAGTATGGGTGTATCTGGTTAGTTTACAAGGAATGTTGACTTTCTTTCTTCCTATAAATGCACTGAAATGAGGCTTTAATTTCCGTTTGTGTGAGTATGAGTCCTGGTACACCAGGATATTTTTTCGCTCACTCTTGCCTGAAACATACAGGTAAGAGCGAAGCTTGAGGTCTAAGCATAAGGTCATCTATTCATCCCCCCGGAGCATTTTTGGGGGCCTGCAGGCCCACCAGTGACTCCACTGAGGATGGGACTCAAACAAGCAACCTTCTGATAAGCACAGAGACCTAACCCACTGAACCACACACTGCTTAAAGCACACAGGGATTGGAGCTGCGCTCTGTGCATTTGTCTGCCGCATTTTTGTAAATCTCACATACCTGGACCTAGATAACCCTAGAATGTTAATTCCCATTGGGTAACTAATAGAATAAAACAGGTAAGACAGATTGAAACCAAAATGTCACAGTAATCAGCCACAAAGTAATTCGGATCGAAGAACGAGACAGGCGTTGCCTCTTTATCCTGTCAGTACCAATCTTACCTCCTTGCACCAGAACTCGGCATTTACTCCTTAATGGTGGGTCTTCAGGAAGGCTGCAGAATGTCAGAATATTGCACTGCGGCTCTGCTGTGATCGTCACGATGGTCAAACGCTTGGCATTCTCACCGTTTCTATGGAGAAGCCCAGTGACCTTCGTAACGACTGAAACTTTTACCAAGATGTTATATACAAGTTTGTACCTTCCAGATAATTAGAGTATATCGATATGTGTATGTACCATGCTTTGCAGTTTTAATATTAAAGTGTTTTGAGTTTGTCATGTACTGCATTTTGTTCATATTCTAAATGCTTTTACGGACTGGTTTTTACAGGGTTCTGGGATAATGTACTTTTTGACTGCTGTGCACCTGTATATGGATGTTGTGACAATAAAGCCCACTTGATTTATAATTTACTTGAATGAGGTTGCAGACACAAAGTCTTTATTACAGGCCGGCTGGCGACTTTTATTTGAAATACACAGTATTTTATAAATAAGGGATGGGGATGTCTTCTTCCTGGTGATCAAAGCTATGCTTCTGAGCGAATCAAGTGAGTCTCTGCTGCCCTTAATTACAAAAAAGGGGTTAGAGGTCACATGGTATCAACATACCCCGCTGGGTGATTGGCTATCAGTGCTGAAAGAGTCTTTGTGAGAGGTCCCTCCCACCGCTGCCATGTGACCAGCTCGCTCTTCATTCAAACTCCTGACCAGCTGAAGGACTTCTGGGTGGCTGAACTTCCCTGTGTTAAAAACAAGAGCATGTTAAGGTCATCAGTCAGATCAGACGGACTTTTAAAATCTGAGGACTCGCGCCGCACAGAAAACACTAGTGGCCGCATAATGAACCAAAATGCATTGTGGGAAATGCGGTGATGTCGTGCCTTTTGTGGAATCAAAAAACTCCTGCAGCTTCCCAGGTTTCTTCTCCAGCTCCTCGTACTCGAAGGCCTGCAGGATCATCTCCAGCCGATCCAGCTCCTTCACCAACTTGGCCTCGGGGCTCGACTGATACTCATACTCCTGTGGAAGAGGGTGTCAGACATTACAGTCTACTGATGGTGATGACGGTGACCACGACGTGCAAGAACCCGAAAACTCACTTCCCACAGCCCACAAATCTCTTTCCTCTGATCGTCCCCAAGCAGTCCAGTTAGGTGCTTCACAGCTTCCTGGGGAAACCAAGCTGCAGGCGATTAGTGATTATAACCAGCCAAAATAATTTTCTACTTGATCTAATGGTTTGTGAACATATACTGCAAACAATAATAGTTATGTAGCCAACATGGATGGTTATTAATTTCTTATTTAATAAAACCTTTAATCAAGGTGTTAGAAACAGATCAATTTTATACATACAGGTGGTATTATACTTTGGCGATTAAGTAATTTTTACTTGAAAGTACAAAATACACTTTCCTGCACTGCAGTGTTTATTACTGAAAGTACTATCAGAAATGGAGTAAATTAATGAGGAACAACCTCCTCTCTTCTGCGCTTCTCTGCCTTGCTGACGTTATCTGCTGGTGCGATATCACCCACAATGCACTCGGCCATGTCATGAACCAAAGCCATTTTTATGCATCTGAAACATGACACAGAGGTGTAAAGGCATATCAACCAATGCTGTCTGACTGGGATTATTCGCAAATGAAACTGCATGGAACCAATGCTATCCAATTTATGAAATATTTTCCCTACCAGAGAGCATGACAATACAAAAACAAGAGAAACGACATTAATTTCCCAGCAGTTAGTTGTTCAGCATTTTAAATGTTGATGCAGAAGCAGTACCATTTCTCGATTTAAAAGCATGTAGTTCCGAACAAAGGGCATCTCACACCCGATACGCCGCAACAGGAAGAAGCTGTTCAGTCAACTAACGGACTAATGCAAAAATCAGCATAGCGTAAATAATAGAGAATATGAAGGAAGCTGGTTGGGGGCAGGACGCGTTAACGTCTGCTCACCTGTCCTTGTTGATGGTGCTGTCGGTGATGGTTAGAGCCATCATGGCCATCCTGTACATGTGATCGGACACACTCTCGGGTTGCTGGATGCTGCTATACACCCAGCCTGTCCGCGGGACACGCTGCATACATGCAGAGGATAAAGCTTTCTCTATATGCGAAATACGCATGTGCATATTTTCAGGAAAGTCCTTTAAATTAACAGCAAGTCCAATGCACAACATACCGACATCATAGGAAAACTATAAGTATTGATCCTTACCTTTAACTGCCCTATAAGTTTCATGAATTGTAGCATGTTGCTCATCCCGACGGGTTCCATCGCTGTAACACTGACCCGGAAGTCTATGCTGCCCCCCCAAAAAAATGCAGTAATAAACATGACCAGTAGGTGGGGTACGCTCATCAAATACACGGCGCTTGGCTTTTAAAACACTCGCGGGTCCTACAGGTGTTGCAGGCTTATTCTCAGTTACTGTTATAAAAACCTGGTTTCGCTGAGAGTATAGACCAAATACGAGTGTCATTATATGTCGGTCGTCGGGCATTTTTACAGTTGGTAAAATACTTCAATTGTACCGTGACTTGATTAACTCTATTGTTTACAAGTAGGCTAATGCTGGGTGTTTACTTTAACTCCAGTGCTTTTAATCAATGTCGCCTGCTCTATGCTGTGTTAGTGACCTGACATGGGGCCCATGACAGTATATCATATTGGTCCCCCAACCCAAACCAGTCTAGTTATGTTACAGTTTTTTTGCACTGTGGGTCAGGGGCCCTGGAATCGTTCTAACTGCGTTCCATTAGGGCTCCTGTGTGATGTTAACTAACTCTTTATGAAATACATTTCCTTGCCCGTGGCAAATAGACACTGTTAATGCAGGTCCAGTCTTTCGTCCTGCAGTTTCCTGTAGGCACAAATCCTTTGTGTTTTTAGAAATCAACTTTAAGATAAGTTAGATAACAGAATCTGATTCTGTGTCCTTCTGGCGTTTCCTTACAGATGTTTCCAGCATAACTCATAGCTTGTGTTCGCGCTATTATGTTAACAAGGCTGAATGTGGATCATAAAACCAATGATGCACAGGACATGTATAAAATATTATGAATGGCTTTTTCTACAAAAATCACCTAACTGAAGGGAATTTAAAAGCATTGTGCGGTTTCGGTCTTGACTGCCTCCCCTACGGCGCAGGGTGGCGGATTTTCAGGCAAGATGCTGGATAAACTTAATTACCGCGTATTAGCGATTGCGATCTTTGAAGAGTCACGGCATAATATATCAGTGGTCAGGTTAAAAGTTGGTTAAAAGGAGCCTAATTAAGGGTAATTAATTGCGGCACTTATGATGTGTCACGGTACGTTTTGCTTGTATGCAGAAACACACATCGCCAGGTCTGCACGCGTTTCTTTTGTACTAAGAGGAGGACTAAGACAGCTTTTCATATTAATTGCCATTCCTGTTAGATACATTTATTAAATAGGCTATCACATTTTCTGTTCAGGGAAGGTTGGTCAGAGCCCATTCCTTTAGAAGTCATGTCCTTGATTTAAACGATGTGCATAATGTTTCTTTTTTAACAGTAATAAAAAGGATTCTAGTCATACGAATGCGTGGATGGGCAAGAGCGGAATTTAAATAGTTGTTATTGAAAGATAAACGTTAAAAAAGTTTATAAAAATCTAGAATTAACTGACAGCCGAAATGTCATATGACTCACATTAGTCATTTTATATTTTTTTAAGATCCCTCATTCAGTCCTATAGTCTTGTGGGCAGTAAATTTATGTGAAATGATCGTTCAGTCGGTTCTCATTGACTCCCTCATGCGAGACCAATCGCGCTTCCTTCTTAATTCCGATCCATCCTCCTCAGCTGGGTGGTCGGATTCACAGCTGCCTGAACGTCCTCCTTCGTGATGTCAGAGGATACAGACACCTTCCTTCCTGCTTGCGGAGCCCTGCTATATTCGGGCTGTCTGTTTATAGGGGAAGACCTGCGTGGTGTTACGAGGTCGTGTCAGTCCTTCCCACCTGTGCCAAAAAGCTTCCTCCTGACGTCACTTCCTGGAAGACGTGCACTGACTCAGGCTTCCAATGGGCTGTGAGGCTTCCTCAAGAGCTGTGCGCCCCCGTTACAGAGAAGGATGGAAATGTGACGTCGACATGATTCTTGAATATAATTGGCTTGCAGGGGGATTGTAGATTATATGATTAGGGGATTTAGAAAGAAATATTTCATTCTGCTTTTTGCTTTGTGTGAAATATAATGGCCATATATATATATATGTAATGTTTGTTGGGGGGCTGCTAAATAAATCATCATCTATCCATCCATTTTCCATCTACCAAGTTCAGGGTATCAGTGAGTTGGAGTTTACCCCAGGAGAGAGAGGGCGAAGGCAGGGGTCATTGCGGTACAATACAGCTGACCATGCAGTGTGCAGTTCAGACACCAAAGAACCTGACTGCATGTCACAGGAGACCCCTGCATTGTGCTCCATGCTGTCTGGGATGGTATGTCACCAGATGGGAGTAGTTCAGGTCCAGAGAGTAAATCCAGACCAAGATTTTGTTTCAACCACCCAGTTCAGCACTCTGTGGCTGTGACTCTATACTCAGCGGGTTGGTTGAAACAAAATCTTGGTCTGGATTTTTACTCCCTGCACCTGGATTACCCACCTTTTGTTTACTACCCCCACCGTGAGCCTCTGCTGGATAAATGGCTGGAATATGGATGGATGGATGTTCTTTAGGATAATAATCAAGCTTTATTTAGTTCACACCAATACAAGTACATCCAAATGTTTCTTTTCACATATCCCATCATGCTCTCCCCTGAGACACGCACTCTGGTGAGAGCATTGCTGGGGGTCTGAGCACAGGGTCAGGCCATTTAACCAGGGCCCCCGGAGCATTCGGGTGGGGGGGGTTTAGGGACTCGCTCAGGGGCCCACCAACCAGTTCTGGCAAGATGGGAGGTGTAACACACTAACCCACACACCATCCCCTGAATCGGGTAATCGATGGCCAAAAAGCCATTTTAAGGGTCTGAGGGGATGATTCTTTGCATCGTTTGGGTGTGATTCTGCACTTTGTGTCTCACGTGTTCAGACTGATGTTTCAGGTTGTAACTGATCCCCGTTTCCCTTTACATTACTTATGATTGCTTATGTGTTAGTGCGCAAGTGTTCAGCTGGGTCACATGACCACAGAAAGATGCTAGTTGTTTGTAGCACGTCTGGTTATGTAGTGTTACAGCTGCGGCACCGTCTGGGGTGTCCCGTGGGGGCGGGGGGGGGGAGGTTGTCGGGGCAAGTCCTTGAAGGCTGTTAATTGACCCCAGGATCCCTAGAGATCTGTAGGTAGACATGATGAGTGCTGGTTGAAAAAAAAAAACATCCAGGCAGCTTCCTTTGTCAAAACAATGATATCAGC
>JABFEB020000039.1:3980026-3996433 GCA_019775895.2 Stomatorhinus ivindoensis | reverse complement strand
CCTAAACCCACCTTTCTGAGGTGCCCCCCCCCCCCAGATCAGCTACAGCAGCGTGCGCTCCTTCGACCCCTCCGTGCCGCTGCTCCGACCCCCGCTGATCGTGTCCCTGCCCTGGAACAGCTCTCACCACGTCTTCTCCCAGCTTCACCCGGGCACCACCTACCAGTTCGTCATCCGGGCCAGCACCGTGAAAGGGTTCGGACCTCCCACCACCCTCAACGTCACCACCAACATCTCCGGTACCCGAACCCGGCTTCATAACAATCCATGACTGCAATAAAAAAAAAAAAAAATGCCTGTCTTGTATTTTGTTTGGTTACATATGGTTAAGGTTAGGGCTGGGTATGGGTTAAGGGTATCATTGTTGGGATTACAGTTTTGGCCATAGAAATGAATGGACAGTCCCCACTAAGACATGAGTTATAGGTCTTTGTGTCTTGGAGACCCATTGTAGACTCTCAATGAATATTGTAAGCCCCTACACCAGGGATGGTCAATCTTATCCGCAAAGGGCCACTGTGTGTGCGGGTTTTCACTGCAACTCCCTAATTAGATTCCTAATATGAGGACTGATTGGCTGAAGAGTCCTCACACCTGGGTTTGAACGGTTGTCCTATAGGTTATCCCAAAACCCTGCATACGCACCGGCCCTTTGTGGATAAGATTGACCACCTCTGCTCTACACTGTATGAGGAGTGAATTTCACCTTAACTGGCTGATTTGACCACTGACTTAGCTGTGTTTGTTTTGCTACAACTGGATTGAACACTGAATGTACCATTATATTAAGCAAAAAACTATTTAAATGTAGAAAATACCTTGTAGGTGAAACATTAATCTAAGCTCGATTATAGATGATTCAGGATTTTCTTGTTGATATTTTGCATGTCTGCATTTGCCGTGATGCACCTGTGGACCGGTTCTGTGGTCTAGTGCGGGTCCCGCATGAGCGTGGATTAAGTGGGATGGGTTTGGAATCTGTTGAAGCGATGGCCGTAATTAGATGATAATGCCAAATCACACGCTGCATTCAGAGCAATCAAATTAAGAAGGTGAATGCAAGCTAAAAGCTTCTTGACATGCCTGTGAGTGGCATGCGGGGTGCATTCACCTCTCGCCGTCAGCTCTTAGCGTTGAGAGCTTTAAGTGATGTATGTACAATAACGCGCAACATTGTTAGCGGCAATTTCTCCCAGCTTCTGCTTTTAATCATTTTGCTTTTGCAGAAGGCAGGGGGAAAGTGCTCATGATTATGTGGAGAGTTAGGGAGCTGCATCCTACTTAAGAGGCCGCTTTTATCCGAGGGGATGTGCCTGCCTGCGTTCTGGGTTGTTTTTGCTTGTTTTTGCCGAATTTCTCATGTCCTCCGAGCTTAATTTTCCGAGATGTGAGCCGCTGATCTTAATACCTTGGCGTGTCGCGCCGAATCCCGGTCGATGGCTCGTCCGTCCGCTGTGTCTGATCTCCGCTGACCTGCTCTTCACGTTCCCTCGTAGCCCCGACGCTGGAAGAGTATGATGGATCGGAGGCCTGCTTGAATGAGACCGCCACCACCATCACGGTGCTGCTTAAGCCTGCCCAAGCCAAAGGCGCCCCCATCAGGTGGGTGCCGCTTCATTGCTCACTTCTACTTGGGGGGGTGGAATTCTGGTATTCAGGTGCAGAGCGTGCCTCTTGATCTCCATTCCATACAGCCATCGATGGCCTGCCCCCAGTGCCTGTTTCCCTTCTCCTATCGCCATCACCTGGGTTATAGAGTTTGAAGGCGCTCGTCCTAATGGGGATTTGGAGATAAGTCAAGGCTGCACGGTTCAGCAGAGCCGCTATTATACAGCAGGACTGTGGGGTGGGGCGGGGCCGGGCCGGGCGGGGCGTGGGGGAACGTGGGGGTGAGGCAGCCAGTAGACAGTCTGACCTTCTTCACGGTCAAACGTGTTCTGTGAAGACATGGCAACAGCGGAAATAAAACAGCGAGCCGCGACAGACAAATCTCAGAAGGAAAGAATGGGTGAAAGTTTTCCTTGATCTTCGATGCGTACTTAAGAGCCGGTGGTGTTTTTATTTTGGTAGTCGTAGAGAAGCCCATACTAGGGTCCGACGCTGTGTTTATCGACTGCAACGCTGAAAACGTGTATTAATAAGTGATCCTTTAATTTGCCTGTTTTTGGCAGCCCGCAGTACAACTGGCATGACTCATCATCCCATTGATAATCACACAGCAGGCTGGAACTCCAGTAATTTGGAGGAAAGTTAGTTAAGGTGTTTGAGGGATTGAGCTGTAGCAAGCTGCCGGCCATCTGCTCAGGTAATTTGTAACAGTTTGTCAGAGACGAGCGACGTAGCACGACCGAGCACTTCACTTTGGTGGATTGGGCAGATTTTGAATCCATCTGTGCAAGCATTATGGAGCGTCGCTCGTACTTTAGATCTGAGACGCTGTGAGCCAAAATGAAAGCTATAGCACCGTGTGTGTGTGCGCACGCCAAAACACTTGCATTTTGTTTGGTTAGTTATAGTTAAGGTAAGGGCTGGGTAGGGGTTAAGGTTGTCAATGTTGGGATTCGGGTCTTTCCCATAGACATGAATGGTGAGTCTCCACAAAGATATGAATACAAGCGGGCGGGCGGGCGGGCGGGCGATCCATACATGTGGTGGGAGGGCAAGGGGCATGTGACCCTTTGGGTCCTAAGGTTCGTCTGGATCTCGTCCACTCGCAGCCCTGAGGTTCCGTGAAGAATCCTTTGTACTGTATTTATAAGCTGCTCTCACAGCGCTGGGTCAGCCAGTGCTTATTTAAGCAAAACTGCATCGGGGTTTATATAGGGCTTTCCAGGACTCGAGTCTGAACTCACTGTTGACCTACATCGTGTAGATATGCGCGGTGTCTGCTGTCAGCTTCACTTCGTCGTTTCGTCGACTAGCCTGTGGTCACGCGCGATAAGAATTACTTCATTTGATTGTATTTGATTTCACTATCTAATGAAGTGGACTTCCCAACATATTAGAACCAGCTACAAAATAATTCAAAACAGTGGACCTTTTAAAAACATCAGACACGCACCATAGATTTTGTTATTTATTAAGTTAATGTGCAGGTCGGCCAAAAGACAAGAGGTTGCCTCCTCAGAAATGTATGGGGTGGGGGGGGCTGATGTTCTAGGGTCAGATTGCTTGCCAACCCCCCTTAGGGCACTAATTTGGGATGAATTATTGCTGGGTGGGCAGGGTGTTTAGTCATACAAGCGTATCTTTTGGCGATCTGTCCCATTTTGGTTTGAGCTTGCATATGCCTCCTCGCCTTGTAGCGTAGTGACCCA
Organism: Stomatorhinus ivindoensis; assembly: GCA_019775895.2. NCBI lineage: Eukaryota > Metazoa > Chordata > Actinopteri > Osteoglossiformes > Mormyridae > Stomatorhinus > Stomatorhinus ivindoensis. The sequence goes on along the minus strand of JABFEB020000039.1, from coordinate 3,993,116 downwards.
TATCCCCCCCCCACTCCGCAGCGCCTACCAGATCGTGGTGGAGGAACTGAACCCCCACCGCTCTCGGAGGGAAGCCAGCTCTGTGGACTGCTACCAGGTGCCGGTGTCCTTCCACAGCGCCTCTAGTGGTGGCTCCCCGTATTACTTCGCCGCTGAGCTCCCGCCGAGCAACCTACCGGAACCGTCGCCTTTCACCGTGGGAGACAACAAGACGTACCACGGCTTCTGGAACCCGCCTCTGGCCCCCCGCAAGAACTATAACATCTACTTCCAGGCTGTCAGCAGTGTCGAGAAGGTGTGTGTGTGTGTGTGTGCGTGCGTGCGTGCGTGCGTGCGTGTGAGGGGTATATATTAAATTGTAGGAACCACATATACCCACAGTCCCCATGCCTGTTGTTTTGACCTTGTGGGGACCACTTTTTCGGGAAACTCATTTTTGTACATCTGTGACTATTCAAAAAAACAAAAAATGCCATAAGACTTGTATTTGGTTTGGTTACTTATAATTAAGGGTAGGGGTTAAGGTTGTCATTGTAGGAATTAGGGTGTTACCCATAGAATTGAGTGGACGGTCCCCACAAAGATATGAATACAAATGTGTGTGCATGTCTTTCTGTGTGTGTATACTTTAAATGTTTTTCAGATAGATTTATAAGGTACTATTGCCTTTCATCAGCCAATCAATGTAGGTCTTTGTTTTCCTTGTGTTATTTTCCATCCCTTCCTGGCCATTGTGGCGTTGTGTGTACGTATTAGCGGTGAGATGCGCTGTTAAATGATTACCGGTGTTTGTCATTGCAATCCACGCGCCAATTCCTCAGCCTGACGGAGCACATGGGCTTTTCCCCGTGCGGCATTAGCGCTGACGTTTACTGGAGTTTCTTCCCAGAATTAATTCACAGCATGGTGGCCCGACTTGAGTTACCGAAATGGTTCTTCGATCCATTTAAGCGTTTTAAAGAGATTTTTTTTCCCCTTTTAACAGGAAACGAAAACCCAATGCTTACGACTGGCAACAAAAGGTAAGAGAGGCTTTTTTAATGCTAGTGAGAGACGTTCCCATGTTTGATTAATTGATAATTGAATGCCGCACCCCTTCCCACCTCTATTCTGTAGCAGTTTCCTCTGATGTCTGAGTTTTTAATTTTCAGTCAGTCAGCCCAGTGGATCGGACCGTTACCAGCATCAGGGATTTATCCTGAATTATTTGGAGCTTATTCTGGATTTTTTTTGTTGCACTTTAAATGTAACCTTCTTCTGCCAGATATCATGGTCCTCTGAAACAGGCTTGGCTGTGGCAGCCCTGGGATTTCTGAAAGTTCTATGAGAGATTTCTGTTGACCCTTATCTGTTAAGCGATTAGGAGGGAACCATAATTTAAAATGTGGTTCACAGCATATAAGATTACTGATAAAGAAACCTTAGTACCGTCCCGTGATTTCGACTAATGAAGTACGGAAAAAAAACGATTGATTTCTTGTCATTTCCCCTTGATAATGTACATTTCTTATGGTTATTCTGCACTGAATCTCCCTCAGCAGCCGAAAGAACAGTTAGATCATGTTATAATGCCTTAGGTCTCACTGGCTGTGTTTCCCTGCAGTATGTCACATTGGGATCTTTGTCTTTTCTGCAGTCTAGCTGCACACTTGTATTGTTAAGCCTTTAAGTGCTAACAGTACTTTCCCGGCTTGACGCTTAAACTGCTGCCACCGTCATGTGACCAGCTCTCAAACTGTCTCTCTATAATCTCTGGACAGACGCTCCATATCCGTGGATGGTGTTGGGTTTCCAGAAAAATCTAAGATTAGGAGAATGGGCAGAGCACCAAGTAATCACAATTAATTAATTATCTAACTGACTAATTAATTAATTACATTAGTTTCATTTTTGCAGGACTTCTTGAAGTATATAGGTCATTAGTCTACAAAGCTCTTTGTCTCGAATCCGTCTGAAATATGGAGCTCGTGTCAAAATGTGTAAGGCAAAAAGTGGGAATGTGAAGAAACATGGGTAATTTTCAAAACCTCATCCAGCGCTGTCTTGCTAATGCCTGAAACCGGACTGTTTGTCGGTCAGTATAATTGTCTTAATCATTTCCCGCTTGTCCACATTGCACTGTGAATTGCTCCAGCTCGTCCAAGGCGTAAGCAGATGCATTCCGCTTTCCTGAGACACCAGTTCACAGCGGTCAAATCTAATTAATTGAAGATGATATTACCCCCGTCCTCTTGTTTAATTGTGTCCCGTTTTGTTACTCCTAAAATGGAAGAACAAGGCAGGCAAGCAACTGCCAGTGCAATTCAGGCTGAATTCGATACAGCTTCCATAATTTGCTCCTAGGAATGAAAATAGATTTTCATTTTAAGCTGTGAATTTTATCTTAAAATGGATGTAATCCAATTTCATTTTAATTCCTTCCAGTATTTTTTTTCTAGTGAGTTTATCTTATAAGCAACAACGGCCTTGTAAGTGTTTCTGAAGTAAAATGAAGAGCATCATCCTCAGTCTAAACCATGTGAGGCAGGCCTGCAGCGTTAAGAGTCTTAACTATTTTGTCAAAATTTACTGGAAGACCTGTTTCTTTGAAAGGATGTTTTACTGCGCTAAATGCTTCAGAAGTTTTGCCGTAGTAAATACTTCGATCAGTGTGCCCGTTTTTGTGTGTGTATCTTTATCAGTAAAGTAATTTGGATTGTGCGCTGTCATTTGCTTTAATAGCCGTGCGCATTCTTTTAATTTGAGTAATTAAATCCTCTTGTCTTACTGATGTTCATACCATTTGAAATATCACTGCATTAGCCAACAGTAATTTCTCTGTAGTTTAACTGAATTTACTAGTTTAGTTAAAGGGGCAAAAACACTTCCTAGAGAGTTCTAACAGTGTACCGTGGCTCTTCTGGCCATAGGTAATTTAATTCTTAATTTATGAGGTGTTTATATTAACCTTAAAACATGCGGTTAGTGTGGGACTGGTGAAACACGAAGGTTGGCAGCAGTGAGAAAAATATGTATGCAGTGTGTACTTATTTTAATATCACTTATTGGAAGTATATAATATATTGCAAATGTATACCAAAGTAAAATGGACGTGTTTGTGGTGAGGGTGACAAACAGCAGATCAAGCCTCATGTCGTTTCAGTCCATCGCGTGGGTCACACGACCACAGAGCGCACACGTCCCGTGGGCCGGGGGGCTGGCAGAGGGCAAGAGTGGGAAGCGGGCGGCCCATCCAATCTGCCGTGTGCCGCCCGGCTGCGTGCCGTGGGTCGGGCCCGCTGCCAGAGGATTTAGCCAGAGACACCCCGCTCTGCCGTCTTATTCTTGCAAGGCTAAGCTTAGCCTGCGATGAGAGACCCCTGGTCTTGATTGGGTGGGGGGGTGAGGGGTCAAGATATTATTATTATTTCAAGTTTCCTTCAAAAAGCATTAATGGTTTGATATGCCCTGCGGCTTTTCGAAACCGACGGAGTTCACTAGATTTATCCTATATTGTAAACAACCAAAAGCGAGGTACGAATGAATGTTATCTCGTACATGTACTCGATGGGGCGTGTAATCTTAATGCTGGATGCCTGCCTGCTTTTAATGCTCATGGACGGCTGCTCAGCTGACATTAATGCCCAGGATGGACTGCGGAGTATTGTTGTGGGGTTGGGTTGGGCCTCGTCGGGCCGCGGTGCGCATTAAAGGATTGGGTGAAGGCCGTCATGTTGACCTCACTCACCGGGCTGCTGATTGAGTGTAAGATGGAGTGGAGTGGCCGCATCCAGACAGCTCTGCAGGCTCTAACACAAATGCTATTTTTGTTGTTGTTTTTCTTTCCACCAGAAGTAGGCCTTTTTTTTTACAGATCCAGGGGAAGTGGTTTAATACATGGTGGGTTGATTCACCAAGACTTACAAGTTTGAAACTCCTGGTTAGCATCCCTGTATATAAAACCCTTGTTTTTTCACTTCAGAAATAATAACTGCTCAAATCTGTCTTTTCCTAAAACTTTAAAGATTATTATGGCTCTCTGTATTATTAGGTACATCTGCAAATTACTAAGTTCACAGTGGAAATGCCCACCTGATTATTAACATGCGGCTATTCTTGCAGAAACTTTAAAGCTTGAGACGTGTGGTCACTCCAGTGTGTTGCTTTTAACGTGCAGAATCTTGTCCTCTTTTCGGCAAACCGATCTATGTATTCCACTAGAAAAGGATTATAGATCGTTGACTGAGCAGACGTCTTTGCTAATGTGCCACTCTGGCCTACCACGAGGAGAGTTGAGTGCAGAATATGGCACGTGGAATAAGGGATTATAGCTCGCTTGTAAAAAGCACTTTCGTATTAGAAAAAGGATTATTGTGATTGATATAAGAATAATTCCTCTGACGGAGGTGTGCATTAAAAGTTCTATTCTTTCCCTGTCAGCCATTAAGCAAGAGAGTGTCATTTATCTGATAAGTTCATCTCGCTCAACTAATGCTGCCGACGCTGGTTTTCGCACACATTCTCGTCCCTGTTATCCTCTTGTTATTCCTGCTTATCTGGGTTTTGTTTATAAGGCCTTACAAACTATGCATTCCAGTCTGTACTATGGGGCTGGAATGCACGCAGCCTTTAACATCGAGGAAAGTGAGCACGTGGTAGAGATACCATTTTGATTGCTCATTTTGTATCTGGTTACGCCGCATATTTTGGCAACGCCTTCTGTTCCAGAACTCATAGGTATTGAGCCATGTAAACAGAATTCAGTATTATAGTTACCAAAATAGGTATGTGGTCCACATAACTGTAGCATACGCGTCTCTATGAAGATCTTTTCGCAAAAGTTATCATTTGTGTTGAGGGAACTTATTAACCATTTTGGCAGTGGCTACCCGGTAACACCTACATATCATCTATTGTGATGAGACGGTTCCCTGTATGGGCAACAAGTCTCAGAACTGGCGCGATCACAAAGGTTTTGTATTCTTTCCAGTGGTTTTGACCCAAGGAAGTTCTGAAAGATCATTTAGTAATCAGGCATAATTACTAAGGACCATCGCTTCGTACCTAAACATAAGCAGCATTATCAGAACCAGATAATTTGAATTAGAATGTTTACCCTTTTAAATCTGCATTTCTGTATCAGATATTTGTTGGGGTAGGAAAGCTACCCCAAGCATTCCTGTTCTCTCAGCAGAATGTGCAAATTTGGTCATAAGTCCTAATCACTGCTATTCCCAGATCTACAGCATCCATGTCTGATGACTCGTCCGTTTCCTGTTGTGCATCCAGGAGCAACCGAGGAGCCAGAGGTGATACCAGACCCGGCCAAGCAGACCGACCGGGTCGTGAAGATAGCAGGCATCAGTGCTGGTGTCCTGGTCTTCATCCTGCTGGTCCTGGTCGCCATTCTTCTGGTGAAGAAGAGGTGGGTCCATGTGCCAGTCACCACCCTTCATCGAAAGCACTTTTTCACGCCTCTGACGCATCATGGCCGTTCCCTGCTCCATCCCATACTGTGCGCATAACAGCATGTTCTAGGCTTAAACGTCAGAAGCCGGGCAGCATTGCAAATTAACAAAATGAAATTGTGCCGAATTATTTATTTATTTAAGGAAGCCTGATTTTAAACTACATAACATTGGAGGAAACGGTTAGTGAGCAGGAATGATGAGATATTGAGTCACCAAGGGCATATTGACTACGCAGTAATCGCTGTGACCAAGCCAGTTTGTGCGAAGGTTTCGCAGCCTTGTAAATGACGAATGAATGGGCTGATGGAGAGGAATGGTCTCTCAGAAAGCATCCGACTGACCGGCTGTGCACTTGCATGCATTTCCCAGGGGTGTCTGAGTTGTGCGCCTCATTGAAAATAACTGGTGCTTTAGGGCAGTGTTTCCCAACCTGGTCTTTGGGGACCCAGAGACAGTCTGTGTTTTTGCTCCCTGCTGGGAGGGAGCAAAAACGTAGACTGTGCGAATCCCTGAGGACTGGATTGGGAAGCACTGCAGTAGGGAGCTGCCCTGGAACCGAAAGACGCAAAACTGTTGTATAACTGTCAGCTTTGTGAGAGTCTGGGTTGCCTGCGGGTGAGGAGAATCACCGCACGAGCAATAGCCTTTTCTCCTCGTGCTAATCGCTAACAGTAGGTAGAGAGTTGAATAATTTTTTTATTTTTTTTTGTATCTTTTTGGAGTTTACTGGAGCTCAAGGGTTGTGTCACAGCTAAGGTCAGGTCTGGATTAATGTTTGAGGTCTTTTTTTGCTATTAATCTGCTGTTATATAGCTGGTGCTTAGTGTTTATCAGAAACAGTGCATATGAATGAATGTGCGCTTAGTGTAGCGCCGCTACAACAGCATCATGCTGCGCAGATGATCCCCCTGTCAGCTGTCGTCTTGATAGCCGTGGTGCATTCATGCCGGGTAACTCGATGGATAAGTAGAAAGCGGCGTGGTTCATCCTCCTTAACGTGACCAACAGCGCCCTCTAATGGAGACATGGAGCGCTTTTAGCAGTGCATTCCATCTATTTGGTTTAATGCTTTCTCCCGAATGTCAGTCTGCCTGCTGTTGAATTACACAGTCTTTTGTCTTTGCATAATCTAGAAATTTAGTGCGAAGATTTTTCCCACCACATGCCGTGGCACACGCTCTGAAACACCAGTTTGGGAGGGGGGAGCTTCTGTGAGCTGATTATTTATTTTCTCCTCCATCCCCCTTCCTCCTTCTGAGGCATTCCCTGATCTGATGATTATAGCGTAAAACAGTGTGACTCCCATGTGTGGGCAGACACCCTCTGCGCGTTGAACATCCAAAGCAGGGCATCCGTAGGCAGAACGGGATCATGGAGGGCGTAGCGTAAGGGGGTGTAGCGTAAGGGGGTGTAGCGTAAGGGGGGCGTAGCGTAAGGGGGGCGTAGCGTAAGGGGGGGTGTAGCGTAAGGGGGGGCGTAACGTAAGGGGGGCGTAGCGGAAGGGGGCGTAGCGGAAGGGGGGGTGTAGCGTCAGTTAGCTGGCAGTGCCGTGACTTGGGCCGCTGTTCTGTAAGAACTTAAATATGACTCGTAATTGGCAGAAGTCTCTCTGCCTTTCTGAATGTTCTGCATATGAAGGGGTATTTAAACCTGCCTCTGCCCATTTACCTTCCTCTTCATTTCCCTGCTGTTTGCCTGTAACCTTTATGCTCAGGAGAATATTGGGCTCTGCCAACATTTCACCTACTCAGAATCGCTTTTGTTTTTCTTTTTTTTCTTCCCTCTTCTTTTTTTTTTATCTTTTTCCTGTCTTTCCCTTTATATTCAATGTGCTCTCCCCTCCCCCCTCCCACTAGCTTTTTCAATCTGGTAAAATTGGTCCAAGTTTGCTTTCTGGAGATAAGATGGAGAAGGTCAGGAAGGGAGCCAGCGAAATATGTCGGATTAAAGTGGAGTTTTTTTTTAAATAAAGTTATGGGACGTGGTCTGGCTGGCAATGTGGGGGCGAGGGCAGCTTTTGTAAGTAAGTAGAAGAGTTTAATTTTGGGGGGGCGGGGGGGCATTCCACTGTATTATGCATTTTCCTACATAGCTTTAGAGTGCTTTGAATGTATGAGGCTGTCAGCCCTTCACTGGCTGATTTAGAAATGATCGTGCCTCTCAGTTCACCTGGATATCAAACACTGTTTAGTGTGTCGGAATTCTGGCTCTTGGGTTTCCTTCAAATCTTTTTATTATTCTGAATTAACATGCTTTGATCAAAATTACAGTCTACATTCAAAGGATTTGTCGCGCGTTCATTATTTTACTTCTCTAAAAAAATCAAATTTTATTAATTGGCCTGCTTCTTAAAGTCTGGGCTGTTTCTAAGGAGACACTAAATGACATAAGGTGAGCATAATGTGGTTATGACCAGTAGAAGGCTTTTGGTGATAATGAGACATAATCCTGTAATCCTATTGGAATGGATTAAAATAACCACTCTTAATTGAATTTTGAAATGGTCCTAGTATACAAATCAGTTCTTTTTAAAGTTTATTGAGGTTGTGGAGGAATGTACATTCATACTCTAACAAAATATATTTATTCAGTATTAATTTGGTTCCACTTGCAACTTGTCACTTTTGCCCTTTTATCACCAGTTGCAATCACTGCAGTTTGCCCAAAGTGATCTTTAATGCCGTTGATAAATTTTGCAATCCAAATGGTCTAAGATTCAGTACATATAATGTACGAGTTATGCCAGTTAAATCTGTTTCCTTTCATTTGTTGTTTATCAGTTTCATCACATGTATTTAAGAAAACTGTTGTGAAATCACTTCCTGAAACATACTGTATGTGTAGTGAAATTTTCTGCTTTGAAAAGGATTACTCACCTGATGCAGTGATATGCTATTGATTTAGTTGGACCATTGATGCAAAGATGTTTGTACACAAACATTTAGTATTTATCAGATATATAGATATGTTTATGTGCGTAGAATTGTTTTTTAACAAACGATACTGCATCTTTAAAATGTTCGTTTGGTTTTCTGTTTAATTTCTTGCATTTTTCCTTCCAGCCGAGATCGTTGCTACGTGCTCTTTACGCTAATCCTTAAGCATACATTTTATCCGGATGGCTCCACTTTTAATTCAGGCGAAAAGCAGGAGGACATACAAAGCTAACATCTCTGTGGGCCGTTACAGTTCGCAAAGGGAAACCGTCTGTAGTGCATGACGCGGGATGTAGCGCCCGTCTCAAACTCTGCATGTTAGTTTGTAATTTTTTGCGCTCTCCTCGGTCTGTTTCGAAATCGAAGGCTTCAAACGCCCAGTATCTAAAATCAAAGAATGCATGTGAAATGAAATGCTTAACCAAAGGCACAAATTCTGAAGAAAGCAAACCCCCCCCGTTCCTGCCTCTGTTGACACGACTGATTCACATTCTGCATTCACCAATCTTCCTTACTCTACTGTCTTTGATTTGCTTGCCAGGAGGAGCAACTATTCTTACTCGTATTACCTGTAAGTAAAAACACGAAATGAGTGCACCTCCCCTGGGGCAGCCCCTGTAGTCCTGTGTTTTAAAGATGCAGTATCCTTTTTTCAATTGCAAACGCATATCGCTCTGGACAGTTGCGTATCTGCCATCGACCAGCGCCAACACACCAGCTCAGACGAGTCATTAGCAAATCGGTGTTGTTTTGAAAAAAGAATGCTGCATTTGTCTTGTATTCTCCTTGTCTGCACGTGCATGCATGTTAGACTCATTCGTCTCCTCATCCATTCATTGTGCCCAGTGACTTCCTTAGTCAAACCTTGCTTTCATTCTTACTGTCAAAATAGTCCTGGGTTTCTGCTCATTCTGAATTTGTCCCTGTTTTTTTTCCACCCACGTTTCGGGTCCCAGGAAAAAAACAAACAGTTTCAGTACGTTTTGTATTGTGGTGTTTCTACTTTTAAATGTTTGTTTCATCACTGTGCGAATATCCTCTTCATTGTTGTGAATACTACCTTCTATCTTGTCCGTGTTTGTGTTCATCCACATTCTGTTTTGCTTTCTGCATATAACACGAGGTTTGTCGTTGTTCTAGGCTGAGGGTAAACCTTAGGTTTTGGGTCTGTTCTTGGGGCCATATCTGTTGGTTTTTCCATGTCATTCTGCTGGTGTGAACTGCGAGTGTTACCATGTATGACGTGCCGCCTTCATTTTGAGACATTTTGAGAATTTAATTTACTTCCTTTTGGATAAAGAACCCCTAATTGATAAAGGCATTATGTTCAGTGAATTCCTGTATTACACTGAAAGATGGTACAAACTCCACAAATAAAATGTAATGTTTTAATTTTTAAAGGTTATTTTTTATGTAATTTCAACCATTTGAGCCAAGCTAATGCTTGCTAAAAGTACATTTATTTCGGCTGCAGGAATGTTAGAAACCCAATGGTTTATGGCATTAGAGGTCGTTAAATGAGCATTGTCACTCTGCTCTAACTAACAGTCCTGTGCATGCCCATTTGCTGTTCATTTAAATGTCCTGATAGGTGGAAATTGCCTGTATCCAGCAGATAATTGCTTCTGTAATATCATAGCATGGAATGACACGCAGCTCGGCGCCATCCTTCTGTGGAACCTCCATCTGTCTCCTTTGCCAGTGGAAAGAGGGAATCGTGTGTGGCTGTTTTTGACCGCTCATTTCACCTCAGCTGTCTGTCAATCTTATTTCAGTGGTTTCATCCGACAAGCAGATTTTCCACAAGATGAATTGCAGCACTTTTGCCTTGGTTATATACGTAATCGGTTGAGATTACAATAATGAAAAATGGTTCTAATGGCCTTTATTTAATGTTGCAGAGAACGAGCAGGGGATCAGGGCAGGTTAGTTATTTTATATTCATGAATCTTTTGGCATCTTAAATGAAGTTTAACTCGGATAGTGTGCATCCTAAATTTGCACGGTGAGAGGTTAGACCCCTCTGGGACGATACCTTTTAAATCTCTCATGTTTCAAGGTGTTAGTCATGGGTTAATCACAGGATGTAATGGACATTTCATTATACGAGCAGGGAAAAGTGTTTTAAGGATATTAATACCGATGCAAGATATATGTTTAACACTGACATTTAATTAGAATAAAAGTGGGACTCGGTAATGTGTCAGTTCCATGTTAGGAATGCGGGATGAAGACCTCTTGTTTTGCTTGGCTGTACATAGTTCTCTCAAAGGTTACATGTATGCTTTCTGAATGCCGTAAGAGGAAGTACTACTTTGTGGTTCCATGGATAAAGTTTGGGCCAAATCTTCTACGCGTCTCACTTCAAGAGACAGCACCTTCATTAACACTGAGCAGATAAGACTTAAATTTAGCTCGTGACATGTTTAAGAAATGTTTAAAGGAAATGCATCGTGGTCGCTGTCATGACAACAGGCCGTCTTCTGAATATTGTTTGGCTTCACCCTCCTTTGGCTCTATCTAGCCCTGTTGAGTTTACCAGTCTGCCAAGATTTCTGTGTTTCATCTGACTGCGCCGTAAACTTTCCAGGAAACTCGCAAAGAAGCGCAAAGATGCCATCGGGAACACGCGGCAGGAAATGACCCACATGGTCAACGCCATGGACCGCAGTTATGCTGACCAGAGCACGCTACACAGTGAGGACCCCATGTCGGTCACCTTCATGGATTCTCACACCTTCAACAATCGGTGTAAGTATGACCCTGTAGCCGAAGCGAAACCCGATTCCGGTGAGAGAAGTTGTTCGCAGATAAGACCTTTTGCTTTACAGCCTTTAAAATGGCCGCCCAGGTAGATTGGTCCCCATGATGGGTTTATCCTCTGCCTGGATGCGCCTTCGGTGATTCCCAACCCGCTCCTCAGGGACCACTGGAGTGAACATGCTCTGCCTGGGATCCCAAGGACTGGGCTGGAATACGCTGCTGTAGACAAAGCTGATTTACTATTTCGAATGCTTTGTATTCATCAGAGAACATTATTGTTTAAATGGCTTCTAGGGAATACTAGTTTGGCCTAGTATTTATGTATTTGGTTAAAAATTTAGGAGGCCGCCGAAGGTCTTCTAACCTCATTGTTAGGGTTTGGTTTACTGAGAATTGTTTCTCTTCACACGTCATCATCCTAAATGTCATTGTGATAGCTTTTCTTGAGCTGAGATGACACCAGGGCCATTACCTGCATTGCTGAGGTCATGTTATTGGTAAAGTGATATGACCACGAGCTGCCTGTGCTCAGAGACGAGGCTGTCTGCAAATGGCACATGTCTTAAAATGAATTGTCTTGAAAGTCTTGTTGGTTTGAGGTAATCGTCTGGCTCCTTATCGGTCTTGGGGAATACTTTTAAATCTGACCAACTATATTTTTTAACGTGTATTCCTATACATTTTTTCCTTCTGCGTTCCAACATTGATTTTAAATAAGTGTAATTTAATTATTGAACATTTAAATTCTTATTAAAATTGAAGAGATCCTATTCTGTGATTCTGCAAGGAATGTAGATAGCAATTTTTGTAAATTTAATCAGTATGTAAGTATTAACATTTGTGTTTTGTGACTTATTGACCGCAGTGGCTAGTTTTGAGACGAATTTATATTTCCTTATACACTTCATTTTCCCACAGTGCCCAATGACCCACTCGTGCCAACAGCAGTTCTAGGTGAGGACCTGTTCCCATAGCAACTACCCTATAAAGCCCTGTGTATCCCAGCATGCTCTGCTGACCTGCCTGTGTCATGTTCCGTTGTGTCAGTGTCAGCTAAGGGGAGCTGTCCACAACTCGTGACATACCTGGAATTTAGCCACACCTGAATTTGGCTTGGCTGTCAATCACCGAGGGCAGGGAGGTCGGGGGTTGGCTCCAAACAGGACAGTCTCCTGTCAGAGTAAAGTTTTGGTGCTGATGTTCTACCTGGTGTATGGTGTGAACCTCGTCTTTGTTGAGCTGTTATGGAGGTGTCAACCTGACATGGATGAGAACAGCATTTACCGCTTCAGATCCAGCCTTGAGGGCTGTAACTCAAGGAGATTCTACACACCCCAAGAATAAGAGGCCCCCACCAAAACCAAGTCTGACCACATTGTTTTCTTAATTATGTTGGTCAGCATCTAAATATATATATTTAGATATAAATAAATAAAATTATATCTAAATACCAGTTTGGCATTGCATCTTTATATGTAGTTTGGCTGTGCTGCAGAGACATTTCTGCAAAACCTGCATAGTTTGGTTTCCTGTTACCCAGCAGTTATACCGTGTATTTCTGTTGCATCTGAGCATATGATCTACCCAGTAGGGACCCCCTGCACTCTTTCTGGAAGATCTTGCGAAGCCCTGAGCAGACATACAACTCACAGATAAAAGTAATGGAGTCGCGCTGATAATTTGCACACAGATCCTTGCCTAACGCCTGTGACACAGAGTGCATGACAGAACAGGCTCGCAAGGATGCGAAGACTCCACGTGGGCTTCTGGCTGGCTGCTGTTAATCAGTCTGTTAATTGCTTTGGGGAAGAATGAAGTTTTGGTCAGAGCTGCATGTCTGATTTGCCATTGTATTTAGAATAACTGTGATCTAAAAGATTGTTAAAGATGGAATCTTTCTGATCGATAAATGTGTGCTGTAACACTTTGTACTTTGTTGTG
>JABFEB020000039.1:3953092-3973661 GCA_019775895.2 Stomatorhinus ivindoensis | reverse complement strand
CTTTTAAATATCTGTATACCAGGGACCAAAAATGTAAACCGCTTGTATCTGTCGCGGGGCATGCTTCTTTGCAATGTCCTTCACCCGCTGCCATCGCTTCACCCGCTTCCGCCCCATGCCCGCCCCATGCCGCAGACTCTGAACTCGGTGACGCCCCAACCTCAGCCCGAGGATTGCAGCATTGCCCTGCTGCCCAGGAACCATGAGAAGAACCGCTTCATGGACACGCTGCCGCCCGATCGCTGCCTGCCCTTCCTCATCACCATCGATGGGGAGAGCAGCAACTACATCAACGCGGCGCTCATGGATGTAAGTGTCCGAGTGCAGCATGAGGGTCATACTCTGGGGCCTCAGTCAGGCACCTTTGTGTTACTCCTGTAGAACCAGAAGCTAGAGACAAATCCAGGTGTACATTTTCTTCTTGTTCCTTTGGAGAACACACACCTAATATTTGTTGTAGTAAGTAAATGGGTTTTTTCCTCCTGGTTTTACATTTTGGCTATCATTAAATTGTTTATGATACATGCTGGGTTTTTTTAATTTATTGTAGGCGATAGACTTTGTATTTTAATCAGTGTCAACAAATGTTAACATACCCCTTGAATCTGGCTTTTTATGTGAATCTAAATTGAAATCACACCATTAGCAATATCGTATATCAGTTACTGTTTTAACGCTAAATTGAAGGCTGATGTAAGTGTTGTTATTGTACCATACTCATGCTGTTTGTCTGGTTAATAACAGAAGGTGTTGGGATTAAAATTTAAAGCCCTTCTGTCAGACTAGTACAAAATCATTTTTAAATTGTTCCCGTAATATCGGCATTTACTTAGAGCGCAGATCTAGGATCCCATACCTCTAGATTGGCTCACATTAACTTCATTCCAGTAGGGTTCTTTTCCTCTGAAGTGTTCACTCCTCTGCCTGGAACAGTTGCTTCTGTTTTTGCCGGAGAACAGCAGTGCTCTAGTCCCCACCCAGCATCGGCACCATGGCGTCTAGCCAACACGCCACATTGCGGGTCTCCCCTACGCCGAACCCTTTAAGACTTTGTTCTTTGGTGTAATTTCTCGGACATAAATGCAAAAGCTTCTCTATAAATGGAAGTTCTTTGATGTTTTGGCTTATGAGGTTACTAAGCATGCCCCCCCCCCCCCCCAATTCTAAGTAGTGTAAATGGTAACCATGGTGCACCATTAGCCTTCCTGTGAAAGGTAGCGTGTGGTCCTTTGTTTCTTCAGAAGAGTCAGTCTCATTGCAGACGCAGATGTAGACAGAGGATGGATGAGTTTATTGCAAGTTGGGTTTTTTTTCTCTCAAATATAATCTTTAGATAATGTTAAATAACTTCTTCATACACTTTACAAACTTTTGGACTTTTTTTAATCAAGCCGTCAGACGAATACCAGGTAAATTTTTTATTTTTTATTTTATATCGGTCAATAATGCTTTTATTAAACTGGATTTGTTTCATGGCTTAAATGATACATCAGCAGAACTCATTATGTATCAAGACAGATTGCTGTAGCATGCGACACTGTGGATGCCCTGGTCTGATTTAGATTTGGAAACCATCGATGCATCATCCAGATTTCTGGAAAGGTTTTCAAATGCAGTTTCCTGCATGGTCATGTGTTCACATACAGCTCATCGCGAGAGATGCGCCATCGCTTCTTTGTCACATGTTTGGAGAGCATATGAGTTAGAGGCCAGCTAGCTGTTTAACGTGAGCGCTGAACGCGACTTGATCTCCCCCACAGAGCTACCGGCAGCCCGCAGCTTTCATCGTAACTCAGCACCCACTCCCCAACACAGTGAAGGACTTCTGGAGACTAGTGTATGACTACGGCTGTACCTCCCTCGTTATGCTTAACGAGGTAGACCTTGCCCAGGTCAGTGGCTAATTAGCCAGTCAGCATCTGTTTGCGTTAAAGCGCACGCGTTCCATTTCATTCCGGCGGGCGAGTTCTCCAAATCTGCCTCACATTAGATACTACAGCACTGGTGCTGCAATATGTTCGTAGTTGTTATGTAATTGACTCCTGCTGCTCTCTCAGGGCTGTCCTCAGTACTGGCCTGAGGAGGGAATGCTCCGCTATGGTCCGGTCCAAGTTGAATGTATGTCTTGCTCCATGGATTGTGACATCATCAGTCGGCTCTTCAGGATATGTAACCTCACCAGGGTAGGTGTCGGGGGTATGTTTCAGCTTGCTTCACTAATGATGGGTGGAAAAACTTGGAGGGGGGAGGGGTATGCGGAGCCTAAACCCAGTACCATGTGTGCCGTCCCCCCTCGCAGCCTCAGGAGGGTTACCTTATGGTGCGGCAGTTCCAGTACCTTGGCTGGGCAGTGCACCGGGAAGTGCCAGCATCCAAGCGTTCCTTCCTGAAACTCATCCTGCAGGTGGACAAATGGCAGGAGGAGTGTGAAGAGGGGGAGGGGCGCACCATCATCCATTGCCTGTGAGTGTCTGGCCCCCACATGCCCCATGCCTGTGCGTGCCCATCCGGGTGTCCTTCGTTCGTTATCGCTGGCGGACGCGCGCACACGCACCCCCCTCTTCCTTACGTCTCTGCAGGAACGGGGGAGGCCGCAGCGGCATGTTCTGTGCTGTCAGCATCGTCTGCGAGATGATCAAACGGCAGAATGTGGTGGACGTGTTCCACGCGGTGAAGAGCCTACGCAACAGCAAGCCCAACATGGTGGAGAGTCCCGTAAGTGGGGTTACGTGACGGGCGTCCCGTGAAGCTCCGTCTGGCCGGCGTCGGCTCAGCCGGCCTCGTGGTCGTACGCTGCGTCCCGTCGGGCTTTATTCTGCTGTCCGGGTCCATTAGCGTCCCCGAATCACAGGGAGGGGCTGGTGATATTGACAGTACTACAGAAAAGCAGAGCAACTGACAGCTAAACATCTTAATTACTGAAGCTGCTATATCGCTTCAGCATCTACATGCATAACAGCCTGACTGATCTGCATGGCACCCACTCCAGTAATACAGTTGAAGCCAAGGGTTTGATACTGTCTGTTAATCTGTTAATACAGTCTAAACAAATAAGGCACACCGATACATTCGATTATAGCACTAATTACAGTTGGATAACATATATGGGGCAGTAATATTTTTCTCTATATTTTAAGAGGTTTTGTTCTCTTATAATATCACCAAGAGTAGGCAAAGGAGAACAAAGCTGCAGTGAAATTTTAAAGGAAACCATCACAATTGCAAGAAACCTCTCACCACATCCTTTGTAATACTAGTTGTCTCTCAATCCAGCCAATCCTGTTTTGCAGTATGCACAGTACATGTTTGCTTCAGTGTGTTATAGACCTCAGATTTATCTTACTTCTCCCCTATTTCCATTTCTAAAAATCAGGACTTAAAATGTTTGTTCTTTTCTTTTTCTTAATTGCAGGAACAGTACCGCTTCTGCTACGACCTCGCTTTGGAGTACATTGAGACTAATCAGGAAGGAGCATTCTAGAACCTTCTGGAGCCCTGAATCATTCTGCTATAGCTTGGAACTAGGCAACTTCTATACACTGTTGTTCTTAATGTACTTGGGGGTGTCATGTAAGTGGTCTGTAAATGTCTCCGTTATGCTCTGCTGTGCTCAGTGCCACAAGATCAAGTGGGTGTCCCTAAGGCACACTTTGCTTTACCGTCTTTTTACATACATATATTTTTTAATGTGCAGCCATTGTAAAGAGTAACACTAACACAGAGGTGTTGCATGCTCAAATGTTTTCTATATTAGCATTAGCGTTAAAGAACAAAAAAAAAACGATTAAGTGCGTGTGTAAACGTCAATCACAAATGTGAAAGAAATTGAATGCACTCTATATTCACATATGAAGTGCTGCCGTGTAACATTGCTTTGTAATGTATGTATTGTGCACTGATGGCTGACTATTCACTCTCCTTTTTGTAGCAAATATAATTCATAAGCCAAAGACTTGTGTAAATATGTCTATATTGATAAAGCACATTGTTCATATTTATTGTTTACTTGCATTCCTTTTTTGAAGGCTACAGCAACAATCATTTTACTTTCCTGTTAGCTCTGGATTTTAAGTGTAAACATTTTAGCTAGGTTTTTTTATTTTTCTTTCAAGTTTTAGTAAAATTTCAGTCGTAGATTGTTCTAACCACTTGTAGTGGTTTGTGTAAATGTTTGAAATTTACCGTCGCGGGTAGGATTTCTGAAGGTCAAGAGCTGGCTAAATGAGTTACTTTTTATATAATTAGTATGCTGAGATTTCAGAGGTATCTGTATTTTGGAAAACAATTTTTAAAAGTGAATTAAAGATGTAGAACAGTATTAAAGTATTACATCATCATGGTTAAAGGCAAACTGGAGTCAAATGTGTAGCCAACCCAGAATCACTGAAATGTACACACGTGTTAAGAAAAGGGAAATCCAGTTGGAATTATTTGTCAGTTCGACCATGTTTTTTGTCTATATCTGTTGGCTTTTTGGCTGTAAAAAAATTTGAATAAAAAAAAAATGGAAGTCGAGCCTTGTCAGTTTCTCCTTTTTCATGTCATTTTTTTTTAAATAGTGTTTAGGAATTGCATGTGTCCATGTGTTGTTCTAAAGTCGTAATATCGGTACATAGAAATTGGCTCATCCATTGTTGCAGTTCCTGGATGCCATCAATATATTAGTTTTAATATCTGTATTCTGTCTCAACTGATTATGGAATTACAATGCATTAACATTAACCTTTGTATTTCAATTTATACTAAAAGTTAAAAATCCAAACTCTTTTTTTGTACATAAATTAGAATTAATGTTTGACACACTAGTCTGTCAGATTGTAATATCTAAAATATTCTCTTGACTGCGTAGGAGGAAATCATGAATTTTAAAAAGGAAAAAAAAAAAAATCAAACTGCTGTAAGGCTAACCTACTTTGGAGGAGCCCTGGTTGCAAAGTTGTCTCTGGTTTCCGGAGGCAGAGAAAGCGAGAGAGTGTGAGCCTCTTGCACGCTGGGTCACGGTTTTGCTCTGCGTGTCCGCTCCGTGCGACGAGATCGCTGTGCCTCAGCTTGTCCCTTGGAGCCGTCAGCGGCCAGCTCTCTCTCCGGGATGTGTAGGACAGTCTGCACGGGGAGGTCATTCCTCTGAGATTGGTTTTTTTCCCCCCGTATTCTTACTGCCATCCTGCTCCCCAAAAGAACGACGACGAACGATGGCGATGATGCTGGATGAATTCACGCGCACTGTTGATGTGGCGTCTTTGCCTCGAGTGCTGCACATTCAGTCAGGGGTTTATGTGGAAGGTAAGCTAAAGGAAAAATGAAACTAAAACCTCCTTTAAAACGTTTAGGCTTTGTCTAGGAATTTGCACAGGAAATGCTTTATATAAGGTTATTATATAAATAGATGAGTAGGACCTCTGATTCGTGTGCAAATTAGTTTTCTAATTTCTGACTGCGACGAGTAAATTGTATCAAATTATTTTCCACTGACAAAAAGTAAAATAATTTTCTTAGTTGCTTAAACTGTGCCTAACATTTTAACTGTGCCTAACCACTCAATGAACATGTATTTGAAATTCTGTTTAACAAACCTTATTTAGATAAACATGACATCTTTCTCCAGGTGAAGCCAGAAACCCCAGTGATTCTCTTATTTGCCGCCTGTGTGCTGAGCAGTTAAAAAACATCCTGTGGTCTCACTGAAGTGTAGTTTGTGTGTGTTGAATATATTACAGTTTAATGTTTTTTCTTAACGTCACAGTTCGAGGGATCAGCTTCTTACAATGGACCTAGGCGTTTGTTTCAATTTTGCTATGTACATTTTAAATTTAGTCCCCCCCACTGGTCCATTTGAAAAAAAAGCACAATAAAGAACTATAAGTCAGTCTTATATGTGCACACTGTGTCACCTTAAGGAATATTTAACGTTTAAATAGCTCTATTAGCAAGTGTTCTTGAGATGTGCTTCAACTGAAATAGGGTGTGGTTCTGAAGCATTGCTTTCTATTGTCATAAGCGTAAACTTCATCTTAACACATGTTATGTATTTATCCAGATTTGCTTGAATATTTGCTTAAACCTGGTGGGTGGCGAAGTGGGTGCTGAGAAGATTATATAGGTTACTTTACTGGGGGTGGGGGAATTGTATCCTTTGCTCATTGAGAATCACACGACTTGTTGAAATTATTGCTATACCTTTGCAGGGTCTGTGTATGAGATGTTTGGCAGAGAATGCTGCCTTCCTACTGGGGAGATCATAAAGATCATTGGGATAAGCACCTGCATGCTAACAGCGGAAATCGAACCGGCGGATTGTGAGGCCCAAATAGTCAGCCTACCTTTGTACTTCCCTGGTAAGAAACTAGGGGGGAGGGACGTCATTCTATTAATGATTTAGGTGATGGTTCACAGACGAACTCGATTTGACATCTGCTGTATGTATGTACATTTATATGTTGCCTCGGTCAGCCTGTGATTAAAAAAAAAATCACATTGCCTGCATTTCCCCAGGTCTCTTCAGGATCGTGGCAGACGAAAGGCCGTACTTCAGCATCGGGGAGATCGCCGGATCCGTGCGCATTGGCCCCGAGCCGTTAGGCCAACCGGTGTTCCGCTGCTCCCGCGACCTGCCACAGGCCAACGCGCCACTGCGAGGGGGCGAGTGCTTCACCTTGGTGTCTCTTGAGACGGACGGCAGCGAGGGCTACGTGGAGTGCAAGGTCACGGGGAGAGATACGAAGCAGCACTTCACGCTGAAGCTCTCTCAGCAGGGGGAATTCTACGAGTGCGAGGACGACCAGTTCTACACGCTTAAGGAGCTCGCCGAGTGGAAGATGGCGAAGGGCAGGAGGAGGAGAGTGAAGCTCACCCAGGCCTTGCTCAAGAAGGATTTGTGCTCCTATGACCTGCCTGAGAACTACAGTGGAGAACTAATCCTTTCACCCGTTTACGAACTGCAGGCTGTGATGAAGTGTGAGTTCATTCTTAGGTATTCCTTAATCCTCAAACGGCTTTAATTTCTGCAAACATTTTTAGAGAAGTTACTTTGCGTTTTCTGGTACACATGATAATGTAAACTTTACAAAAATATGTTTCGAAACTACCATTTTTGATATGTCAAAATATTTTTGAGTAATTTTATTTTTAATAATTTTTTAAGCTATTGTGAAATCATGTAATTGCCTGTTGATATACGCTGCTGGGTAATCAGTCATGAAAAAGGGTATGCTTGCATGTAACACATTCCAATAAATTGCACAAATGAATTTTTTCACTTGTATCCTTGCAGACCGAAAGGATGTCGTTCACATTCCATCCACTTTGGACGTGGAGGTCATAGACATAACAGAGCAGTTTGACGGTGACTGCTTCCCTCAGCTGTTATCACTGAGTGATATCTTCAAGAAGCCCAGTGAGGAGTTTCCTATCTTGGCTGAGGTTATAGAGCCTCCACTGAGTGCTCAGGAGGAGTTCCAGTTCCTCATTTGCTGCAAGCAAATTGTTATCCACGCTGCATGTTCAGCTAAACGAATCCTAGCATCTGAAATCCGTAGCGACTCCCAGAGACGCTTCCTCATCCCACTTTCCTACAAAGGGAGATTGAAGCGAAGGCCACGGGAGTTTCCTTCGGCGTATGATTTGGAGGTGGCCAAGAGAGACAAGGAAGCGCTTCACGTGGTGGCGACTCGAGCCTTTGAGTCTCACTGTGAGGGGCTTTCCACTGTGTTTGTGGGGGACCAGTATCTGGTACAGGGAAAGGAAACCAGCGAGGTTATCTATGGAGGAAAGTGCAAGACGGTGGAGGCCTTAGCCTGCGAGAAGATAGAGGGCAAAAACTATCAGTCTGTGCTGATTCCACTGTATCTGGACGGCGCCTTTGTGGAAGTTATCCATGACAAAAAGCAATATAGTATCTCCGAAGTCTGCCAGAGATTCCACCTTCCGTTCAATGTCAAAGTCTCGGTGCGAGACCTTTCTGTGGCAGAGGACACCCTGGCGGCTGTTCCGGGTCTGTGTCTGGAAGAGGAGATCACAGACCCATATCTGCTCGTCTCCAGCCCAGATTTGTCACAGTGCTGGGAGGTGCCCGTCAACCGAACCTTCATGACCGTGCAGGTCCTCCCCAGAGAGCAGGCTGCCGGGCCGCAGCCTTACGCGCACGCCGCTGTGGAGGAGATCGGCGAGGACTGCTACTACACGCTTCGCAGGTATGCCTCGGCCACGCTGTGCCCCCCGCCCCGGCCACCCAAGAAGCCGAAGCAGCCCCCGCCGGAATCGGTCAGACTGCCGCTGCCAAAGGAGCAGAGATCTAACCCCACAGGCTCGCCAAAGGTACGTTCGTCTTGTGCCGTCTTCCACTCCCAGTGGCACGTTAACATGACCATGGGCCACTGGGCTATTTGAGTCGTCAGCCCCCCCCCCCCCCGCATTTTGTGGGGGGGGGGGGGGGGATTTTTGAAGCCCATTTTTCCACAAAGAGGCCCCTGCACTTCAGCCTGGGAAAGCCTGTGCATTACAGCGCCCCTGTCCATGTTCCAGCAGCCATTGAGAATGGATTGATAGATTAATTTAGATCAGACCACAGAGCCCTGCTGCTCTCCTCAGGGCCAGTAATCAAATCATTGGGCTTCTTTGTTGGGATGGAAACAACAGGCAACATGCAAAAACAAGTCAGAATTCAATTTGTTTGTCAATTCAGATTTAGATTAAATTGGATATGACAGCGGTTACCTTTTTCCAGTGTAAAATTTTTTATTTTAAAAACTGGAAAATATTGGGGGTACAGAATCCATCCATCCACCCTTTTTCATACCACTTTTCCTGGTCAAGGTCCTGGAGTGACCTGAAGCCCAGTCATTTTTGCAATTATAGTTGTATAACTCTATAGTCAGGTCTGAGGCCAACGTCAGCTGGCTGACCATGCATGTTAGGTAACCTTGCATAAGCGAGAGCTAAGCTAGTAAGGTGTGTGTTTGGGCTCAGTTAAGCCAGACCAGTTACAGTGTTCTGGAGTGAGTCCTAATTAAACAGCTATATTAAACTGTTAAATATATTACAGTGTTCATCTTAAACACTTCATTCATTTAATACACACGCAGGTTGGGAAGATGAGCAATGTTAAAATATACTGAATTGCAGCAGAAAGGCAATTGAAATGATATATGATATAACATCAATACGACGATGCCATGTGTAACGTCAGAATGCACATACGCGTTTAACCTGGAACTTGGCAGTTATCTCCTTCAATATTTTCGTCCACTTATCATTAAAATGTCACATGTCACACAAGAACTCGTGGCCATAGGTGGAAATTAGCGGGAGAACATTTCAAACTGGATCTAAGGAAGCACTTCTTTACACAGCGTGTAGTCAGAGTATGGAATAGTCTTCCTGATAACGTAGCGCAAGCAGAATCCTTGGGTTCCTTTAAATCAGAGCTAGATAAGATTTTAACAACTCTGAGCTATTAAGTTCTTCCCAAGCGAGCTTGATGGGCCGAATGGCCTCCTCTTGTTTGTACAGTTCTTATGTTCTTATTCATAAAGTGTGCCAAATTGCTATTCATTAACATTATAGTACTTGCTACCCGCATAAAGGTGTACATTTTAAATAATCACACACGCAAAGCACTTATCAGTTTATCTACAGTAAGTTCCAGTTTGTCAAGACAAACAAGTTCACCTGAATTTAACAATTAAATATCATAACCTTTATTGTAATTTGGATGTTGCTCTCAGAAGTCAGTTATTTCCATTGGTGGGGGAATTTCCATTAACATCTTAGAAACTGACAAAACTAATCACAGCTTTGGTCTTTCTCGACTATCAGTCACCATAATGCTTAGAATATGAGCATCAATGAATATTAATTATTCCAATAAAGTTTGCTTATTACTTAAATTGGATATTTGAGTTTTGACAGAAAATCCTAGAATTTATAAGCTGCTGTTTTATAAGAACTATTATTTGGTTAAAATAGCTTTTCAATAAGTAAATTCTAATACATCACCATATTTATGATGCTAATATGACCTTTGCAAAAAATCAGTGCTGTTTTTCAATAATGTTTTAATATGACTTTCATGTTAGCTTTCACTAAGCTTGAATAGAAAAACCGTATTTGCAAGGGCAAACCTTATTTCGTGTATAGATTTGAATGGTTCTGCACTTATGAAAAGAATCTCAATACCGATGAATTAATATCTTAACCTTGTGAAATCTGGGTCCGAAAATCATGGGTTCAAATATCAAATCAAAATGTCCCTCTCTTTTCAGTGTCCAAACCGTGCGCTAAAACCTGTCATTCCTGAGGAATCTGATCACGCTCATGAACAACGTCTTTCGCCAAAAAGTGAGAAGTTAACATCAGCTCAAGGCACTGTTCCACATGTGGATCACCAAAGAGGTTAGTTGCTTTGTAATTACGGTTGGATGGTCTATCATTCTAAGCATCTTTTCCCCTGGTTCTGATTGATTGACAGTGCAGTAACACCAGAGTCTTGATTTAAAGTGCTTTTGTTTCCTTTCCAACAAAAAGTGACATTTTGTTGCTCATTATACGATGTGTGGGGTAATCTTAAATATTCTTTTTTTGTGTCTTCTGCAGCCAGGCATGAAAACAGCAATTGTGAGAACATGAGTGTTGAGGACGATAATGAAGATAAGCACGATTACGAGTACATAGATGAAAACACAATCGAAAGCATCCGAACTAAATTCCAAAATCAAAATATTAACAACACTGTTACGACAAAAGCAAATAACAGGTATGAACAGTCAGTGTAGATCCAAAGGGGGGGGGGGGGGGTTAGTTTGGGCTGGATATAACATAATTAAACTGACTGGGAGATTCATTCTCTGCAGTTTTCGGCCCTGGCGAGATCCCTGTCTTCTTACCCTTTGACAGGTACAGTGATTTTAAGCATCGCTAAATAAGCAGCTGTCTAGATGGGCAAAATATACAGAATAATTTAAAAAGTGTGGTTTACCTGAATGGGAGAAAACCAACAGGATGTCAGCATTTTCTAATTGCATTATTTATTATATTATGGACACACAACGCGGGAGCCTCTGTGATCAAGGCTACGCATTCGTCAGTGGCAACGTCTTTCTGAAACCACGCTATGGCGCATATAAGTAGCAAATGTGGATGTTGGAGCAAATTAATGGATGTCAGTGAAATCTTCTTTCCAACCAAAATTCAAACTCTTTTCTTGTTCTTTTTACATTCATTTCATGAGAATCTGTCCTGAGATATTTATTTTTATTCTTGCCGCTAAGTTGCTTTGAATGTGTGAATTTGAAAGAACCAGGGCCTTTTCCTATAAATATATCACCCTATAAATATGGGTTGTGTGAGAACTGAATAACTGCAACAAGGACTTGCGGTTTGACTGGGATTAGGAATCAGCCACCGGTCTTTGGGGCTTCTTCCATCGTGGGGGACAGACCCATCGACTCACCGGGAAGATGCCAGATGGCCAGTCCAGGGCTGAATGCATTTAAGCTCTTCAGGATGATCATCCGTAGCGATGACAGAGGAAGCCATATCCATGCAATATGGAGAGAGAGTGATTATTTAGCCTTGTATACCATGGTAATCAATTTCTAGTTTGACTTTGCGAAGCTTCATCATACCCAAATATAATATAAGGTTACAGTGGTTGTTTATTTTTTTAAACTAATTATTTAAGCATTTAATTAAAATACCACTTGACATACTTAAGTGTTGTTAGCCCAGATACCCCCGATAGAACACATTCATTTATGATGTTTCACTGTCAAATTGTCTTGTTTCCAAAAGTAAAGTATTAAGTATCTACCGTTATCCTGATTCAATTCTCACAAGGTGTTCTGTCTATAGAATTGTAATGCACTCTTAATTAAATGATAAAACATTAAAGAAATGACAGGTACTTATGGTTTGAGGGAATTATTATTCTTTTGGACGGGGTTCCCCTGCGTTTGCCAGAGTAAAAGATGGATGTTGACTACTGAAAAATATTTATGAGCACATTCCACTAAATATGACTTGCTAGTAGATGTTTAACAGCAGTAACAATATACAGTAAATGACTAAATTCGTTATGGAATAAATAACTGCATTGTGCTTAAAAGACTTTAATTATTATGCCATAGTCAAACTTTAATGTAAAACTGTAATGCACTTTAGCTGTAATGTGTATTATTCACCGCTAGAGGGAGACAATATCCACAACATCACATACTCCTCCGCACATGTGCTGCTAGCATAGGAGATAAGCTTGTACGATCAGGTTGAGTGGCGGTGTTTTCCCTCCTTAATTTATGTAGGATTATGTAACATGACCTCATTTGTACGTGACCTCATTTGCATTTCTTGGAATTCTGGAGCACAGGCAGACATAAACCTGATATAACTATCAGAGGTGATACCCCATCTTGGAAGGGGTGTGTGTGTATATACTGTATATATATATATATATATATATATATATATATGTGTGTGTGTGTGTGTTATTAATTCTAAACTTATACATTTTCAATATATATAGTCTATCATATATACATTTGCAAATGTGTTTGATTACTCAGTGTTGGCCTGAAGACATTTGGAAATAGTCATATAATGCTGGTCGTGCAAAAACTTTATGCTGAGTAGATCGCTTTGGATAGGATGACATTTTAACATTATGCCAACTGTCTATCAATGGCAACCTTGTCTTGTCTAAAACCACAGTCTCCAGGTAACTCCTGTCCTCCCTACAAACCTCAGCCTTTGTAGACCGATTCTGACACGAATCAACGTCTCAAGTTGCGGAGCAAGACTGAAATCCCGGACAGGTAATACTAGGCTCTCCTGTAGTTTGTGCAGCTCAGCACTTTCTGTGGGTTAATGAACTAGGCCGTCCGCAGGTAACCAGCAAGTCTGTCTTTAAGTCAAATGTGTAGGTAAGTTGGAACAATAATAATGCTGTAATAATTAATGAGACAGTATTGAACTGCTGAAGCTGCGCAGTGTTTTTATGAGCGTCACTGAGTGGTGCGTGCATTTGTTATTACAAACCATTATATTTGACCTGCATTTTTTATTTGAGAAGCTTTATGGCAGACCATTTGTAAATATGAGTTGTCCGTAAGTCGGACCATCTTAACCCCGGGCC
Organism: Stomatorhinus ivindoensis; assembly: GCA_019775895.2. Classification (NCBI taxonomy): domain Eukaryota; kingdom Metazoa; phylum Chordata; class Actinopteri; order Osteoglossiformes; family Mormyridae; genus Stomatorhinus; species Stomatorhinus ivindoensis. Next base: position 3,960,535 of record JABFEB020000039.1, on the reverse strand, counting down.
AGCCTATGTAATGCATAAACTACGAAGCCTGTAGCAATTAAAGCTTTCTATTAATAACCGGTCTTAAAGTTTATTTAAGCAAAAATTCTAGCCAACATTTTGCTAATGAATAAAAGGTAAACTTGCTTTTATTTGAACATGAGAGGACAGATGATTTCAGGTGAATCCATGAGCCTGTTTGCATCGTGCAAAATTTGCATCTGTATATATACATAATGTATGACAGGGAGAACAACAGGGCGATTTATCACTTACTTAATGTGCAAGTTTGAAAGGTTAAGTTATACAGTTTGCTTATTTTTTGTATGAAGTACATAGATATGGCTGCAGTTCATGATATATTTTACCACTAGAGGGAGACGGTAACAACTACATCAACAAATACAGGGGTGACCAAAACAGTGGAAATAACACTAGAAAATGGGCCTTACTGTTACGTAACGAGCTACAACAGTAAGGCATTTTGGAGTGGTTGTCAATTACCAATATAACGTGTCGGCTCTGAAAGAGTGCATCACTTTATATATGAGTTTTCAAAGCACCTTGAGGCAACTGATAATTGTAAATGGGCAAAATAATCAGACCTGAAATTACAGGTGCATCAATCAGAAACCTACAAAATAATATGTGTCAAAAGGCAACAATCTGAAAAGTCATGATGACATGTATTAAACACCAACAAACTACAGTGACAGACGCTATCCCACAGGGACCAAAAAATGCCTAACAGGATAGTTGTTACCCCAAATATATGCCCTCTAAAAACACACAAGCAATTCAGCATCTCTGCGACACAACAACAAAACACCGGGAGCTTCACAAAGCCGGATTTTAAAGCTAATTCTTATGCCTATAGCCAGTTTTCTAAGGACACCTATCCTGGCACTAGAAGCACGAGTCCTGAATTCCCAACCTGTCCAACGGTTGCTCTGCATTATTACATAATGGCCAAGACATTTGAGTAGATGCACCATGAGCTGGAGACTGTAGGCCTACGGCCCCAAATGAATGAGCCCTGAATGATTTGTTTAGCTGAGATGTTTTAAGAACCATGCTCGCAGTCTGAGAACCGTCTGACGGCATGAAAGGATTGCCTTTGCAAATGACATCATTTTACAGCGAAAGGCACTCTACAGTGCATGTCCCAAAATGATAACACACCCCTATAGAAATCCAACAGTGGTCCCATGGTCACCAGGACAAAATGTAACATAGCCTCCTTAGTCACTACCATTAATCCTTTTTGTTCTACAAATATTTCAAGGGGGTAGGGGTGCTGCGGTGGGGGGCAACGGGGGTCCCAGCCATAATGGTATATCTTCGATGAGGATGGTTGTTATTTTTTCCACAGAAGGATGACACATCCACATCCATCCTATGACAACTCAAGCCCAGTTTATGGGGAATTATGGATGTGGAATAGAGTGGAAAGTAGATTTCCACCTCATTCAGGCCTCAGAGATAATAATCCAGTGTCTGACTACACAGAAGTCAGGAACAGCATACCAGCATTCCAAGAAGGAGTGATGCTTGCCTTAAGGAAAAATGTGACTCTTTTAACAAAAAAAAAAAAATCATTTTTATGTAGCATGATACACTAAGCTATAGGCTGTCCATGTCAGAACAAAACACAACCCTGTTACAATGTATTGATGTCTTTAGTACTGATTAAATATGCACTACGAGTATCAGATGGCTAAACTCATTATTTTTAATTTAATGAATCATCCATCCATCTTCCAACAACATACTCAATGCAGGGTCATGAGTACATGGTGACGAAGGTAATTCTTAATATTGTGAATTTCAAGTAACTCGCCACAAGGGGGAGACAAAAGCTTTGTAATATAGAGGGGCTTCTCTTTTTAGCAAGTATGTCACTCTGGTTACGCTGCTCCAAATATGAAATTATGAATTACCAAATGAACACTAGGTGAATGGGTTTGCTTGAGTGACAGTAATTACAAGCCTTGAAGTTGCCCAAAATTTTCTTAATTTATTTCAATATTATATTAAATACTAAAACTCGTGGCCATAAGTGGAAATTAGCGGGAGAACATTTTAAAACAATTTTGAGGAAGCACTTCATTACACAGCGTATAGTTAGAGTATGGAATAGTCTTCCTGCTAGTGTAGCAGAAGCTATTAATTTCTTATGTTCTTATGTTAATATATGTTTATTGTATATGTACAATATATGTATTTCAATCAAGGAGACCTCAATAGTTTCATTTGACATGTGTTTATTTGTTGGAACAATTTGAATGAGTATGTGAACAGTGATCTGGTGAAGCCCGTCTCCTGGTCATCAGTTCCATTGTCTCTGAGGCTGACAGATCTGGCTGGGTGACCAGGCAGGAGGCGAAGGAGCCAATCCCCGACCAGGACAGGGTGACAGATCTGGCTGGGTGACCAGGCAGGTGGTGGAGGGATGGAGGAGGGTGGACCAAATAGCTGTAACGGCAAAGAAGCGGGTTAGACTTAACCCTTATATGTAAAATGCAATGTGACTGGACACACTGGCGTTCATTACGTTTTGTTTGAACTTTCATATTCACTTTCATGTCAACTTGTGCTGTTTCAACAAATAGCTACATAATTGATTGATGTTAACCTTACTGTTACAATAAATATTACAGTAAATATGATTGAATTTAGAATGATCAGTCTTGGGTAGTCACTAAATATGGCTGACTTTGAGGTGCCATTTACATTTTTTGTAATTGTCCTTTTCCACGAAGAAGCACTTCAATTTCATGGCATTGCAATATTATGTGTCCCTCCAAAGAAATTGTAACCAGGCTAACTACACTACTATTAAATTGGCAGTCAGTGGAAGCGTCAAAAGTTCTATGAATTATAGATGGAATTAACTGATGTCTCTATGCTGGGCAAGACACATCTCAATAGTTTTCCAAGATGGCAGGACCTGAAGTTTTGCTTGGACTACAGTAATACAGTAACCTGTTTATTCTGCAAATTCTGCAGATTATCCCACAATATTTTGCTAGTTGTTGTTGTATGCAGAGGCCTAAAAGGTCAGAGGGAGACACCTGGATTTCAGGTGAACCCCCATCATCACATCTAGCATGTGTGTCTGTGTGATGCAAGAAGATGTAAACATGTCCCTGAATTGCAGGGAGTGTGACAGTTTAATGAGTCCCTGTGTTTGAAAGGTGTGATATTGGTGACAGCGATTAGATGTTTATCAAACGATGAGACATAATGAGTATCTCTGGGCTCACTCACAAGAGAACAGAGTCCTATTACTGCATCATTAAAGACCGATAAGGGCTGAGGGACACATTGTGTTTAACAAAATGTAGATGATGACTTACCTGTTCTCAACGGGGGCATTTTATGTATCTATGACACCCCAGCCATGTATGACTTTTCTAAATACACAATGAAATCAATGCATAAAGTCCACCAATTTAAAGTTATCTAAGGGTGTAATACATGTCTGAGTAGAATATTTCTTTTATGTAATTCTATGCAGTTTAAACGACGGTGTAGATTCATCCATCATCTGTAGCAACTTATAAAGCACAACTATGAAGGCCTGAAAGCAACTCCAAGCAGTATAAGGGACAAGCCACGAGAACATGTTACTCTTTCTTGATGTATACAGAAATAAGCATGAAATGATATAAGTTAAGGATGTATTAGGTTTTTTCTACACTTGGGTTATGTAAGATGAGGCTGGTTCATTGCTTATTAAGGTTAAGGTGCTTAAGCTCCTCATCTTATATGTGTGTGTTTTTTATTGTGTCCATTTACTTATATGTTGTATTATCAAGTACAGTTGATCAAGATATTTTGACTACAGTGCTGTTTGCGCAACTGGCCACAAGATGGAGACAAATAGCAAGTATACGCTACTTACATTTTTCAAACATCGTTTTATATTTGTTTGTTTAGCTGACACTTCAAAGCGACATATGAGTGAGGGAAGGAGCACATTACAAACATGCAGCTTTCAAGGAGTCAACTAGGCATATGTGCAGCTAGGCTGAGCTTCTAATGAAGGCCCAGTAACAAGTGTAAGAACTGTTAGAGCAAGAGCTATACAATGCATTTCAGACAGCAGGAACCAAATGGGCTTATTTAATCCAAAGACTAACAGCAAGCATACCACTCTGGTTATGCTTTTCCAATGATTAACTGACAGTATGAGGGAGCAGCTACCTGCTGCAAATTTCATTTTGAGGTTTTGGATTAATTATCCGAAATCTCCTCCTTGCCGGACTCTGCTCTTTCTTCACTCTGTAACTGGCATTTTAACTGAAAATCATTTTGCACACATTGCACAAGCCGCGGAGACATAACACCATGGACTGCTGGTACCTCAATAAAATGGTCAAAGGGCTTGTTCCATAGGATGGGAAACATCAGCAAAACACGCTTAATAACCGATCACAGACCATCTGCAAGTTGTGCAGTTATAGTCACAGTTGTCCTGTCCTGCGATCTCAGAAAGCCCATGTAAAAGTCTCTGTTAGGTCAAAACCCAAACAATAGACAACACATGATGCTATAAACCCATAACTTTATCACTACAACCTTACAGAGTGCAGGCATCATCTTGCACATACCCCTGGTTGCGAGGTTAGATACCGATATTACTTTGGCATTTCTTTTCCTCCATGATAAAGACTATAGTTTTTTTTTAAATTGCCTCTTTTTTATAGAATCATACCATTTACCCAAAAGTATTGTGGCACACCTCTCAATCATTAAATTCAGGTGTAACATTCAGACCAATTGCCACAGGTGTATAAAATCAATCACCCAGCCATGCAACCATTTGCGAAAAAATGGGTCGTTCTGAATAGCCGAGTGAAGTGTGACACTGTCATACGATGCCACCTTTGCAATAAGTCCGCTCCTGAAATTTCCCCCTTGCTAGATATTGCACAGTGAACTGTAAGTGGTATTAATGCAAACGTAATACCAATGCAGATCCTTTGTGGCTGTGATCTGAAGGTCGTTGGATCAAGCCCAAGCTCCGCAGAACATGGCCCTCGCGTCTGTGAGCTCTTGCGCAAGGCCCTCACCCCCCAGCTCCATGGGTGCTTCTACTGGTGGCTGCCCCTTTGCTGCAAAGCTTGAACTCAACCATATGTGTGTGAGCGAGTGCCACGGACAGCAAGCTGGAGTAGATGGAAAAGAGACCTCATGAATGCTCTTCTGGATGAATAGGCAAACATTCCCATAGAGACACTCCGTAAACCCGCACTGCCAAGGGGGGACCAACTCCATATCAATGTCTATCTATTTAGAATGGGATGTCATAAAATAGGTGTAATGGCTAATTGTCCCAATACTTTTGTCCATAAAGTGTATGAGATTATATTAACAGCATAATATGCCACACAATGGAATAACTCTTAAGTTTGAACTACATAATGTAAGTGTCATGATCCGCCCGTCCGAGCCTCGTGTGTGCCACGCCCCCCTCGTTACCCCGTGTTCAATCCAGATGGAAACCGTTGTCGATTCGTGCCTGCTTGTCTTCGCCTGTTGTGTATCAATCCATGCCTGTCTCATGTGTTTAGTCCGCGTCTGAGTCCGTCTCCCCAGAGTAATCACTGAAGTGCTGCATGTAATGTCGTGTGCTGTCTCCCTGGACCCGAAATAAACCCATTTTCGCCCTGAACCCCGGTCTCCTCATGAGTCTGCCCGTCTCTCGCCATCAGCACCATGTCAAGACGTGACAGTAAGAGAGCCTGACCCGATTTTTTCTGGAATAAAACACGTTATAAATATTATGAAATGCCATTAAATGGACATAATAAACAGGCATCGTTTTTTTCTTACGTTCCTAATGAGCACTTTACTTCTGTTTGAACAGGACTAAAGGTCAAAGGGATACCATTAAAAAAAAAAAACCATCGCCTGAGTTTGTGTGATGCAAGGAGATGCAAATATTTCTCTTCATGGAGTGTGAGAGTTTAATGAGTCCCTTTGTTCGAAAGGTGTGATATGGCTGATAGAGACGGGAAGCATTTTAATTGATGATGCAACTCTTGGCTCAGTGACATGTGAAGAGATTAATGCATCACCATTGTGGCTGATAAAGGCCGAGGGACGCCATCTGACCGTTTCTTTAGGGATATGGACTGGCAGTAGTTAGAGGCCTACCTCTATAATCCATGTAAAAAGTACAAATATAGTTGATTTAAAAATATGCACAACCTTAAAGTCTTAAAGCTAAAAAAAAAAAACTGGAGTGGCTCTATTGTTGAATTTCATTTAGGCTTAGCTTCTTAATTTACATAGTATCAACCACAAATAGTGTTATGAAATATGTAATGTAGATCTGTCAGACCAACTACTCTTTCTAATATAAAGTCTCCTTTTATGTGGGAAAGGAATTAAGTGGGTTAGTGTCATATTTTTCCAGGATGTACCATGATTGGAGAGACCGCTGTAACTGATGCTATGTAACTGGTTTTCATGGGCAGGTTAGTGTCTAAATCAGGGTTGGGCAAACGTTTTGGCCCAAGATCCACATTCAGTTCTTTAAGTGTAAGATGGAGCACTTCTGTTACACATGGCTGGTCTCATGTCCAGGCACTGGTGCAGAGCATGGTTGGCGTCCATCTGAGGTCCCTGAATTGTCAGCCTGTGAAGGCCTCTGAGTCCTGAACATGACAGGGTGCAGGACAGACTGGACACAGAGCTGGGCTCAACATTCCGCTACCTAGTGGTAGGGATGGCTAGAAATGGTAATGATTTATTTTTTTTCCTTCACTTTGAGATTTTTTGGTTGCTCTCCTCCGTTGTCATCTGGCGTTCTTTCTTTCATTTCTTTGTCATCCCTTTTCCCAGTTTTTGTACTATTCTGTATAAATGTTGTTGTAACCTATCACAACACAACCATGTAAAGTGCCTTGGGGTGACACTCTTGTGAAAGGTGCTATATAAAAATGAATTTAATTAAACTGAATTGAACTGATGGCCAAATGAAGCTTTGTGAACCATTTGCTGTATTTTCTGATCCCACTAGATGGTGCTCTTGGCTTGCTTTTGGGCAAGTTTTGAGCCACACCAGGGGCCTCATTTATCAACCGTTCTTACGCACAGATTTGTGCGTATTTTTTGCGTGAGAACATTTTCATGCAAAGTGTGGAATTCACCATCTTGTACTTATACGGAGAAATGTTCTTAAATATAAGAACAGCTCTGACCATGCGTACGCACAGAATATAGTGGTAGGACAGAGGAAATCGAAAAGTCTCAGTTATCCACGCGTGTTCTTCATTTCAAAAAGATATACACTCAATAAGTAATTATGTTTGTTGAGAAACAGCTTTGTCAGCTAATTGTCGTTAGAACTTATAACAGAGACCTGTGACCGATTGATATTTGAAAATGTAGCATGGCTGATCTGGCGTTATTAGAAGATTTGGCAAACCGTGCACTCCGGAGGGAACGCGT
>JABFEB020000039.1:3924983-3935430 GCA_019775895.2 Stomatorhinus ivindoensis | reverse complement strand
TCAGGAGGACCAGGATGGAGCTGGCTGCCAGAGCATTGTTCAGGAGGACCAGGATGGAGCTGGCTGCCACAGCATTGTTCAGGAGGACCCGGATGGAGCTGGCTGCCAGAGCACTGGTCAGGAGGACCCACTCCAGTAGTGCCAGTGCTGCCGTTTCTTGCATCTCACTTCTGACACTAAAGTAATAACTGGCAGATACTATACATGAAATCACAAGACACATACAGACAGCACAATAGGCACTAACTATTTACAATATTTACATGGGTGACACTGGTCTAACATGTCGTGCTGAGCCACGGGTACCTCTAGCACTACAGTATTTTCCATAATCATGCATAGTTCCCTTCCATAATGGACATACTTATCACCTGAAACATCTTGTTTACAATGAGTTAATGTTTAGATATGGATTAAATTAACTATAATGAAGAGAGCAGCTACTACAGGCTATAGTTCTCAGTACAGCAAGCCGAGAAAGTTTCCTTATGCTGTAGTGACTGCAAGGACACCAAACAGGAAAAAGGACAACCGGCAAACAACGGTCACTTGAGTGCAATTAAGCCTTGATGTGTTATTGGTGGACTAATGACCAGTCCTGGGCTTTGCTGACCATTGGGGAAAGCTGCATCAGCTGGGGTTTAACACTGGAAGATGCACAGTATTATGGTGACATAAGAGCCAGACGGCTGAACTTTGCACATAAAATATAGCCATCCTGACTGCTGTAGGGAACTGTCCCCGAACAAGAGGGTGGACTGAGGTAAGACACAGGGATGCTTGATCTCTTCTGAACATAGTTCTGTGTTATTTCAAAGTCCTAATGTTGAAGAAACTTTAATGTCTGAAGGGGTGTTTTAGGAAAATAATGAAACTAAATTGATTTCCTTTACAAATTTACAATTTGCACTCATTAGTATCTTTATACTCAATAATGTTATTGGACTTCTAAACAATACTAATTTATTATTATTATTATTATTGTTATTATTATTATCGTTGTTGTTATTGTTATTATTATTATTATTAACTTTATATATGGAAGATGAAAGGTTTTAAGACTAACAATAGGTTTATTAGGATGTATTTTAATTGTTTTAAATTCATCTGGGAAAAAATGTAAACTTGTAAAAGTTTTAAGCAGTTAATTCTGACATCCATCTGATTGAATGAATGAAGAGCAGCTGCTGCTTTTATCTGCGTGTTAGAGTGTAACCTGAGCAGAAAAGTCATGGACGGCCCCCACCCCCAAGTTTATATGAGATGGTGAAGGTTGCTGGAGGGTTTGCCAGTGATTTGCAGCCCCGATACACACGTCACAGCTTTGTCTGAAGCTCAGTGCACGACCAAATCAACTGATTCATTTAACCCGGGCAATGATCACACTTGGTAAAATACGCTTAAAAATGTGTCATTAAGTAGTACGCTTCAGTATTTATATACAAATATGTCACATAGCCTGATATGAATTCTTCAGCGGGTTTTGTTTCTGGCACTGTGGTAATATTGCGGTTTGCAGATGGCTTGTGGTAAATTTGAATATGCTTTTTTCAATTGTAGGAAGATCAGTTGCTATTTTCACAAGGAGCAGCAGGAGATGAACTCCAGCCAAGCTGAAAACATGGTCCTTTGCTACGAGTCTTCAAACAAGTCCTGTCCTAAGCATGTTTATCCCGCTGCCATGCGAACACCTCTGTATGTCTTTTTTGGGGCTGTCATACTACTCACAGTGTTCGGAAATCTTCTTGTCGTTTTCGCTATAGCCCACTTCAAACAGTTGCATACTCCCACCAATTACCTGGTCCTCTCCCTGGCTGTGACGGACCTTCTCCTGGGGGCAGTGGTCATGCCCCCCAGCATGGTGCGCTCAGTGGAGACCTGCTGGTATTTGGGCAACTTCTTCTGTAAGATCCACTCCAGCACGGACATCATGCTATGCACTGCGTCCATTTTACACCTGTCATTCATTTCTATCGATCGATACTATGCCATTTGCCAGCCCCTCCTCTACCAGACTAAGATCACAACCGCTGTCTCAGTGTTAATGATCTTGATTAGCTGGACCCTCTCTGCTCTTGTTGGTTTTGGGATGGTATTTCTGGAACTGAATATCTGGGGCATCGAGGATTTCTATCATGAGAAGGTGTATTGCTTTGGAGGCTGTACTCTGTTTCAAAGTTTGACCTCAAGTTCTGTGTCGTCTACGGTTTCTTTCTGCATCCCCGGGTTAATCATGCTGGGGATCTATCAAAAGATCTTTCTCGTAGCACAGCGCCAGGCACGGTCCATTCAGAGCTCAGTCTCTCAGGCTGCGAGGCCTGAAAAGGGCAAAGCAACTCCTAGCAAGGTGGAGCGAAAAGCCACCAAGACCCTGGCCATAGTTATGGGCGTCTTTCTTTCATGCTGGACTCCATTCTTCATCTGTAATATCATCGACCCCATCATTGATTATTCTACTCCACCTGTGCTGTTTGATATGCTGGTGTGGATTGGCTATTTAAACTCCACCTTTAATCCAGTCGTTTATGCATTCTTTTACACTTGGTTCAGGAAAGCATTCAAAATGATAATACTCTGTAAGACATTTCAGCAAGATTCAACAACAATAAATCTGTTTATTGACTGAAACTTTAGGTTTATTGGTAGTCCTAGTCAAGAAAAAGTATGGGTTGTGGCATTTTTCTGTGGACTGCTTTTGTTTGAATACTGTGACCTGGAAGGACCTGCTGCATCAGATCAAGGAAATGCTGGATCACATCGCCAGCATGTTTCAGCTTCTTGGAGTGACTCTTGAAGTGACAGGTTGAACTGGCTTTGGAGGCCTGACCCAAGATTGTTTCCACTAATGGTAAGGGTCTATGGCACTTCTGGGTCATGCCTTTCAGTCTCTGCAATGCCCCTAGCATGTTCGAGAGGTTGATGCACTGCCGTTCACAAATGACCCGAAGCCTCAACCCCAAGAATTCCTCCCCCTTTTGGTGACAGAAAAACTTCCCATGTCATACAGTGAGCAGTGGCAGTAGCAGTCCCCACTGCAGCTCCGTCCATTACCCCTGTCACAGAGACCCCAGCCCAACCTTCACCTGTTCCAGTCCTTGCTCCAACCTACACAGCCCTGGCCCCAATCCCCAAGGAGGTCCTGGACACTATCACCACCGCTCCCTCCTCCAAGGAGGAGGAGCTCGAGTGGGACCCCTCGGGGATGTTTGTGACTGCTTTCCCCAAACCCCAACTGGACCGACGCCGACGACAACCCTGCCTGTCAGTGTCCCCTGGCTCTCCCTCGCTTGCCTTGGCTGGGGCACAGGGGTTGCCTACGTGTCTGGGGACTCCGGCTCGGCGGTCGCCTGTGGGTCCCCCTGCGACGTCTCGTCGCCCGGCCTCGGTCCCGCCTCCGACGTCTCGTCAGTCGCCTGTAGGTTCCCCGAGGTCTACTCGTCGGTCGCCTGTGGCTTCCCCTCCTCCGACGCGTCGGTCGTCTGCGGCTTCCCCTCCTCCGACGCGTCGGTCGGCTGCACCCTTGCCGGCTGGGCCTGCGCCGTCGCCTGCCATGTCTTCCCCTCCCTCCTTCCCTGCGTCGGGCTCTCCTCTGACTCCCTCTTCCTCTCCCCTGGTGCCCCCTCCGACTCCCTCCTCGACTCCTGCGTCTGTCCCTCATCCTGTCTCCTTGTCCTCTTTGTGGTCCCCTCCTGCTCCCTCCTCCCATTCGCCCTCGGCCCCTCTGGTCGCCCGCCTTGGCTCCCTCGGGCTCCCCTTGGTCCCCCATCCTTTCCTGTCTGGCCTCCCTTGTCTGCTCCTCGTCCCTTCTTCCCTACAGTCTCCGCTCCTAGTCCCCCTCTGGCTCCTTTGTTCACTCCTGGCCCTTTTGTCCTGCCTGTCAGTGTTCCTCCTGTGTCTCCCTTCCTGGTATGCCTGTCTGCCCCGTCCTCTGTCAGGTCCTGTCTTGGCTGTTGCCCTTGTGCCTGTTCTGTGTCTCTGTTTTGTTCCCAGTCCCTCGTTGACTTGTTTTGCTTACAATCCTAATGTCCCTGTGAAAATGCATAAAATGACAAATTTTTCACTGATTGCTTTTTGCACAACTTGACTCTAGCAGAATCTAGCTATTACGTGAAGTTTTGGCAGCAGGGTAGTATGCAAAATAGGTCAAAATACAAAAATATGTGACAGAAATCATGGTGTCATCTAGGAATATCTCATCCATTCAAGAAATAAGAATGAGTAATGAAAATTACATCGGTTTACAAGGTGTTTCTCTCCTTTATAATCCATGGTGTGTCAGAGATTTTGTGATGCTGATCACGGATATAACTTTAAAAATTTCACATCACATAAGATGGCCACTTCGCCCACACCCCAGGCTCTAGGCCCAGACAGGACTGCTCTGCATATGATGCATGTCACGCCCACGAGGGGCGGAACCCTCCCAGCTGATACGCGTAATCCGGGATCTTAGCGGAGGATATAAACACCACCCTGACCAGAGGAACCTCGCGAAGTATTGAGCCAAATGTCGTTGTGCCATACCAAGCAATTTACTCGTCTAGTGTGTTCCCTCGTTTCCCTGACCCGTCTGTCCAACCCGTGTTGTGATTTAACCTGTGTTCTTTCTCTTCCCAGACCCCGCACCTTGCCTGACACCCTGCTCCCCACGTTCCCCGCCTTCCCCGTCCACCCGCCCTCCTGCGTCCCGTTAGCGTGCCTACCTGTCGGACTGACCACCTGGCTACCGAACCCTGCAAACGCCCCCGACCACGCCCCCCATCTAGCGATACCCATCTCTGGCTGCCGGCTCCCACCCCGGGCAGGATCGCTCCCCAGCGCCCCCTCCAGGACAGAGAGCCTACCCAGTTTGCTGCCCCTGCGCAGGTCCTCCGGACAGGTTTCCACCTGTGCTGAGCTCAATAAATCCTTTGTTTCCCCGCACACCTGTATCTCCTCTCCTGTGTTTGCCCTCAGGCGTGACAATGCATATCTTAGGTTATGTTATTCGCAAATATGGAAAGACACATTGTCTTTGGTTTACAAATGATCCCAACCGTGTCTGTTCTGCATTTTTAATAATCAATAATCTGAAAACAAATTGTTTTCCCTGCTGTACTGAAATTGCACCAAACCGTGAGCACAAACCTGAGGTTATCTAGGAGATATGACATGTTTTCATGAAGCCTGCCTCGTACCCTGTGCCTCCTGACGTAGCCCCCAGGCCCACTGAGTCCCTGAGGCATGGGCACTTCTAGAGATTTTGGGAGCACCCAGTTTGGGATGCCAGTCCATCACAGGACAGACAGACACTGCAGACAAAAGCCTGCGGGCGAAGACCGGCATACTCAGAGGAAACTCATGCAGATGCAAGATGGAAAGGTGGAAACTCCACATATACAGGGCAGGATTTGAACCCTGTCAGCTAGAAGTGTGAAGATATCATGCCATCCATATACAGACTCCAACTTAACTGTAATTTTTATTTACTGTGCTGTAAAAACATTCATCTATTCATCCATTCATTTTCCTTACGTAATCCGCATTTAATCAGTACACAGACACAATTAGACAGTCACAATCAGTAATTAATACTTATAAGGCCTGTAGTATGTGTCTTCCAACAGTCATTCCATCAGCTGAAATCAAATACACTGTGTATTAAAGATTATATCCATCCATCCATTTCCTGTCATCGGATATCCTATCCGGGGTCTTGGGGGGCCGGCAGTCTTTTCCATAAAGTATCGGGCGCTAGGCCGGGAACAGCCTACAGCTGGGCTTAAAGGCCTAAACAGCATGTTTAAAATAAATACAGGACCTTAGCGGCAAAGTGCCAGCTTTTGGACATCTGATTTTTTCATTGTTTAATTAAAGTCAGCCACGGTCCCAGAGAGTGCAGCATGGCATGATGGGTAATATGTTTTTGCCAAACCGTGAGTATATATTACAGAGCCTCCTGACAAACTCTCTTTCTCACATTCTTGGCTTTTATATTCTGGCCGTCGTTATTCTTGGTCTGTATCTGAAGGTTTTCCATGTGGCATGGAAGCAAGCCAGCTGTGTTCATACCAGAGGTTGTTTGAATGTCTATGCTGGTAATGAGAGCACTTTTAATAAGCAAGTTGGAGCAAAAGGCCACAAGGACCCTGGGGATTGTAGTTGGAATTTTCCTGTCCTGCGGGATGCCATTTTTTTCTGTGCAGCACAGTAAATGCACTCTTTGGTTATGAAACTCCAGTTTTGCTTGAGGTTTTTGGCTGGATTGGTTACTCAAATTCTGAATGGAATCCAGTTATTTAGTTTCTTTTACAAATGGTTTAAAGCCATTAGTACAGTATGTGCCTTTTGGAAACTTACAAATAATACAAAATTACAAATAATGGTCACATAATAAAATGCATCATTACATGTAATAAGAGGAAACTTCTATATCTTAAAATCCTGCCAATGATATTTTTGTGATTGTTTTTAAAGTCATATGTCATGCCACTTTAATGAATCTTACTGTATCCTGAACAAGTTACCTGAACAAATGACCTCCTTTTGCCCTTCACAGTTAAGAGAAGCAGATCAGGGAATGAATGTAACTCCATTCACAGAATGGAAAGTGAGTATTCATTTTGTTTATATATAGCAAATGTTCCAATCCATTGTATAATACAATATAAATTGAATAATTGAATTAGATTGTTACAGCAGTAAAAAACCACTGCAATGCCTGTTACAGCAGTAAAAAAAATCACTGCAATGCCTGTTACAGCAGTAAAAAAAAATCACTGCAATACCTGTTACAGCAGTAAAAAAAATCATTGCAATACCTGTTACAGCTAATAAAAAAATCACTGCAATGCCTGTTGCAGCAGTAAAAAAAATCACTGCAATACCTGTTACAGCAGTAAAAAAAATCACTGCAATGCCTGTTGCAGCAGTATAAGATATCTATCCCAAGCATTAGGCACCACATGGCAGTCCACCATAGGATACAGTATGTCAATTTAGAGATGCCAGTTAGCCTAACTGCATGTCTTGGGTTTGTCAGAGGACAGCCACACGCTACAATGAAAACTCCACACACACCCCAGCCCTTGAAGGTTAGGGCAGTCCTACGGTGCTACAATGCTATTTAAACATAATCAGTTGAATAACATTAAATTATAGTACAATGATATATTTGAAAATGTGGCTTGTGTTAGTCATGTCTATATGTAACCATTGATTGAAAATATATTTTATATATATATTTTTTTCTTTTTTACAAATTTGATGAACAACTGCTTGTAATCTCTCACCTGAACCCTCCTGAGAGAAAACGATACAGTACAAGAGAAAGATTTGAGTACACTTGCAAAAAAAACCATTTTTTCTTCATACTTTGCAAGCATACCTTTTGTAAAAATTTGAAAATAAAAACTAAAGAATCCAATAAATAAAATGGTGCCTGGCTCTGTGGGTGAATTTGTTGGCCAGCAGAATTGGCCCTTGAGCACGGCCCTTAACCCCAACTGCCCAAGGGACTGGCTGACTCTGCTCTGTGATCCTCAGTCTGCTAAAAAATGAATAAATAAACAAAGAAACAAATCCGTGTCCAACAACAAAACAGAGTATCGAAGAAATGCTCATGAAATGTTCTAAAAATTTTGGATTGCGTACAAACCCATCACCTGCCTTGGTAACAACCTCATAACCACAAGTCAATTGGTAAAAATATTTGCACAGAATATATTACTTTTATCGTTAGATATTTATTTCTTTATGGTATCATAATATTCAGTTTTTTCAGATATTTTATCTGTGCGAAGTGTACCTTTTAAATCTGTCTACAGCACGTTTACTTTGTGTGTTGTCTTTGCAGTTTGTTTGTTTGTCATTATAGGTATACAGTATCTGTCTGTGGACTGTGTTTTTGTGACTGGAGGCACTAAAATATCCTCCTAGGTTAACAGACTCATCTATCCAAAGTCATGTAGAAGGGGTCAGACAGTCCCCGGAGCCTTGCTCAGGGGCCCAATGCTGAAATCATTCTGCCTGTACTGATCATAGGCATGGCCTTCAAACCATCTCCCAGGCTAGAAATTGGCTTATCTGCTGAAGAATGATAAACTGACTCCACATTTCACAAATACACCGTGTCTGGACCCAGACACTTACATTTTTTATTTACTAGTCCATTCAAGTTTCATTCCAGATAATACACAAGTACGCATGGTTTAAGCCGCACTATACATACTATACTGTACTTACTATACTATACATACTGTACTGTACCTACTATGCATGGTTTGAAGCAAGTGTGCTTTTAGTTGTTCCTGTAGTATGTACATGTATGTCCTGTAGTTTGTAATACACAAAATACAAGTCCAGTGCAAACATGAACTTCAAATCTTTTTCTTTATTATTATTTGCAGCTCCATAACCAGAATACAATAAATATGCTTTTTTTAGTTTTACTAACATACATAAAACATAATCTGTTACAGGCACTAAGTATTGTGGAATTTTATTGTGTGAATGTGTTTCATTGTGTATGACTACTATTCAGCTAGCAAAGTGTTTGTGATTCATTCAATATTTTTCTGCCAAAGCACAAGATCTTCCTTATATTTGAGAAAGCAGTAAAATTAAAGTATTAAAAAATATAAGAAAAAGCATAAACATTTAATATGTTACTACTCAATTGTTTAATCTCCTTTCATGCACATAGTTTTCCTCTGCAACTTTGAGCTATTAAGTTCTCCCCAAACGAGCTTGATGGGCCGAATGGCCTCCTCTCGTTTGTAAATTTCTTATGTTCTTATGTTCTTATGCAAAATATTTTGGCTTATGAAAGGTCTTAATATATGAACATGGATTGATTTTTCCCCTATTAAGGTTATCCTTATATGATTATGGTATTGACAAGGTAAAATTGACTCAGTTTAAATCATGTTTGTAATGCACCACAAATTATATGTACCTAATGTAACACGAAAGCCATGACTATTAGTCTTCCAAGAAAGATATTATACTGTATTCATACACTCTACATCCATCGAAAATGCACTCTGGTATTGGTGTATTACCATCAAAATAGAAAAAAACTTTTTGCAATACAGATGAAGAGTCAACAACCATTAAACAAAATATATCAAATGTGTATGTAGTCAAGGCAATACCCTATTTTATCAGGTACTACATAATACCCTGTACCAATGTAACTGCGTCAATACATAAGTGGTGTGAACATTTAATTTTGTTATATCAGTTTCCTTCCAATGGTATAGAACAAAGGACGCTCAGAGGTAGAAAGATCTTGTGTATTCAATCAAATTATATCAACTTTCCCTTACTGAAAGACATACTCGGTATATTTGCCTTTGACTGGCATATATATATATTTTTTTCTCTATTAATTCTTGCCTCAAAAACAGATTTGCTTGCAGAGTAAACATGTGTTCCGATAGGTGCCCTTTATGTGCAGTATGATTCACAATGATGAGCAAGCAGATTAATTGCTGGGAACCAATGGATGTTTCCAAGGTACGTGTCAATATAATGACCGCATGTGCGTGTGATCCGGAGCCTAGAAGTTTCTCCTTGTCTCAGATGCTGCTTACAGAGATTTTGGCTAAACTCCCATGCAGATAGGCACTGTAGAGAGTGAGAGGTGAGTGAGCAATTATATATGTAAATTTAATTTTTGGAATCCATCTTCAATGCTATATTTTGTGACTACAATTATATGCATTGCTAGATTCAAAGCTGAATTTTTTTAAAAGGACATATTGGGTTAGCTTTTACTTTTGCCCTGGAAAAACGGTCTTGTGAGTTTTGCTTAGCCATTCATTTTATCTCTTAAAGGATCAGAAGGAGTATTTCATTATTTTGGAATAAAATCCTTCAGGAAAAACTTTATGGTCATTTACAACACACAAACAAAACATTTTCTGTTATCTCCACTCCTGGTTATTTTACCTGTGAAATCCACATCACATTTTAGGGAAGCAAGACGGAATATTTGTTTTGCAAATCTTATGGTTTGAATTTTCTTTACTAGTCATAACATTATTGTTTTATAATATAAAATACTTAACCAATAAGAGAAAATTTAGTTCATTTCTACTGATAAGGTGTGGAGTGATTAAATCATAAAAAGACTAATTTTTGTAGACAGTATTTTTGGCTATTTTTCTAGACAAAAAAAGCCATAATTTCATATAGACATTAAAGGTTTTATAATGTGAAATATAAATCATTCTCTTTGGTAATAATGTGCAAATCATTTTGGAATATTCTTTGTGCATCAATACTAGAGTAAAATTTAAGTCTGTTGTTTTACCTTTGATAGGCCTTCAGACCACGAGTAGCATGAACTTCTCAAATAGTTCAAATCACATCAACAACGTACATACAGAAATACAGTACTGCTATGACTCTGTGAGCGGATCATGCAAGAAGAACGTCCAGCCTCTAAGTCTCCAGTTTTCCA